>JAMLFY010000006.1:38147023-38650711 GCA_030441495.1 Dalbergia oliveri
CTACCGCTGCTCAAGTTCTTGCATCATGTTTAATTTTCAAGTCATCACCTTAAATCTTAAAGATAAAGAAATGGATTTGCATATCATGTTTATAATTCCAAGTTATCACCTTATAATGACAAGATTAAAATAAGGTTGCATAGCATGTTTATGATTCTAAGATATCACATAAATCTCTTAAGCTCAGACTTGCTCCTTTTATCTTAAGTGAGAATTTTAATTATGAAGATTCTTTCAAAAAGAATTAGTTTCTAAAAGAGTTTTAAAGCTTTGCAAGGATTCTACGGGAAACTAATATTTTATGTTCACTTAAAATGTGATTTTATACAATTTATGAGGTTCATGATTCGGTTTCTGATGACATTAGTACTAATAAATGATGATGATTTAATATGTTTGAAGTTGTGATAATAGTAATGGTTTATCTATGCATGTTAAAGAGAAACTAGCTTCCTAGAAACCTAAAAAACAAGATTTTCTATAACTTTAGAGAATGAAATTTATGCATTCTGTCAGAGCCTTTAGTGACCTTAAGAACCAGATATTGTTATGTTTAGATAAGGGACAATGATTCATAATTTGTTTAATAATTAATTTTAGCATCATAGGGAAAGTGGGTAAGAAAAGGGTTAAAAACATAACTTCTAGCATATGTAAAACCTTAAGAACAACTTACTATCACTACCCATATAGTCTAATAATGTTCTTAAGGCTTATAATTGATGGTAATAAATCCTTTAGATGCATAAGTAATTAGTTTGATAATTAAGGTTATCAAATTTAAAGTTTGGATTTAAGGTAGTTTATTATGAAAATTAGATGACATCTTTTGATGCTTTGGAATGTCGTTTATATGATAATATAATGCCTACGAGAATTTTATATTATTGAATGATTTCATGGCTTGCATGTTATAATTGCTATTGCAAACAATGAGAATGTTCATGCATCTTGATGATTATGATATAACATGCTCACGTTTTCAATTATGTTTTAAAAAAAGCAAAATCCTTGGAATTTCACTAAGGATTTTCAAAGGATTATAATTAAGGAACTGAAGCAAAGAGAAGTCTAGAGTAATTAATCAGATTGCCTAGATGTATTGGGTTAATTATTAGGTTGTTACAAAAAGAGGCTCAAGTGCCCACGTTTATTAATTTAACATTCTAAGTTCAAAAGATTTAGGAAATTGGAAGGAAGAATGGGTGCATTAGTTAGCCTATGCTTAAGGGCAGCAAAGGCTTGCTCTTGTAGCTCCCCATTTGAAACTCACATGCTTTTTAACTATCTCATTAAGAGGACAGTCAAGGTGCTAAAGTCCCTAACAAACCTCCTATAGAAACTAGCTAAAACATGGAAACTCCTCACTTCACTCACATTCTTAGGTGTAGGCCACTCATGAATGGTGGTAACCTTTTCCTCATCAACTTGCACTCCTTTTGCACTCAAAAACAAAGCCTAAGAACACTACATGATCGGTGCAAAAAGTGCATTTTAAAATAAGATTAGCATAGATCTTTTTTTTGCTCTAAGCACATGATGACAAACCCTCAAATGTTCAATATGCAAATCAAACTTAGTGTCATAAATCAGAATGTCATCAAAGTAAACAACAACAAACTTGCCAATAAAATCTCTTAAGACATGGTTCATTAATCTCATAAAAGTGCTTAGGCATTAGTTAGCCCAAAATGCATAACCAGTTTTAACACTTGATACAAACCATACTTAGTGTAACAACCTAACATCTGACCCAATACCACTAGTAAGTACTTAGGTCAAATATCAGTCATTACTTACTGTCATGGTTCTTTTATGAGAAAGAGAAATAACTTAAAGAAAATATGAGCCATTTTTTTTTTAAATAGAAGCGTGCGAATCTATCCTGTTCGGAATATAAAGTGTGGAAATATAAACATAGAAGTGGCTCCAGATCAAATATAACATCACATTGAAATACTTCATACATAATAATATGCCTACCCTACGGTAGGGACTCTTCTAGTCACTAGATGATGCAAATAACTGAAACCTTAATACATGAAAGATAACCACAGAACCAGAAATCATAAAAGGAACACCCCCTCCCAAGAACATCTAAAGTGGATAACCTCAATACAAAGAAAGTTTATCCGTTCTATGTGTAGTGCATGCACTAAGGATCACCCTCTATCCTAAGCTAATGCCATGGACATGGGGGACCTATGACAAGAGGAAGGGCTAGGAAGGCAAAGGAGGCATTGCAACAAGTTGTAGCAACAATTCTTGAGGCTGCCCCTAATTGGAAGACTTGAAGCCCAAAATGGTGAATTGCTTAATGCAAATTGAAGGAATGGAGACTTGAGGGCTGTATTCAATTCGAGCCCAATTTCTCCATCTAATTTCTTGAGTCCAAATTGGTAAAATGAAGCATAAAGGCTGTGTCTATGCTTGGTCCAAATTTTGTATTTAAGCTTGAAATAAGGCTCATTTAGCTAGTCTTAGTTTTCTTTTTTTTAGCACATGTTAAAATAGGCTGAACATTCTTATTTATTTATTTTTTTATTGTTTTAGTTTACTAATAGTGGTGGGCTGAATTAGTAAGCTGTTGGGTTAGGTCTAAGCAAACTTGTAAGGCGTTGCCCATTATAAAAGGCAAACCCTAACTTTTGAGAAAGGAGATTCAGATCATATTTGTTAAGTGTGAGACTTGCTCTCTCTTGGTTCTTCATAGAATTCTCTGAACTTATCAAGGGTGCTCATCCTTGTGGCGTTCCTAGGCTTATCAATCTCTTGATTGTGGCGCCTTGTTCATTCTCTTCCGTTCTTGTCATGATTCACGTCAATTGTTTTTAACCAGAAACGTCCATTAACCCTCGTCCATATCTCAAGATATACAATTCAGATTTCAGTGATTCTTGAGCCTAAATTGTGTTTCAGAACGTCAGTTTTCTTCTCGCTTTTGAATCGTCAAATTCTGAGACCTGTAGCGTGAGATACGATGCTGTGTTAATTTCGTGCTGAATTTGTGATTTCCAATCTTGGTAGATCCTTCTTGCGTGATTCATGGAGTTTGGTTCATATCATGTGGTAATCAGAGCTCAGTTCTAAGGTTGGATAATTTGGTACTGAATTTTTTTTTCCCTTGTCCAGCTTTGTTTCTTTTCTATCTATTGTCTATGTTCATCATTTGTCTTGTCCTCTTTGTTAATTGGGTGCTGGATTTATCTTGTCTTTGTTAATTGGGTGCTAGATTTATTTGAAGTCCTTTATTTCTACATCCTTTATTTCCTCTAATTTGTGCAGCACCTGTTTGTCAATTGTCCTCAATTAGTGCAAATTCCACACAAAAAAAAAAATTGAAATAGAAAACAAAAAAAAAGTCAAAAAAAAAGAGAAAGAAGTGTCTTGCCACTTAGCTGTTCTTTTGTTTGTCATCACATTGTTGAGTCTTCAGTAAGTATTCTTGTGTTCGTGGAGAATCTATTAAGAATTTAAAGAGAGCTATTGAGTGGTAAAAGGCAAGAGAGCACTTTACACAAAAGCCTATTAGAGAGCAACAAACACGAGTGATACATCTCTAAGAGTGCAAACACGTGAGAAGTGTGGTGAGGTCCTATTGCTTTCATTCTTTTTTTTCTTTTTACTTGAATTATGGCAGGAACAGGTGGTGATGGTACCCCTCCTCCTCAGGAAACAATAGATTGTTAGTTGAGGCTATTACAACTCAAATGCAAAGGATGATGAGGGAGCATACAGAGGAGTTATATGAGAGAATTGAGCGGTTAGAAAATCAAGAACATCGTGATGATGATGGAGGTAGAAGGAGGATTGATGGAAGGAGGAGAAGAGATAATGAAGGTGATGCTAGAGGACCGAATTGAGGGAGTGAAGCTTAACATTCCACCTTTCAAGGGGAAGAGTGATCCAGAGGCTTATCTTGAATGGGAGATGAAGATTGAGCAGTTGTTCTCATGCCACAATTACAATGAAGAAAAGAAAGTAAAGGTGGCAGCCATGGAGTTCACAGATTATGCTCTTATTTGGTGGAACCAATTGCAAAAGGAGCGACTTAGAAATGAAGAACCTTTGGTGGATACTTGGATTAAAATGAAGAGGTTGATGAGAAGGAGATTTGTCCCTTCCTATTATCATAGGGACCTTCATAACAAGCTTCAAAGACTCACGCAAGGTAGTAGGAGTGTTGATGAATATTACAAGGAGATGGAGGTGTCTTTGATTAGAGCCAATGTGAATGAAGATAGGGAGGCTACTATGGCACGCTTTTTGAATGGGCTAAATAATGACATTAGAGATGTGGTTGAGCTACAAAATTATGTGGAGTTGGAAGACTTGGTACACCAAGCTACCAAAGTGGAGCAGCAACTTAAGAGAAAAGGTACCATGAGAAGGAATTCTTCTAATTTCAATTCTTCAAATTGGAATGAAAGAAATAAGAAGGAGGGAGGTACTTCTTCAAACAATACCATGGCTGCACCTCAAAGGACTCAATTCAAGCCCAATGAGACCCCTAAAAAAACAAGGAGTAGTGAGATAAAATGCTTCAAGTGTTTAGGGAGAGGTCACATAGCTTCGGCATGTCCAACCAAGAAGATTATGTTACTTAAGGAGAATGGAGAAATTACTAGTGAGTCTTCAGCTAGTGAAGCTGAGGAAGAGGAAGAGGTAGATGAAGAGATCATTGTGGAGGCCAAAGAAGGAGATTATTGATGATTAGGAGGTTGCTTGGAAGTCAGATGCAATCACTTGATGATTCCCAAAGAGAGAACATTTTTCACTCTAGGTGTTCAATCAATGGGAAACTATGTTCTTTGATTGTGGATGGAGGGAGTTGCACCAATGTGGCCAGTTCAAGATTAGTGTCCAAATTAAACTTGGAGACCAAGCCACATCCTAGGCCATACAAACTCCAATGGCTTAGTGAAGATGGAGAGATGACCGTGAGCAAGCAAGTGGAGCTGCACATTTCCATGGGACAATACAATGACAAAGTGATGTGTGATGTGGTTCCAATGGAGGCAAGTCATATTCTCAGGGAGGCCGTGGCAATATGACACCAAAGCTGTTCATGATGGGTTCACAAACAAGATTTCTTTCATGCATAATGGGAGGAAATTGTACTCAAACCTTTATCTCCTAGAGAGGTGTGTGAGGATCAAATAAAATTGAGAGAAGAGAGTGCAAGAGAGAAAAGAGATGAGTGACACACAAAAGAGTGAAACACTTGATAAAAAGAAGAGTGGAAAGAAAGAGTGAAACACTTGTGGGATTGAGTGAAACACTTGAGAGAAAACAGAGTTGTTTAGTAAAAGAAAAGGAAGACTAGCTAATGGGCCTTATTTCAAGCTTAAATACAAAATTGGACCAAGCATAGACACAGCCTTTATGCTCCATTTTACCAATTTCGACTCAGAAATTAGATGGAGAAATTGGGCTTGATAATACAGCCCTCAAGTCTCCATTCCTTCAATTTGCATTAAGCAATTCACCATTTTGGGCTTCAAGTCTTCCAAATTAGGGGCAGCCTCAAAGAATTGTTGCCACAACTGTTGCAATGCCTCCTTTGCCTTCCTAGCCCTTCCTCTTGTCATAATGCCCCAAGTCCTTTAAGTGCCTTGTTGTCCTTGCCACTAGTCATGTTGTTGTTTACTTTGATGACATTCTGATTTATAGCACTAGTTTTGACTTGCATATTGAACATTTGAGGGCTGTCATGCATGTGCTTAGAACAGAAAAATTGTATGCTAATCTTGAGAAATGCACTTTTTGCACCGATCATGTGGTGTTCTTAGGCTTTGTTGTGAGTGCAAAAGGAGTGCAAGTTGATGAGGAAAAGGTTAAGGCCATTCAAGAGTGGCCTACGCCTAAGAATGTGAGTGAAGTGAGGAGTTTCCATGGTTTAGCTAGTTTCTATAGGAGGTTTGTTAGGGACTTTAGCACCTTGGCTGCGCCTCTTAATGAGATAGTTAAAAAGCATGTGGGTTTCAAATGGGGAGAGAAACAAGAGCAAGCCTTTGCTGCCCTTAAGCATAGGCTAACTAATGCACCCATTCTTGCTTTGCCCAATTTTGCTAAATCTTTTGAACTTGAATGTGATGCATCAAACGTGGGCATTGGGGCTGTTTTGATGCAAGAAGGCCATCCGATTGCTTATTTTAGTGAGAAGTTAAATGGGGCTGCCCTAAACTATACCACTTATGATAAGGAATTGTATGCCTTAGTGCGCTTTGAAAACTTGGCAGCATTATTTGTTTCCCAAAGAATTTGTAATTCATAGTGACCATGAGTCCCTAAAATACTTGAAAGGACAAGGCAAGCTGAATAAAAGGCATGCCAAATGGGTTGAGTTTTTGGAACAATTTCCATATGTCATTAAGCATAAAAAGGGGAAGGGGAACATAGTGGCTGATGCTTTGTCTAGGAGGCATGCATTACTTTCTACTCTTGAAACTAAAATTTTTGGGCTTGAGACTTTGAGAGAAATGTATTTGCATGATGCTGAATTTTCTGATATATATGCTGCTTGTGAAAATGTGTCTCAAAATGGTTACTATAGGTACAATGGATATTTGTTTAAAGAAAAAAGATTGTGTGTGCCTAAGTGTTCCATAAGAAATTTGCTTGTGAAAGAGGCGCATGAGGGAGGATTAATGGGACATTTTGGGGTGCATAAAACTTTGGACATATTGCATGAACATTTTTATTGGCCCCATATGAAACATGATGTGCATAAATATTGTGCGCATTGCATTGTTTGTAAAAAGGCAAAATCAAAAGTGATGCCACATGGTTTATATACTCCTTTGCTGTTCCTGATTTTCCTTGGATTGATATATCTATGGACTTTGTTTTGGGGCTGCCTAGAACAAAGAATGGCAAGGATTCTATTTTTGTGGTTGTGGATGTTTAAAAATGGCACATTTTATACCTTGCAAAAAGGTTGATGATGCTTGCCATGTTGCTGACTTATTTTTAGAGAAGTGGTGAGACTCCATGGGCTACCTAGGAGCATTGTAAGTGATAGGGACACTAAGTTCCTAAGTCACTTTTGGAGAACATTTGTGGGTAAGCTGGTACTAAATTACTTCTCTACTACTTGTCACCCACAAACTGATGGGCAAACTGAGGTAGTGAATAGGACTTTAGGCACTTTGCTTAGGACTATTTTAAAGAAGAATCTTAAGTCTTGGGAAGAATGTTTGCCTCATGTAGAATTTGATATAGGCTGTCCATAGCACAACTAATTGTTCACCATTTGAAATTGTGTATGGATTTAATCCTATGACACCACTTGATTTATTGCCTATGCCTAACATTACTATTTTTAAGCATAAGGATGCACATGCTAAGGCCGACTATGTGAGAAAGCTGCATGAGCGTGTGAAAGCTCAAATTGAGAAAGAAATTGAGAGCTATGCCAAGCAAGCTAACAAGGGAAGAAGAAGTTGTATTTGAACCGGAGATTGGGTTTGGGTACATGAGGAAAGAGAGGTTCCCTAACAAAGAAAGTCCAAACTCCAACCTAGAGTGGATGGTCCTTTGAAGTGTTGAAGATCAATGACAATGCCTACAAAATTGATTTGCCTGGTGAATAATATCAGTGCCACTTTTAATGTTGCTGATTTTGTCTCTTTTTTGATGCAGTGTGATGAGAGTCTTGGATTTGAGGTCAAATCCTTTTCAAGAGGGATGGGATAATGAGGACACGACTAGTGGCAAGGACAACAAGGCACTTGAAGGACTTGGGGGACCTATGACAAGTAGGAAGGGCTAGGAAGGCAAAGGAGGCATTGCAACAAGTTGTAGCAACAATTCTTGAGGCTGCCCCTAATTTGGAAAGTTTAAGCCAAAATTGTGAATTGCTTAATGCAAATTGAAGGAATGAGACTTGAGGGCTGTATTCAATTCAAGCCCAATTTCTCCATTTAATTTCTTGAGTCCAAATTGGTAAAATGGAGCATAAGGCTGTGTCATGCTTGGTCCAAAGTTTCTATTTAAGCTTGAAATAAGGCTCATTTAGCTAGTCTTAGTTTTCTTTTTTTTAGCATGTTAAAATAGGCTGAACATTCTTATTTATTGTATTTTCCATTGTTTTAGTTTACTAATAGTGGTGGGCTCTATAAGCTTTGGGTTAAGGTCTGAGCAAACTGTAGGCGTTGCCCATTATAAAAGGCAAACCCTAACTTTTGAAAAAGGAGACTCAGATCATATTTGTTAAGTGTGAGACTTGCTCTCTCTTGGTTCTTCATAGAATTCTCTGAACTTATCAAAGGTGCTCATCCTTGTGGCGTTCCTAGGCTTATCAATCTCTTGATTGTGGCGCCTTGTTCATTCTCTTCCGTTCTTGTCATGATTCACGTCAATTGTTTCAAAACCAGAAACGTCCATTAACCCTCGTCCATATCTCAAGATATACAATTCAGATTTCAGTGATTATTGAGCCTAAATCGTGTTTCAGAACGTCAGTTTTCTTCTCGCTTTTGAATCGTCAAATTCCTAAGACCTGTAGTGTGAAATACGATGCTGTGTTAATTTAGTGCTGAATTTGTGATTTCCAATCTTGGTAGATCCTTCTTGCGTGATTCATGTTTGGTTCATATCACAAAAGATAAACATGAGGTGCAAGGTTCAATTCTTTATTTTAGTGCTCTAGGCCTCTTGAAGTTTTCACTCCAAATCAACAATCAACTTTAAGGTTGAAATAGGTAGGCTTTGAGATTAATTAAGTGATGATGCACATTTTATTTTAATCCTTAAGTTGCTTAGTGATGGCTTGAAATTAAACATGCTATGCAAAGCATAAAAGTAAACATGGATGCAACTTCTTTTATATCTTGTTTAGAGCTCTTGCAAGACTTTAAAGGAAACAAAGTTTCATCCCATAATCATCCTCACAAGAAAAGAAACACTAGTGTTGCTAAGTTATGTAAAAAGAGCCAATACCTCCACCAAGAACCATAAGGTGGCCGAACCTCATCATGAGGAAACAACCATTTATATATATATTTTTTTTGAACTCTAGGGACCAAGATCTTGGTGATTCAAACACCAACATCTCAAGTCCTCATCATTGAGTATTTTTACAATGCTCTACATTTCTTAACAAAACAAAACTCATGACCAACATAAAGGAAAGAAACCAAAACACACTTGGCCTAGAAACCAAGTTTAGGCTCTAGAGTTTTGTTCATGTGACCTACATCAACATGAAGCCCTCATCATCAAGCTACCATTTTTCCAAGTCCCAAAGGCCTTCATGGCCGAAAACTCAAGGAAAAGAAATGGGGTTTTCAAAGGTTCAAGAGAAACATAACTATGTCTTGAGCAAAACTTGGATAATAAACTTATCTTAAGAAAACTCAAGCTTTAGAGGTTGTTCATGTGACAAACATCAACATACAACTCTCATCATCAAGCCCTCCTTACCTTGGCCCTAAGGCCGAAAATGAAAGGGAAAGAAAAAGGAGAAAACCAAATGAACTTGTGAGAAACTCACTCAACACAACTTTCAAGCAAGATCAAACATTGAGCATTAAGATAAAAGAAAGCATTCTTGAAAAGCTCCCTACCTAGAGTTTGAGATTGAGAGGAAGTGAAGAAGATGAAGAAGTTGGAGAAGATGGACTCTTAAACTTGAGAGGAAAGAAGACCCCAAAGTGCTCTAAACTCTAAGCTTTAGTGAAATGAACAAAGGTGTTCAAGTTCCCTAAGCTACCTATTTATAGAGAAGAAATGAATTGAATAATGGTGGCCTTTTGGGAAAAGAAATGTCTTTGTTCAAACATGGTGTTAGTCATTCAAAGCATGGTGAAAAGTCTAGCTATGCATGTCCTAAAGCATGGCTAGAATTGTAGCTTATTTTCAAACCTTTTTAAATGTATAAAATCACAAAATTTTGGGCTGCCAAGGCTAAGGAACCGTGCACCTATGCCCAAAAAGAGGAGAAAATTTTCTAGACTTAAATTCCCAAAGCATAGGTAAGGTGTTGTAAGACATGGTGTCTTGAAAAGTTTGATAGAAAGCTTGAATGACCACAAAAACAAATCATTCTTTTTGAATTTGAAAGACATATTTCTTTTTATTTTAGAAGTGAATTGAAAACCTTGATTGACCATATAAATTATTCTTTGAATCTTGAAAGACATTTTTCTTGGAAGTTGAACATTGATTGAAAGTGTTCAAGACATGTGTCATAAGATAGCTTGACCACTTAGACTAATTTTATGTGATTTCTAGGGGGAGGGTGGCGCCACTTTTGGCAGCCTTGGGAAGGAGAATATCTCCTCAAATCATGGTCTAGAAGTGTGCTTTGGTGTGACATAGATTAGGCTTAGGATTGATGGTTGTCAAGTAGGTACTCTAGGTACACTATTTGGTTAATTAAAACTATAGACCCCTAGGTTAGAGGTGGTTGAGAAGGTTTAATGGAGTCAAAGCCTCCAAGACTAGTGATGTGAGTGTGACAACTTCTCCTTGAAAGAAGATGATGTGAATAGTGGAAACACTATTCAACACTATTCACAGATTCTTTTTCTTTTTAAAGAAAGAGACTAGAATGAAGTTTGAATTCCCAAGCAATTTTAGGTTCCAATTAATTTCAAATGATGGTTTTGGCCCTAGGTTAATTATGGAAATTAATTAACCTTTAATTAGAGCCTAATATTGCTTAGGTTTAGAGTTGAAAGCTCATTAAGCTGAAAATGCGATATGCAAGGGCAAAATCGTAATTTTTACCAAAACTTGCCCGGACCTCCGGGACTTAAGCAAACATAGTTCATGCCTTAAAATCATTGTTTTAAACCTCGACGAAGTCCGGGTCAAAACGGAACTTAAACCCTTAATCCCTGATCTGGGTATTTTGGTCATTTACGCGCAGAGATCTCATAAATGAGGTTTTTCTGCTCCGTTAGGCATTCGCACTCAAACAATCCCCTTCATATAACATATGAACCCTATGAGGATGGCCCAAAGCCGCCGTCCTCGTGTTTGGTGAAAATGACCTCAGGGCATTTTGGTCATTTTGAAAGTTTAGCGAAAATTTGGGCGTTACATTACTCCCCTCCTTAAAAGAATTTCGTCCTCGAAATTCATTACCTGAGAATAACCCGGATATTGTGCTAGCATGTTGGCCTCCAATTCCCATGTGAATTCTTCGGCTTTCCCTTGCCCCACGCGACTTTGACCAAAGGTCCTGCTTTGTTTTCATTGCTTGACTCCTCCGTCACAATTCTCGTAGGAGCAGGTTAAATGTCAGGTCATCCCTTAATTGTACATGTTCTGGCTCTAGTACATGACTTGGGTCAGATTATATTTCGTAACTGGGAGACATGGAAAACATCGTGGAGATTGGATAGATTCTGGGTAGGGCTATGCGTATGCTAGAGACCTACTTATCTAAGAATTTCAAATGGGCCAAGGAACCTAGGGCTTAGCTTTTTCACCTTCATAGTCGACCTATACCCTGGTTGGGGTTATCTTGAGAAAAACATGTTCTCCTACTTGGAACTCAATCGGCTTACCCGTGATCCGCATAGCTTTTCTTCGCTTTGAGCAGTAAGAATCCTATCCCTTATCCTTTTAATTTGTTCCGTCGTTTCCCTCACTAAGTCTGGTCCAATTAGACTTTGCTCTCAGGTTCGTACCAACATAGGTGACTGACATTTTCGTCCATAAAGGGCCTCATACGGTGCCATACCAATACTCGCGTGATAACTATTGTTATACGCATTCGATTAGTGCAGGTATTTGTCCCAACTCCCTTTCTGTTAGAACACACGCCTAAGCATATCCTCCAAAGTTTGGATTGTTCTCTCGGATTGGCCATCTGTTGTGGGTGGTAAGCCGTGCTCAAAGCTTTGAACCAAACGCCTTCTAAAGGCTCCCCAAACCGTGACGAAACGCGGATCCCGACCGAGATTACTGTTGACGGCATCTCATGTAGCCTCACAATCTCTTGGATATACAATTGTGCTAACCTATCCAAGGAATATGTCACTTTAATAGGAAAGTGAGCTGACTTCGTCAATCTATCCACTATTACCCATATAGCGTCATGATTCGCTTGGGTCCTCGGTAGTCGAGTCACAAAATCCATCGAGATGCTATCCCACTTCCATTCGGGAATAGATAGGGGTTGCAACATTCCAGAGGGTTTTGGTGCTCTATCTTCACCTTCTGGCACACTAGGCACCTATTAACCCATTTGCAGACATCCTTTTTCAAACCGGGCCACCAGAACATCTTCTTCAAATCTTGGTACATCTTGGTGGCACCAGGATGAATTGAAAAATTGCTTTTGTGGGCCTCCTCGAGAATCTCTTTCTAAGGTCACCACTAGCAAGTATGCATATACGTCCTTCAAACCTCCACATACCGTCTTTTCCTTGGCTAAAACCTTCAGGTTTACGAGCTTTTACTGCCCTAGAGTCTCTTGAAACTCGTCATCTTCCCTTTGGGCTTGAGTGATTCTCCTTCGAAAATCACTTGACACACTAAGGTGGCAAACTCTCATACCCATAGGGTTATGGTTATTCCTAGGTTCGGTCTCTAAAAGCCTCAATCAGTCATCCTCCTTAATCATTAAGTGGGACAAGTGTAAGGATTTCCTACTCAGGGCATCCTACATTAGCTTTTCCTGATGGTAGTTCAATCCAAAATCATAATCCTTCAAGAACTCCATCCACCTCCTTTGCCTCATGTTTAGCTCTTTCTGATAAAAGATACTTCAAACTCTTGTGATTTGAGAACACCTCAAACCTTACCCCGTACAAATGGTGTCTCAGATCTTTAGAGCGAACACACGCGGCCAATTCCAGGTCATGGGTGGGGTAGTTTATTTCATGTGGCTTGAGTTGCCTCGATGCATAGGCTACCACTTGCCTATTTTGCATCAAGACGCAACCTAAGCCCTTACCGAAAGTCACAGGATACCTCAAAAGGCTCCTTAGGGTCGGGAGAACTAGGACTGGGGTAGAGGTCAACTTATGCTTCAGTTCTAAAACTTTTCTCACAATTGGGTTCAAGACGAAGGGTGTTTTTCCTAGTAGCTTGGTTAAAGGTAATGCGATTGGAAAATCCCTTGATGAACCTACATAATAGCCAGCTAATCCCAAAAAGCTCCTTATCTCAGTCACGGTCTTAGGTTGTTCCCAATTCATCACGCTTCCACCTTACTAGGATCGACTCAATTCCTCCTTAGACACTACATGCCCTAGAAATTTCACTTCTTCCAACCAAAACTCACATTTAGACAACTTGGCATAAAGTTTCTTCTCCCTCAAAACCTCTAATACTGTTACTAGATGTTGCTCATGCTCTTCGTGGGTCCTTGAATAAATGAGTATATCATCTATAAAGACAACCACGAACTTATCCAAATAGGGTCAAAGATCCTATTCATGTAATCCATGAAAACAGCTGGAGCATTGGTCAAACCAAAAGACATAACTGCAACTCAAATGTCCATATCGAGTGCGAAAAGCCGTCTTGGGTATATCCTCATCCTAACTCTAATCTGATGATAACCAGACCTCAAGTCAATCTTAGAAAACACTACTGCACCTCTCAATTGGTCCATCAAATCATCAATTCTAGGCAAAGGGTACTTATTTTTCACCGTCACTTTGTTCAATTGCCTATAATCGACACACATCCTCATGCTTCCATCCTCTCTTTTCACAAACAACACCGGGGCTCCCCAGGTGATGCGCTCGGCCTAATGAAATTCTTTTCCAAAAGGTCCTCTAGTTGGGTTTTCAACTCTGCCAATTCCAAAGGGGGCATTCTATATGGGGCTATGGATATGGTCCGGACCTGGGAGTAACTCTATTGAGAATTCAATCTCTCTCTTAGGGGGAAATTCTGATTTCATCTGAATATTTCGGGATAGTTCCTCACTACGGGTATCTCCTCGATGCTTTGCTCAAAGTCGACATCACTAGCGGCCAAAAGAATGTAACCTCTTTCACCTTTACCACTTAGGTCTGAGCATTTAGGTATATCCTCATGGTTTCCCTAGGTTCAGGGAATGGAAGAAAGGTGATGGTTTTCTCGTAAGTTTAACAAGACGGTAGCCTAAAGCCAATCCATGCCCAGAATTATCTCTAGTCCTTTCATGGGTAAACATATGAAATCTAGAACAAACGGTCTATTTTCTAGGATGAAACTGCACTCCAAGCAACATTTGCTAGTTCTAACTGGTTTCCAATGGGGTAGAGACAATAAGATTAAAGGGAGTTCAGACATGTTCAAACCTAGGGTCTCTACACAAGAGTATGATATAAAGGAATGGGTTGTGCCAGAATCATATAGTACAATTAGGTTTTTACCGTTCATTTCACACTTACCTTTAACGAGATCTGGACGTCGTCGTTCTTCGCATTGAGGTATAGACCCTTCCTTGACATCGGCTTGGGGTTGGGGTTGCTGATTCCTCTTGGGACAATCTTTGGAGTAGTGTCCGGTCTCCGCATCGGAGCAAACATCTAACCCCGCCTCAGGCAAGCTTCCATGGGGTCTGCGGCATGAGGACACTCATGTGGGGTGGAAGATATCCCTTGTGGTGCCTTCCCCTTATTATTTGTGGGCTTGTTTGTTGTTGTTGTTGTTGTTCTTCCGCTTGAAGTCCTTTCGAGGTCCCTTAGGTTGACCCGAATTGGGACTTCTGTTGGGTCTGAAACTTCTGCAATCTTCTTCTTGAACTGCGGCCTTGAGGTGCCAGCTTCTTGTTGCCTAGTTGCCGGACTTTGTTGCATTCAACTTCCGTCGTCCGTCCTCAATTATGCGGCATTTGTTTACCAGGGTCGGGAAATCCCTGATTTCTAGATGAGCGACCTACCGAGCTCTCCTCTACCCCGCTTCATACTTTAGACATTTCCAGGACTCGCCAGGGTTGGCCTGGTACATCCTCGAGAACTTGATGAGGTCCTCCAATTTAGCAGGATATTGTGCCACCGTCCGATTTCTTAGAACAATTGCATGAACTCCACCTCCTTGGCGTTGCGGACAGACTCTGGAAGTACTTCTCATAGAAGCGAACTTTAAAAACCTCCATGATGGCCCCATTAGCCGTTTCCAGCAGCCACTGGGCTCCCAGCCACCAACGCGTCACCATCGAGCATATATGTGGCGAACCTCACTTTTTGCTCCTTAGCACGGTATCACGCCAAAAATCTTCTCCATGCTTCCTATCCATTCCTCGGCATGGCTTGGTTAGGTTCCCTTGAAGGTGGGTGGGCTCGCCCACGAAACTCTCCAAAGCGAACATGCTCTGGAATTAGGCAAAGGGAGCCGTGTGGCATTCTCGCATTGATCCATCCGTGCAAACAACCGTGCCATAGCTATAGCCATTTGGCGTAGTAAGGAGTTGCATTGTCTTGGTCAGCATTTGCCGTTGTCCTAGACCTCGTTGCGGTGCCATTTGTCCCTATACACACAACACAGCACATTGAGTAGATCAGGCTCAATCCTCCTAGTAAGTGAGCAAGTTACCATGGCACGTGCAACAAACAAAAGTCATGTATAACTTAATCCTAAAACTCTTATTCATGACATTTCTAGCGAATATGCTTAGAAAGTACGGCCCAATCCTAAGGCTCCGTGAGAACCGAATCTTGAATACCAAAATGTAACAACCTAACATCTGACCCAATACCACTAGTAAGTACTTAGGTCAAATATCAGTCATTACTTACTGTCATGGTTCTTTTATGAGAAAGAGAAATAACTTAAAGAAAATACGAGCCATTTTTTTTTTTAAAAGAAGCGCGCGTATCTTTCGGGTCGGTATATAAAGTGCAGAAATATAAATATAGAAGTGGCTCCAGATCAAATATAACATCACATTGAAATACTTCATACATAATAATATGCCTACCCTAAGTAGGACTCTTCGAGTACATGAGATGATGCAAATACAACTAAACGGAAATACATGTAAATAGAAACCACAGAACCAGAAATCATAAAAGGAACACCCCTCCCAAGAACATCTAAAGTGGATAACCTCAATACAAAAGAAAGTTTATCCGTTCTATGTGTAGTGCATGCACTAAGGACTACCCTCTATCCTAAAGCTAATGCCATGGGTAAGGCCGGACGTAACCAATCCATGGACGAAGTGCGTCGGAGTAGGCACTCGAGCAGGTCCTCCATGATGAAGCTTGCTGGAGCGGGCATGGTGGAAGGCTGGACATTTCCCCTACGTCGGGCTGTGACCGGTACCGGGCTCTCGAGGTCAGTCACCGTCTCTCACTACCCATGGGCATATGCGGTGGAGCTGGGAGTCCTGAGGGATCCTCCTCCGAGTGTTGAGTTGAGGGGCACACCGGTACCCTTCCAGACTGGAGTGAGTTGTAGAATCCTCTCATCAGGCGTACGGCATGCTCAAAAATCATCGCATCATCATAAGGAGACGTCGGGTAAAGAGGTAGCTATCTACTGGATGGGAGAAGGGTCGTCCAAGAAATGCGAACACACGAAGGTGCAAGAGCCCTCAAAATGAAATGACCCAAGCTCTAGGTCATGGTGGATCTCCCATGTCGGCGTGTCAATGAATAGGACGAAGGTCGCCATCCAATCTGAAGACGTAGTGGAAAGAGAGATAGAGGGAGTGAGTTTTCTTGCTAAAGAAACTCAGGTGGGTTTTCCTCCTATTCTATGTGTCATCATCTACGTCTCCAGGGTTCTCGGTTTATTTATAAAACCATGGACATATATTGGTTCAATTATGAGTTTTCTAAAATCTCAATTTCCGAGAATCCATTCTTTTTAACATGGCACTTGTGTTTACATAAGCTATATACTTGAATTATAGAACGTAAATCATGCAACTGGGTACATAGGGCATAAAGCATATAACTGGGTACATGGAACATAAAGCATATAACTGGGTACATGGAACATAGAGCATATAACGGGTACATGGAACATAAAGCATATAACTTGGTTACTTAGGTGACATAAGAACCTTTACTTAACTGGGCCGCCCTAATCTTTCTCCTTTTGAGAAATCTCTAGGTTATGAGCTCATACCATACTAGTCGTCACTAGCATCTAGACTTCATCCCTTGGGATAAGTCAACTTCCGACCTTAAGTACGGGTTTAGAGGGCTAGAATCACATCGTCCACACCCTTCGTTTGGTGGTTTCAAAGGATTACATTCTCATATCTTAAGTCACCCTAAGTTTAACATGTTACTGAGATGCCGCATAATTAATGCGTAACACAAAAATTACTACTTTGGCATCTCTAAGGTCTTTTAAGAAGCAATAACGTAAGGATACAAAACTATTATTTAAGGATAATAGTTACATGGCACCATATATGTCATGAGCTAACACATCAATTCATCATTAAATGCGAGACTCATAATCATCCCTTAAGGTAGAAATCTTTGAATCGGGTAACCTCAAACTATCCCATTGTTTTCTTGCATGCTGATGGGATTGATTAACCTCATTACCATAATCCATTAAGTTCTAATTCCTAATTAATTATGGTTGGACAGCTTTATGTAGTTGTTCACATTTGATGAATTATGTGTTCTAGAAAAATGCGTTTTAAGCCCTTTCTCGCTTCGACTTTGTCTATGGTGCAGTAATTAATACCTAAGCCAATTATGAGTCACTCCCGCACATCTAGGCATATTATAATGTGATTCTAACTATTTTATCAAGGCTGGGCAGAAACTAACTTTGCCATTCTTTAGTAGTTCTAGAATTCACATATTAGGCAAACAAAGTCACTAATGATGCTTTTAAATGTCTAGAACAAATGTCACATATCGGCAAGGTAAATCAACATATTTAGACCACCCAAAACAGAATTTAAGGTGCTGGAACTGTTAAGGCAGAACCGAAACCCTTAAGGCATAAAATCATGAGAAAAACCTTACTTTCAAACATATAACTTGCTAGTTTCTCTTAGAACCTTTTTGAGACTTCAAAACTCCATAAGATCAATGTTTATTTTGCCAAAACTCAACATAAAATGCCAAGGGCAGTAGCCATTTAATCTTACCCTTGATCAAGATGCAAAACTTGAAAACTTGTTTAAAACCTTAGTTGGGTGCATCTAAGCTTAGAAAAATTCTAAGTCATGCATTATAGGCCCTTGTAGTTAAATGAAACTCATCCTAGAGCCATTTACACCACATGGCCGAATGATATTCAAGGAAGTACCTCCTTGATTTAA
Source organism: Dalbergia oliveri (assembly GCA_030441495.1). Classification (NCBI taxonomy): domain Eukaryota; kingdom Viridiplantae; phylum Streptophyta; class Magnoliopsida; order Fabales; family Fabaceae; genus Dalbergia; species Dalbergia oliveri. The sequence continues at coordinate 38,165,217 of JAMLFY010000006.1, forward strand.
TTCTTTTCTTAGAATGAAAGGGGCAAGTCTTTGAGCTCTAAAGTTTTAAGTGACGACATTAAAATAAACGTGCTATGCATTTCATTTTATAGCCTTTTTGAAAGTAAAGTGATAACACAAAGTAAATATGAAATGCATCTCCATTCTTATTCTTAGCACTTAGTGATGACTTGAAATATAAAATGAGATGCAAAGCTTGAAACATAAACGTGCTAGGCAAAAGATAAACATGAGGTGCAAGGTTCAATTCTTTATTTTAGTGCTCTAGGCCTCTTGAAGTTTTCACTCCAAATCAACAATCAACTTTAAGGTTGAAATAGGTAGGCTTTGAGATTAATTAAGTGATGATGCACATTCTCATTTTAATCCTTAAGTTGCTTAGTGATGGCTTGAAATTAAACATGCTATGCAAAGCATAAAAGTAAACATGGATGCAACTTCTTTTATATCTTGTTTAGAGCTCTTGCAAGACTTTAAAGGAAACAAAGTTTCATCCCATAACTCACCCTCACAAGAAAAGAAACACTAGTGTTGCTAGGTTGTGTAAAAAGAGCCAATACCTCCACCAAGAACCATAAGGTGGCCGAAACCTCATCATGAGGAAACAACCATTTATATTTTTTTTTTTTGAACTCTAGGGACCAAGATCTTGGTGATTCAAACACCAACATCTCAAGTCCTCATCATTGAGTATTTTTACAATGCTCTACATTTCTTAACAAAATAAAACTCATGACCAACATAAAGGAAAGAAACCGAAAACACACTTGGCCTAGAAACCAAGTTTAGGCTCTAGAGTTTTGTTCATGTGACCTACATCAACATGAAGCCCTCATCATCAAGCTACCATTTTTCCAAGTCCCAAAGGCCTTCATGGCTGAAAACTCAAGGAAAAGAAATGGGGTTTTCAAAGGTTCAAGAGAAACATAACTATGTCTTGAGCAAAACTTGGAAATAATAAACTTATCTTAGGAAAACTCAAGCTTAGAGGTTGTTCATGTGACAAACATCAACATACAACTCTCATCATCAAGCCCTCCTTACCTTGGCCCTAAGGCCGAAAATGAAAGGGAAAGAAAAAGGAGAAAACTAAAATGAACTTGTGAGAGAAACTCATTACAACACAACTTTCAAGCAAGATCAAACATTGAGCATTAAGATAAAAGAAAGCATTCTTGAAAAGCTCCCTACCTAGAGTTTGAGATTGAGAGGAAGTGAAGAAGATGAAGAAGTTGGAGAAGATGGACTCTTAAACTTGAGAGGAAAGAAGACCCCAAAGTGCTCTAAACTCTAAGCTTTAGTGAAATGAACAAAGGTGCTTCAAGTTCCCTAAGCTACCTATTTATAGAGAAGTAAAATGAATTGAATAATGGTGGCCTTTTTGGGAAAAGAAATATCTTTGTTCAAAGCATGGTGTTAGTCATTCAAAGCATGGTGAAAAGTCTAGCTATGCATGTCCTAAAGCATGGCTAGAATTGTAGCTTATTTTCAAACCTTTTTAAATGTATAAAATCACAAAATTTTGGGCTGCCAAGGCTAAAGGAACCGTGCACCCTATGCCCAAAAAGAGGAGAAAATTTTCTAGACTTAAATTCCCAAAGCATAGGTAAGGTGTTGTAAGACATGGTGTCTTGAAAAAAGTTTGATAGAAAGCTTGAATGACCACAAAAACAAATCATTCTTTTTGAATTTGAAGGACATATTTCTTTTTATTTTAGAAGTGAATTGAAAACCTTGATTGACCATATAAATCATTCTTCTTGAAAGACATTTTTCTTGGAAGTTGAACATTGATTGAAAGTGTTCAAGACATGTGTCATAAGATAGCTTGACCACTTAGACTAATTTTATGTGATTTCTAGGGGGGGGTGGCGCCACTTTTGGCAGCCTTGGGAAGGAGATATCTCTCAAATCATGGTCTAGAAGTGTGCTTTGGTGTGACATAGATTAGGCTTAGGATTGATGGTTGTCAAGTAGGTACTCTAGGTACACTATTTGGTTAATTAAAACTATAGACCCCTAGGTTAGAGGTGGTTGAGAAGGTTTAATGGAGTCAAAGCCTCCAAGACTAGTGATGTGAGTGTGACAACTTCTCCTTGAAAGAAGATGATGTGAATAGTGGAAACACTATTCAACATTATTCACAGATTCTTTTTCTTTAAAGAAAGAGACTAGAATGAAGTTTGAATTTCCCCAAGCAATTTTAGGTTCCAATTAATTTCAAATGATGGTTTTGGCCCTAGGTTAATTATGGAAATTAATTAACCTTTAATTAGAGCCTAATATTGCTTAGGTTTAGAGTTAACCTCATTAAGCTGAAAAATACGATATGCAAGGGCAAAATCGTAATTTTTACCAAAACTTGCCCGGACCTTTGGGCTTAAGCAAACATAGTTCATGCCTTAAAATCATTGTTTTAAACCTCAGGACAAAGTCCGGTCAAACGGAACTTAAACCTGCCTAATTCTGTTCCGGGTATTTTGGTCATTTACGCGTAGAGATCTCATAAATGAGGTTTTTCTGCTCCGTTAGGCATTCGCACTCAAACAATCCCCTTCATATAACATATGAACCCTATGAGGATGGCCCAAGAGCCGTCCTCGTGTTTCGGGTGAAAATGACCTCGGGGCATTTTGGTCATTTTGAAAGTTTAGCGAAATTCCTGTTACACTTAGTTTAAAGGCAGTTTTCCATTCATCCCCTTCCCTTATCCTAATCTGATGATATCCACTTTTTAAATCAATTTTAGAAAATAACAGGCACCATACTTCATCAAGAAAGTCATCTAACCTGGAGAATAGTGTCTGACTTTACCTGATGCTATTGATGCTTAATAGTCACTGCACATCCTCCAAGTCCTCCTTTTTAGGAACCAAGAATTCCTGGAACAGCACACGGACTAGAGCTTCTTGCACCCAACCTTTTGTCATCAACTCCTCAACTTACTTTTGTATTTCTTTGGTCTCTTGAGGATTGCTCCTATAAGCTGGTCGATTGGGTAGATTACCTGGTGAGATCAATATGATGCTCAATCCTCTCAAAGGTGGCAATCCACTTGGAACCTCCTTTGGAAACACATCCTTGATTCCTAAGAGACTCAACACTAGTAAAGGCAATACTTTTATTAGAGTTATCGAGTTAAACATTTTTCTTGCAATAAAGTAAATAAAGTGGCTTGTTGCAAGCAGCTTTTCACCTCACTTTCTTTTACTAAACAAATCTCTTTACTCTCAAGTGTTTCACTCAATCCCACTAGTGTTTCACTCTTTTTCTTTCCACTCTTCTTTTTATCAAGTGTTTCACTCTTTTGTGTGTCACTCATCTCTTTCTCTCTTGCACTCTCTTTTCTCTTAATTTTATTTGATCCTCACACACTTCTCTAGGAGATAAAGGTTTGAGTACAATTTTCCTCCCATTATGCATGAAAGAAATCTTGTTTGTGAACCCATCATGAACAGCTTTGGTGTCATATTGCCACGCCTCCCTAAGAGAATATGGCTTGCCTCAATTGGAACCACATCACATATCACTTTGTCATTGTATTATCCCATGCAAATGTGCAGCTCCACTTGTTTGCTCACGGTCATCTCTTTATCTTCACTAAGCCATTGGAGTTTTATGGCCTAGGATGTGGCTTGGTCTCCAAATTAATTGCACACTAATCTAGAGCTGGCCACATTGGTGAACTCCCTCCATCCACAATCAAAGAACATAGTTCCATTGATTGAACACCTAGAGTGAAAAACGTTCTCTTTGGGAATCATCAAGTGCTTGCATCTAACTTCCAAGCAACCTCCTAATCATCAAGAAATCTCCTTCTTTGGCCTCCACAATGATCGCCTCATCTACCTCTTCCTTTTTCTCCGCTTCACTAGCTAAAGACTCACTAGTAATTTCCCCATTCTCCTTAAGTAACATAGTCTTCTTGGTTGGACACGGTAAAGCTATGTGACCTTCCCTAAACACTTGAAGCATTTTATCTCACTACTTGTTTTTTAGGGGTCTCATTGGACTTGAATTGAGTCCTTTGAGGTGCAACCATGGTATTGTTTGAAGAGTCCCTCCTTCTTATTTCTTTCATTCCAATTTGAAGAATTGAAATTAGAAGAATTCATTCCCATGGTACCTTTTCTCTTAAGTTGCTGCTCCACTTTGGTAGCTTGATGTACCAATTCTTCCAACTCCACATAATTTTGTAGGTCAACCACATCTCTAATGTCATTATTTAGCCCATTCAAAAAGCGTGCCATAGTAGCCTCCTATCTTCATTCATATTGGCTCTAATCAAAGACACCTCCATCTCCTTGTAATATTCATCAACACTCCTACTACCTTGTGTGAGTCTTTGAAGCTTGTTATGAAGGTCCCTATGATAATAGGAAGGGACAAATCTCCTTCTCATCAACCTCTTCATTTCAATCCAAGTATCCACCAAAGGTTCTTCATATCTAAGTCACTCCTTTTGCAATTGGTTCCACCAAATAAGAGCATAATCCGTGAACTCCATGGCTGCCACCTTTACTTTCTTTTCTTCATTGTAATTGTGGCATGATAACAACTGCTCAATCTTCATCTCCCACTCAAGATAAGCCTCTGGATCACTCTTCCCTTTGAAAGGTGGGATGTTAAGCTTCACTCCCTCAATTCGGTCTCTAGCATCACTTTCATTATCTCTTCTCCTCCTTCCATCAATCCTCCTTCTACCTCCATCATCATCACAATGTTCTTGATTTTCTAACTGCTCAATCTCTCACAACTCTCTCTATGCTCCCTCATCATCCTTTGCATTTGAGCTGTAATAGCCTCAACTAAAAATCTATTGTTTCCCTAGAGGAGGGTACCATCACCACCTATTCCTGCCATAATTCAAGTAAAAAGAAAAAATGAAAGCAATAGGACCTCACCACACTTCTCACGTGTTTGCACTCTAGAGACGTATCACTTGTGTTTGTTGCTCCCTAATAGGCTTTTATGTAAAGTTCTCTCTTGCCTTTTACCACTCAAGTGCTCTTGTAGGCTCTTAAATGGAATCACAGGTCAATTCAAAGTTAAATTTACATTTAAAATTGAGAAATGGAAATAAGAGAGCACTGTGGAGACTGCCATAGCTGTCAACGGGGAGTAAAGTGATGTGACGCGGAGGAGCCGGAAGACCGTCTCAATAGTCATTTACCGCCCAGGCAATAAAAAGTTTATAAAAACCTGTTTCGGGTTCCAGGACTGATACGATCCAAGAATAGAAAGATGAGGAATGAAATTGGTTGGAGGCGCCACAATCAAGAATGATTGATAAGCCAAGGGAGATCGCAACAAGAGTAATTGCATACTCTTGATAAGACCTAGGGTTCTAAGCAAGAACCAAAGAGACACTCTTACCAAAAAGGTATTTGATCTGAATTTGCCAAAAATTCCTTCCAAAAGGTGTTTATGTTTATAAACTAGAGTAAAGTTCAGCAAGGGGCTGTAATACTTAGCCCATGATTAATATCTAAATTAAATAAAATTATGAAATTAACAAGTGATGGGCTGTACAAAATTCACAAGCCCAATTACATTATTACGTTTTATTTAGTAACATAAAAGGCTTAAAAAGATGGTGGCAGTCCACATAGCATCGGGGTCTTCAAGTGGGGTGATACAATGCACCATTTTGGGCTTCAAGTCTTCCAAATTAGGGGCAACCTCAAGAATTATTGCTACAACTTGTTGCAATGCCTCCTTTGCTTTCCTAGCCCTTGATCTTGTCATGGGTCCCCCAAGTCCTCGAAGTGCCTTGTTGTCCTTGCCACTAGCCGTGTCCTCATCAAGAAGGCATGAGAAGAAAAATGAGGAACTCTATTCCTCAACTCTCTTCACCTCGAAACTCTATTTCTTCCATTTCTCAATTCTAACTCCAATCTTTCACTTCCAAGGCTTTAAGGTAAGATATCTTGATATTTTTACTTCTATTCCATTTTCCTTTGTTCTAGAGGATTATTTTACTATTCCTCCATGTTATTCAAGAGATGGTGTTCTTCCTTAGTATTAGAGTCAGATCTGACTTATCTTCTAGAAGTTATCCAGAGTATTATAGCTCTATTGTTAGATATTGGTGTTGTTCTTGCTTCAAGAAGCTCTGTGTAAATCTTTCATTGTCCACCTCACCAGGTGAGTGGGTTCAGATCCTATGATCCTTATGTTTATCATTAGAGCTAATTTCATTAAATTGCGACATGAATATATGTTTTTCTGAAAACTCATGGGACCATTATTGTTCAAGTGGTTTTTATTAAAGAGCTAGAGTATGAATATGATTATATTTAGAGATTTGTGAAATATTATGATGATTTCCAAAGTAGAGCATAAGTATATGATAGAGTTTTTAGAGAAAATAAGTATTTTTATGACTTTAGAGAATGTTCTTATGATTTTTGGAGTTTCTAGTTATGAACAGCTTGATAGTTTGAGATATGTTTCAGACAGTTAAACAAAAAGATTTAGAGCTTGAATATTCATGAGATTAGAACGTGGACAGCTACATACTATGTGGACGTATGGGATCATAAATGTCTATAAAGGGTGATCCCTTGGACATGATTCCATAACCACAGTTATGTTAGGGTCAAACTATTAGAATTACAAGGATTCAGAGCTCACAGAGAACTAAAAGGTTTTAACACGTTATTGAAATGAGTTTACAAAGAGTTGGATTTTGAATATGATTGTTTAGAGATGTTGTAATGATTATATGAATTTCAGAACTATTGATCTTATATGCTAGAGCTTGTGAACTCTAGGTTAGAAGACTTTATGAGATCCAGAAAAAAGATTTAGATGTTTGATTGAGCTGGATAGTAACTATAGAGACTATGAGTTAACAATAGTTATTCCATTAACCTTGGTATACCAAGTCGCCCATAGGCCAATATGAGACATAATTAGGTGCCCAGAGTTTATAGATTTTGTTATGCCATAGTTAACATGCATAACTACAGATTTGTGATGACAACCAAATGGTAGGTTGCCTTGGAATGATCTTTTTTGGTTGAATTTAGAACATAAGTTGTGCAAAACACTTCTTAGAACAACACAAAATTTGATTTCTGAATTGTAACATAGTTAAAGGTGAAGAGGTAAAGAAGAAAATGGATGAGAAAGGAATGATGTAGGCGCCACAAACAAGGGTGTTTGATAAGCCTAATGATGTCGCAACAAGAATCTTGGATTCTTGATAAGAACTTATCTTGGTTCAACCAAGAACCTAGGAGAACAATATTCTCACCAGAATGGATTTTGATCCAAAAATAACATCTGAAAAGTGCCTTCAAAAGTGTAATTCACGTTTACAAATAGTGAGGGCAGCCAAACCTTTGGCATCCAAAGACAAAAATATAACCTCCACTTGAATGACCTAATTATGACATTAATGACTCACTTTAACACCTATTTTAACTCAGCCACCAATCAGGTGTAACCCCCACAATTAACATCTAAAGGAATCTCAACCTATCACTAAAGTCACGTGTAGATTAGGAAGGTGAGCTGCACCAATTTGCAAAATGGACCCACTTTCAGAATTCTAACACTTTATTGAATTAAAAGGAAAAAAAAATTAAAAGACTTAGAATTTTTCTTCAAGAGTACACCCACAAATCATGCTTCTTCAAATTGGATGAGCAAAGTGATTAACTTGGGCTGATTGTCTCCTTGTCTTGCATTTGGGCTTGTGTCCATTAAGAGAACCGCTAATTGAGTTAGAGCTTCTTGGGCTTTCTTAACTCTTGCTCTTGTCATTGGACCACCAAGACCTTGAATGGCTTCTTGATCCAAGTTGGTCTCCATTGGGCTTATATCAATTTGTTATGTCACATGAATTGTGCATAACTAGAGATTTGTTTCTCTATTAGAGTACTATTGTTCATATTACCAAAGAACATAAGTTTTAGAGTTATTTTGATGCATTTATTAATATAATATGATTTCAGAGATATTGCATTAACCAGTTGATGATTATATATGATTATTTATTTTCTTGGTTGTCTCATGAGAGAGTTATGGGTGAGGGCCTACTCACTAAGTTTTAGATGAAACTCACCCTTCTCCCTTTCCATTACAATACATTAGCTGCTGCAAGTCCTCTCATCCACCTCCTCCCCAGTAGAGAGTTCCAAGTGGTGAGCTTCACTTTGAAGTGAAGTATCTTTTGGTATTTTGTTTAAAGATAGAGTGCTCTAGCGTACGTTGCGAGAGGGTCCCAACCATAGAGATAAATTGGCATTGATTTATCATAATTATTTTGTATTTATATGATTCCAGTTTGCATGTATATTTTGTATAGAGAGCAACTCATATATTTTGAGTCACAGAGATATGTTTAGAGTTTGAGAAATGAAATCGAAATGATTTGTTTTCTAACTTAAGAGAACTATGCTAGAGTTGATTAGGATATGTTGTTGATAATGATTATGCTTCAAAAGAGCTAGAGATTTATATCAGAGATGAAATTATGTTTTGGAACTGGATTTTATTAAATTATGCATATAAAGAGACTCAGAGGTTACGAGGCTTACATGGGAATGAGGATTCCCCACGTGCAGTCACGTGCCCAAATCGGGTTGTGACAAAAACAAATCATAATTGTAAAAAATCAAGAGGCATCACAATCAACCATGTTCCTAACATCAGGTGAGGGCCAAAATAATTTGTATTGGGCTGCAAAAACTCATACAATTTTAGCATGTTCTGCATTTTTAGAGTTACTTATAGCTTGTCTTCCATTCAATTTTTTTTTTACAATTATTGACACTCAACCCCAACTAGGAGGAGCAAAACAACAGAAGGAAGAGAATCATACAAAACAAAGACAAAGGCAGCATATAGTATCTATTTTAGCATCCTAAGAAGTAGGTGCAAAGACAACCCAAACACATAAACCAACCCTTACAGGATCAGTGCATGACATCTCTAATAACTTTATTTAAGTAACTACATAGCAGCAACCACTCACTAAGACTAATAGAGAAAAAGGCAAATAGGAGGAAAAAAAAAAACTAGCAGCAAAGCCAGCTGAATGCAGAACAAAGCATATAAAAAAAAACACAAACACCAAGCAACGGAGAATCCTAAAGGGTACGCTAGTGAAGCAGCCTGGTATTGTGATACCCCTGGTACACATGTCAATAGACAGGTTCTGGACGACCCTAGGGTCCCTTGGGATGCACTCATACTGGGGAGGCCTCGATGCGTGAAGGACCAAGAGGTGAAAAGTTGGAGCTCCTGTTGCAAAATTCTAGAGAGTCTCGCTACAACAAGTTTAGTTCCTGTGATGAACGGAAGGCTAGCTCCAGTAAGCATGGGCTAGGAGGCTTGCTTGACGAGATAGGTTTACTACAGCGAGTCGTTGTCTCCCTAGGTTCACTATGAGCACCCCGTAAGCACAGGATCATAAAAAAGATGCCGTTTCATTTTGACCCCTTTTAAAATCCCAATCGGGCTCCCCTCTTTTCAGAAGCATAAACCAAAGTCAAACTCCCCAAAACCCTCATTATCTTTCTTTTCTTCCAATCTAGCTCCCCCAAATCATCAAGGTATGTTTATGTTGTTAGATTATGTCTCCTTTCCCTCCATTCTTTCATGATCTTGGGTTGGGCTTTGTTATTTGTCTCATTGTTGTTAAGTACCCCCAATGTTGTTAGAATTGTTCTAGAGTTATCTAGATGTTATTAGAATTTGATCATGAGTCAATGTTGCTCTATGAAAGTTGTTGGTACCATTCCAAGCTCTCAAGGTCAAGTTGGTGGTTCCCACACACTCCCAGTTTCAAATGGTGAGTGGGTCCAAACTCATAACCTTATTTTAGCTATTATGATTATGTTTGATGCAAGATAATTGCGAAATATGAAATTTGAGATGAGGAAAAGTATAGAATATGATTTTACATGATTATGTTAAGCTAGAAAAATTTTGATTCATGATTATAGCATGAAAGAATGAATTTTACAAAATCATGGGACCATGATTGCTATGTTGTGTATTATGAAAAAGGTTTTACATGTTTGAGAAAGGATTTATTAAGAAAGTATGATTTGTAGCAAGTTTTCTATTTTATCAAATGTGTTTTATGAGCTTATGATATCACTATATTTTTTTATAAGATGTTGGATTTTGGACTATATTTCTAGAATATCAAGTTTAATTATCATGTATTGAGATTTCAGACTATTCTTTAGAATATCCAGAATAATATATATGTGTGTGTGTGTGTGTGTGTTAGAGAAATGGATGAGAAAGGAATGATGTAGGCGCCACAAACAAGGGTGTTTGATAAGCCTAATGATGTTCGCCACAAGAATCTTGGATTCTTGATAAGAACTTATCTTGGTTCAACCAAGAACCTAGGAGAACAATATTCTCACCAGAATGGATTTTGATCCAAAAATAACATCTGAAAAGTGCCTTCAAAAGTGTAATTCACGTTTACAAATAGTGAGGGCAGCCAAACCTTTGGCATCCAAAGACAAAAATATAACCTCCACTTGAATGACCTAATTATGACATTAATGACTCACTTTAACACCTATTTTAACTCAGCCACCAATCAGGTGTAACCCCCACAATTAACATCTAAAGGAATCTCAACCTATCACTAAAGTCACGTGTAGATTAGGAAGGTGAGCTGCACCAATTTGCAAAATGGACCCACTTTCATAATTCTGACACTTTATTGAATTAAAAGGAAAAAAAAATTAAAAGACTTAGACTTTTTCTTCAAGATTACACCCCACAAATCATGCTTCTTCAAATTGGATGAGCAAAGTGATTAACTTGGGCTGATTGTCTCCTTGTCTTGCATTTGGGCTTGTGTCCATTAAGAGAACCGCTAATTGAGTTAGAGCTTCTTGGGCTTTCTTAGCTCTTGCTCTTGTCATTGGACCACCAAGACCTTGAATGGCTTCTTGATCCAAGTTGGTCTCCATTGGGCTTATATCATTCTCTCCTTCTTTAAGTGAATTCGACCTCGAATTGAAATCTTCATCACCTACATCAAAAAGAGATAAGTCAGCCACATTAAAAGTTGCACTAATACTACCATGCTCACTTGGAAGATCCAACTTGTACGCATTGTCATTTATCTTGGCCACCACCTAAAATGGTCCATCCCCCTTTGGTTGAAGTTTAGATTTCCTTTGAGAAGGAAACCTCTCTTTCCTCATGTGTACCCAAACCCAATCTCCAGGTTCAAATACCACCTTTTTCCTCCCTTTGTTGGCTTGTCTTGTATAGCTTTCCTCTTTTCAATTTGGACCTTCACTTGTTCATGTATCTTCCTCACATTTCAGCCTTGGCCTTACCATCCTTATGCTTTAAAATTGAAGAGTTAGAAAGACAATAAATCAAGAGGAGTTAAAGGATTAAAGCCATAAACAAGCTCAAAAGGAGAATATTGAGTAGTACTATGAACTGCCTATTATAAGCAAATTCCACATGAGGCAAACACTCCTCCCATGACTTGATGTTTTTCTTAATTACAGCCCTTAAAAGGGAAGAAAGTGTCCTATTCACAACTTCAGTTTGCCCATCCGTTTGAGGATGGCAAGTAGTGGAGAAAAGAAGTTTAGTTCCTAGCTTTCCCCACAAAGTCCTCCAAAAGTGACTTAGGAACTTGGAGTCCCTATCACTAACAATGCTCCTTGGGAGATCATGAAGTCTCACCACTTCTTTGAAAAACAAATCTGCAACATGACAAGCATCATCAATTTTCTTACATGGAATAAAATGAGCCATCTTGGAAAATCTATCTACCACAACAAAAATTGAATCTTTACCATTCCTTGATCTAGGCAATCCCACAACAAAGTCCATAGACAAATCAATCCAAGGGAAATTGGAATAGGTAAAGGAGTATAAAGTCCATGAGGCATCACTTTGGATTTTGACTTTTTACACACAATGCATTTTGCACAATATTTTTGCACATCATACTTCATATGAGGCCAATGAAAATGTTCATGCAACATGTCTAAAGTCTTTTGGACCCCAAAATGCCCCATTAAACCCCCTTCATGTGCTTCCTTCACAAGCAAATCCCTTATGTAACTTTTTGGCACACACAATCTCTTTTCTTTAAACAAAAATCCTTGGTGCCTAAAGTATCCATTTTGGGCTGAATGCACACAATTAGCATAGATATTTGAAAAATCCTTATCATGCTCATATAAATCTTTAATGCATTCAAGACCAAACAATTTTGTTTCAAGGGTAGAAAGTAAAGAATATCTTCTTGAAAGTGCATCCGCCACAATATTGGCCTTACCCTTTTTGTGTTTCACCACATATGGAAATTGTTCAAGAAATTCAACCCACTTTGCATGTCTTTTATTTAACTTTCCTTGCCCTTTCAAATATTTCAAAGACTCATGGTCATTAACACTCTAGTAATTAACCAAATACACCTAGGTTGAATTGGATTAATGACTAGACTTTACTCTTTACTTTGGTTCTTTCATCATATTTTGAAAATACTTAGTGAAATTACGAGCCATTTTTTTTTTTTACATAATTGAAATCGTGACCGCGCATAACATAAACGATTAAGCGGTAGTAAAATAAGACATTTAATAATCTAAATATATCATATTGGCTCCATCACATAACATCCATAATGCACATCACAACATATATACAATAACCTCACTCAAAAGGTGAGTTAAGTTCATACATCATATCTTACATATTCACACCATAGGAAACTATTTATAAGGAAATTCATGCCCCTAAACTAGATAACCTTTAAAGCTGAGAAAGGCTACTCTAAAACTGGATGTATAACACTCTAAGACTACTTAAGAACTCTCTAGGGCCACTATCTTGGAAACGGGAGAAACCCGATCACTGACGAGCTTCCTCGGAAGGGGCACACGAGATGCACCAGGCTGGGTCGCATGGACGATCTTCTTGCTAACCTCGGCTGAACAACTGTTTCCTCACTACCCTCTCTTACACGTGGGAGAGTAGGAGCGAGCTCTCAGAATAAGCATGAGTAGGAGGGTCCTCTGAAGGATCAGTTTCAGAATATCTCGTTCGTGGATTATACTCTGGAAAACCATGGACAGCAGATAGGCGGGATAAGAACGTAACATTCTTTCATCAAGTGGACGTGCGTGTTCGAAAACCATTTCATCGCCATAGGGAGAAGTAGGAGAAAACGATAACTAGGGACAGGATGTGCAAATGGACGACCTACATAAATAAAAACACGAACGGAGCACCTTCCTTCAAAGTGATACGAATGATGCACCGGATCATAGTGGAATTCCCAAGTAAGGGTGTCAACGAACAGAACGAATGTCGCCATTTAATCTGAAGACAATGACGGAAATAAAGGAAAGGGAGTGAGAATCTTACTAAAGAATTCTCAGTAGGGTATCTCCTTCTACGGTGTCATCATCAAAGTCTCCAGGAATCTCGGGGTTATTATAAAATAGTGAACATACGAAGATTAAATTTTAAGTTTAGAAAATACTTTTACCGAGATTCGGCCAATTTTAATTATGCGTCTTATAATGCATCATAATCTTAACATGTCATATTTATAATGAACTTTTCTTTTATCATTACATCATATTCCTCATCATCATCATTAATATAACATGCATAGAAGAACATCATATTTCTCATCATCAACTCATGTATGTTATGCAGAAGAATATCATAATAGCTACACATGGACATGGTGCACATAATTTATTTCTTTAGTACCTTAGGTGACTTTAAAATCTTATCATCCTCATTATTTTCCTTGGGCCACCCTATACTCCACCCTTTTGGGAGTAATCTAGGTTATGAGCTCATACCTTACTAGTCGTCACTAGCATATACTTATCCTTTTTGATAAGTTAAAGTCCTGACTCTACCCTTTTGAGAGAACAGGTTAGGGGCTAGAATCACCTTTTCACCACCTATAGTTTGATGGGTCCAAGGATCATTTTCTTATAAATTTTAAGTCACCAATAAGTCTTTGCATGTTACAACTCGCAATTCATAATAATTCTAACATTTTCTTATTTACAGTCTTATTCTGGAATAATATATATCAACTATAATCATGCATCTGGAGATTCCAGGAAAGAGAGGTGGGTCACAATGGACACGCTTAAATACCAAATCTTTCCTTAGCCAGAATCTTTCCAAATTGCACTCTTACAGTAATACACTTTCTTCCAGGAACAAAATATGTCCTTATTTCATGCATAAGTTTTCATTGTTTGCAACAGCAACTATAACATACAAACCAGGGAATCAATCAATGACACCAAATTCTTGATAAGCATCAAATCACATTTTAAGTACACATAAAATTACTAGCTTCCCATAAAATTCTTACAAAGTTTTAAAACTCTTTTAGAACTAATTCTTTTTGTTAAACTTGAAAGAAGTCATAGGACTTTAGGCCTAACTTAACCATGGGACCGATTTATAACTTGAAAGAATGTTCATAGTTAAATCTTTCACTTAAGATAAAAGGAGCAAGTCTTGAGCTTTAGAGATTTAGGTGACATCTTAGAATTATTACCATGCTATGCAACCTTATTTTAATCTTATCTTTATAAGGTGATAGCTTGGAATTATAAACATGATATGCAATTCCATTTCTTTATCTTTAAGATTTAAGGTGATGACTTGAAAATTAAACATGATGCAAGAACTTGTAATATAAACATGATGCAAGAAACTGGAGCGGTAATCCGCATAGGAAGTAGAGGGAGAAGAGAATTTTAAGCAACCGAGCGCGTAGTCCGCACAGGACCTGAGGGAGAAGAGAATTACATTTTTTTTTAAGCTCCAATTCTCAAGACTTCTTAAAGAATAAATTCTTTAACTCCAGTTATCTCATTTCTTCGCTTATGATTCATAGGCAAGTCTTTGAGCTCTAGGATTTTTAGGTGATGACATAAAATAAACATGTCATGCATTGATTCTTTTAGCCATTATAAAATAAAGTGAGAGCATAAAATAAACATGAGATGCAACTTCTTTATTATCTTTAGAGATTAAGTGACAACTTGAAATTTAAACATGAGATATGCAAGTTCATTTATTTATTTTGAGAATTTAGTTATGACATAAAATAAATATGGTTGTGCAAGACATAAACTTAAACATGGATGCAAGTTCACTTGATCTCTTTACTAGAGCTCCTTCAAGACTTTAAGAAAATTATGATTTCAACCCAATATATGTATCTTGGCAAGACAAAGTAAAAAAAATACATATTTCATATTCAAACCTCAAGATAAAAACATTATTCTTTAAAGTTTTGCATTAAATGGAATGTTCAAGCTTTAGAGGCCTAACTTGTGATGGATTTACAACCCATATTCAAGGTCCTCATCATCAAGCCATCATTTCATTCCTTCCTAGGCCATTTGGCCGAAACCATGAAAGGAAAATAAGGAAAGAAAAACTGAAATTTTAGAAGCTTTGGAAACTAGTGAAACCTTCAAGTTTTAGAGATCTAACTTGTGAAAGCTTTGCAACCAACACTCAAGAATCTCATCATCAAACCATGGTCTCATCATAAGCTAGGCCATATGGCCGAAATACTTTAAAAAGAAAGGAAGAAGAAACTGAAAATGAAAACTTAAAAGAAAGCTCATGAAAACATCATTTTTGAGCTAGAAACATAACTTGTCTTAGCATAAAATGAACTTAGAAACACCTCCCTACCTAATTTGATTTGAAAGAAAGGAAGAGAACTTGGTTTCCTTGAGTGAAATGAAGCAAAATATCCTTGAAAAGCTGAAGGGAGAATTCGGCCAAGAGAAAGAAAGAAAGAAAGCTTTTGGTGCTCCTAAGACTAGAATTTGTGTAAGTTATGAACTAAGCATCTAAACTATCTTCAAGCATGCCTATTTATAGAGATTTTGCAGCTCATAAATGGACAAAGGAAGGAAGGAAATCTGACCCAAAATTAGAGAAAAAAATAAGGAAGAAAAATCATTTTGTTTGGTGGCTTAAAACATGGAATCATGTTTCCATGTTTTCATGATTCTTTGTTTTCATTCTTTGGATTTTTGTGTAATAATTTTCTGACTTATTACTCAATAATTTCGGCCATTACAGCCTTGTGGAAGAGGATTTTGTGTGTTCCATGTATTATTTAGGTGTAGGCAAGGTATTCATGTAATTTAGAGAATTTACGGTTAAGGGTTTAAGTGAATTACTAAGCAATTTGGGTGTTTTAAGCAATTTTAGGTTCTAATCAATCTAAATAAATAATTTTGACTCTAGATTAGTAATTAGAATTTAATAAGCTTTAATTTTAGCCTAATATTGTTTAGGTTTCGTTAGACAAATCGAAAATCTCAAAATTTGCAAAACTGCACAACAAGAGGGGCAAAACGGTAATTTACCCAAAACTGCCCGGGACCATCCGGACTTAACCAAGGGTCATTCATAACTTAAAAACACCTTTTAAAATATTTTAGTGAGGTTCGGACTAAGTCGGCACGCAATTAAATAAAACACGCATGGGCGTTTTGGTCATTTCGCGTCAAACTCAAAATTGAGATTCTTCTCTCTATTAACACACATAACACAAACAATCCTTTATTATCCTCAAAACATCCCCTTGAGGATGGGTGGGGCCCACGTCCTCATTTCCTGAGTAAAATAACCTCAGGGGCATTTTGGTCATTTTACACATACAGAAAATCGGGGTTTGCAATGCTTGTACAAATTGCTCCTAACTTCTCTTCTAACGTTATATTCCTTTATTGAGAATTGTTTGGTATAATATTTACCTACGGTAATTTGGTAATTTCTAATGATAGTAAATATTCCAGTAAAAATCAGGCGTTACAGTCACTATGAATCACAAATTCTTTGGGCAAAAGATAGTGTTGCCAAGTTTGCAAAGCTCTTACTAAGGCATACAACTCCTTATCATAGGTGGGATAATTAAGGGAAGCTCCACTTAATTTCTCACTAAAATAAGCAATTGGATGCCCCTCTTGCATTGAAGCCCAACACCAACATTAGAAGCATCACATTCAATTTCAAAAGATTTAGCAAAATTAGGCAAAACAAGTATTGGTGCATGGGTGAGTTTTTCCTTAAGTTCTTTAAAGGCATGTTCTTGTTTCTCCCCATTTGAACCCAACATTCTTCTTGACAATTTCATTAAGAGGTGCAGCCAAGGTGTTAAAGTCCTTAACAAACCTCCTATAAAAACTAGCCAAGCCATGAAAACTCCTCACATCACTCACATTTTTGGGGGTTGGCCAATCTTGAATGGCCTTAATTTTCTCTTTGTCAACATGGACCCCTTGAGCATTTATCACAAAACCAAGAAAAATCACATGGTCCACACAAAAAGTACACATTTCCAAATTAGCATACAATTTTTCTTTTCTTAATACAAGCAAAACAGCCCTTAAATGTTCATGATGTTCATCTAAGTTTTTGCTATATATCAAGATGTCATCAAAATACACCACAACAAACTTGCCCAAAAAATCCCTCAAAACATGGTTCATAAGTCTCATGAAAGTACTAGGTGTATTTGTTAAACCAAAAGGCATTACCAACCATTCATACAAACCATATTTAGTTTTAAAGGCAGTTTTCCATTCATCTCCTCCCTTATTCTAATTTGATGGTACCCACTTTTCAAATCAATTTTAGAAAATATACATGCACCATGCAATTCATCAAGCAAATCATCAAGTCTAGGGATAGGATGTCTATACTTAATTGTGATGTTGTTCACAGCCCTACAATCTGTGCACATCCTCCAAGTCCCATCTTTTTTTGGCACTAAAATTATCGGGACAGCACATGGACTCAAACTCTCTTGCACCCATCCTTTTTGCATCAACTCCTCCACTTGTTTTTGGATCTCTTTAGTCTCTTGTGGATTGCTCCTATATGCTGGCCTATTGGGCAATGATGCACCCGAATGAGATCTATGTGGTGCTCAATTCCTCTTAGAGGGGGAAGGCCGTGTGTTACTTCCTTAGGAAAGACATCATCAAATTCCTGCAAAAGGTTTTTGACACCACTAGGTAAAGAGTGATCATTAGGAGTGTTAGCATTTAAACAAAATTCCCTACAATAAAGCATATATAGGGACTGCCTTGAGACCAATGCACTTTTTACCTCACTCTTTGTTGCAAGAAAGCTCTCTTTACTCTCTTTTTCCACTCATTTTGCACACCTTTTTTTTCTTTTTTTTTTATTTTTCTTCACTCTTTTTCTCAATTTCTTTTTCTTTCTCTCTTGTTCCCTCTTTTCTCTCATTTTTATTTGATCCTCACTAACTTGCTTTGGAGATAAGGGAGAAAGTATGACCTTTCGGTCTTGATACATGAAAGTAAACTTATTTGAGAACCCATCATGGATGGCCTTCTTGTCATATTGCCAAGGCCTTCCCAACAACATATGGCTTGCCTCCATAGGCACCACATCACAAAGTACACAATCTTCGTACTTCCCAATTGAGAATGGGACCTCCACTTGTTTGTTCACCACCATTTCTCCTATCTCACTTAACCATTGAAGCCTATATGGTCTTGGATGTGCCTTAGTTACAAGATTTAATTTGGACACCAATCTAGTGCTCACAACATTGGCACAACTTCCACCATCAATGATTAGAGAACATACCTTCCCTTGAATGAGACATCTAGAATGAAAGATATTCTCCCTTTGGCTTGCTTCATGATCTTTCACTTGACTCCCAAAAGCCTCCTTACCATAAGTAAATCACCATCCGGCATGAACACATCTTCTTCACTTTCCTCCTTGCTTGAAGCCTCGGATTGTGATACCACTTCACCATTCATGGTCACCATGGTTCTCTTTGTTGGACATTGGGATGCTATGTGTCCATGGCCTAGGCATTTGAAACACTTCAAGTCACGGCTCCTAGAGGTTGTCTCCATTGGTTTCTTGCCTTGAGAGGTTCTCTCGGCCTTTGGTTGGTGCACCCCCTTCTTTTGTTTGTCCTTCCAATTTGAGGATGGGAATTTGGAAGTTGACGAAGAAGAATACTTAGTCTTACTCCTCTTAATTTGTTGCTCCACCTTAATTGCTTGTTGAACCAAATCTTCAAGCTCCACATAATTTTGTAACTCCACTATGTCTTGAATATCTTGATTCAAACCATGCAAGAACCTTGCCATGGTAGCCTCCCTATCTTCTTGAAAACTTGACCTAAGTAAGGCCAATTCCATTTCCTTGAAATACTCATCAACACTTTTGGTCCCTTGGGTAAGCCTTTGTAATTTGTTGTGAATGTCCCTTTGATAATGATTTGGGACAAACCTCTTCCTCATGACAATTTTCATCTCTTCCCGAGTATCAATGGGTTCCTCTCCAACTCTTCTCCTCTCTTTTTGTAATTGGTCCCACCACACAAGGGCATATTATTTGAATTCAAGGGCTGCCACCTTCACCTTCTTTCTTTCATTGTAAGAATTACAATCAAAGACTTGTTCTATTTTTAACTCCCACTCCAAGTAAGCCTCTGGATCATTCTTCCCAACAAAGGGAGGAATGCTGATTTTGACCCCTTCAAGCCTATCATCACGCCTCCTTTCCCTATGTCCTCCTCCTCTAGGCCTTCCTCTTTCACTATCATAGTCACTTGAATCATCACGGTGTAGGTTAGCAAGTTGTCTATCATAATTGGCTTGCATTTGCTCCATTTGTCTTTGAAGAGCTTGAACTTGATTGGCCATCCTAGCTTGAAGAGTGGCTGACCTTGGGGATAAGGGTGGACTATCCTCATTATTGGCCATGATTTGAGTAGAAGAATTTATGTGTTTCCTCACTATGCTCCCTCACTAGTTCACACAATGGATTTTTTTTTTTAACTCTTTTGGCTTTTTTTTCACAAAAATGTATTTTGGACACTCTTGCCCTTTTTCCTCTCAATGTTCTCCTTTAGTTCTTAGAGGAATCAAACAGAAAACACAAAAATACCAAAATTCAAGTAACAAAAATCACAAGACTTATCAAAACAAAGGAAATTAAAAGGAAAAGGCTAGAAAGGAAAAGCTTGGAGACAAAGAAACAAAAGAAGAAGGGAAAATTTTCAGGAACTCAAAATTACTCAACTAGAACTTTTCTTTTCTCTTTTCTTTCTCAAATTTTCTTGCACAATTTTTTTTTAACTTTGAAGAAGAGATTCAACTTGAAAACTTGTCTTGGAACAAAGTGATATATATATTTTTGGTTTAGGAAGAAAAGAAGAAAAGGAAAAAGAATGAAGACAAAGAAGAAGATAAAGAACACAAGACCAAAATTCAACCAAAGCCTAAGCTTTGGTACCACTTGATGACAACCAAATGGTAGGTTGCCTTGAAATGATCTTTTTTGGTTGAATTTAGAACATAAGTTGTGCAAAACACTTCTTAGAACAACACAAAATTTGATTTCTGAATTGTAACATAGTTAAAGGTGAAGAGGTAAAGAAGAAAATGAATGAGAAAGGAATGATGTAGGCGCCACAAACAAGGGTGTTTGATAAGCCTAATGATGTTCGCCACAAGAATCTTGGATTCTATAAGAACTTATCTTGGTTCAACCAAGAACCTAGGAGAACAATATTCTCACCAGAATGGATTTTGATCCAAAAATAACATCTGAAAAGTGCCTTCAAAAGTGTAATTCAGGTTTACAAATAGTGAGGGCAGCCAAACCTTTGGCATCCAAAGACAAAAATATAACCTCCACTTGAATGACCTAATTATGACATTAATGACTCACTTTAACACCTATTTTAACTCAGCCACCAATCAGGTGTAACCCCCACAATTAACATCTAAAGGAATCTCAACCTATCACTAAAGTCACGTGTAGATTAGGAAGGTGAGCTACACCAATTTGCAAAATGGACCCACTTTCATAATTCTGACACTTTATTGAATTAAAAGGAAAAAAAAAATTAAAAGACTTAGAATTTTTCTTCAAGAGTACACCCCACAAATCATGCTTCTTCAAATTGGATGAGCAAAGTGATTAACTTGGGCTGATTGTCTCCTTGTCTTGCATTTGGGCTTGTGTCCATTAAGAGAACCGTTAATTGAGTTAGAGCTTCTTGGGCTTTCTTAGCTCTTGCTCTTGTCATTGGACCACCAAGACCTTGAATGGCTTCTTGATCCAAGTTGGTCTCCATTGGGCTTATATCAATTTGTTATGTCACATGAATTGTGCATAACTAGAGATTTGTTTCTCTATTAGAGTACTATTGTTCATATTACCAAAGAACATAAGTTTTAGAGTTATTTTGATGCATTTATTAATATAATATGATTTTAGAGATATTGCATTAACCAGTCTGATGATTATATATGATTATTTATTTTCTTGGTTGTCTCATGAGAGAGTTATGGGTGAGGGCCTACTCACTAAGTTTTAGATGAAACTCACCCTTCTCCCTTTCCATTACAGATACATTAGCTGCTGGAGTCCTTCTCATCCACCTCTCCCCAGAGAGGTTCCAGTTGGTGAGCTTCACTTTGAAGTGAAGTATCTTTTGGTATTTTGTTTAAAGATAGAGTGCTCAGCGTACGTTGCGAGCAGGGTCCTAGACCATAGAGATAAATTGGCATTGATTTATCATGATTATTTTGTATTTATATGATTCCAGTTTGCATGTATATTTTGTATAGAGAGCAACTCATATATTTTGACTCAGAGATATGTTTAGAGTTTGAGAAATGAAATCGAAATGATTTGTTTTCTAACTTTAGAGAACTATGCTAGAGTTGATTAGGATATGTTGTTGATGATGATTATGCTTCAAAAGAGCTAGAGATTTATATCAGAGATGAAATTATGTTTTGGAACTGGATTTTATTAAATTATGCATATAAAGAGACTTAGAGGTTACGAGGCTTACATGGGAATGAGGATTCCCACGTGCTGGTCATTGCCCAAACGGGTTGTGACAAAAACAAATCATAATTGTAAAAAATCAAGAGGAATCACAATCAACCATGTTCCTAACATTAGGTGAGGGCCAAAATAATTTGTATTGGGCTGCAAAAACTCATACAATTTTAGCATGTTCTGCATTTTTAGAGTTACTTATAGCTTGTCTTCCATTCAATTTTTTTTTTACAATTATTGACACTCAACCCCAACTAGGAGGAGCAAAACAACAAAAGGAAGAGAATCATACAAAACAAAGACAAAGGCAGCATATAGTATCTATTTTAGCATCCTAAGAAGTAGGTGCAAAGACAACCCAAACACATAAACCAACCCTTACAGGATCAGTGCATGACATCTCTAATAACTTTATTTAAGTAACTACATAGCAGCAACCACTCACTAAGACTAATAGAGAGAAAAAGGCAAATAGGAGGAAAAAAAAACTAGCAGCAAAGCCAGCTTAACAGAACAAAGCATATAAAAAAAAAACACAAACACCAAGCAACGGAGAATCCTAAAGGGTACGCTAGTGAAGCAGCCTTGGTATTGTGATACCCCTGGTACACGTGTCAGGAGACAGGTTCTGGACGACCCTAGGGTCCCTTGGGATGCACTCATTGCCGGAAGGCCTCGGATGCGTGAAGGACCAAGAGGTGAAAAGTTGGAGCTACCGTTGCAAAATTCTGGAGATTAGTCTCGCTACAACAAGTTTTAGTTACTGAGTGATCGGGTGAACCGGAAGGTGAGCCTAGTAAGCATGGGCTAGGAGGCTTGCTGAGCGAGAGAGTTTATAGCGAGTCGTTGTCTCCCTAGGTTCACTAAGTGAGCACTCCGTATAACACAGGATCATAAAAAAGATGCCGTTTCATTTTGACCCTTTTAAAACCCCAATCAGGCTCCCCTCTTTTTCCAGAAGCATAAACCGAAGTCAAGCTCCCCAAAACCCTCATTATCTTTCTTTTCTTCCAATCTAGCTCCCCCAAATCATCAAGGTATGTTTATGTTGTTAGATTATGTCTCCTTTCCCTCCATTCTTTCATGATCTTGGGTTGGGCTTTGTTATTTGTCTCATTGTTGTTAAGTACCCCAATGTTGTTAGAATTGTTCTAGAGTTATCTAGATGTTATTAGAATTTGATCATGAGTCAATGTTGCTCTATGAAAGTTGTTGGTACCATTCCAAGCTCTCAAGGTCAAGTTGGTGGTTCCACACACTCCCAGCTTCAAATGGTGAGTGGGTCCAAACTCATAACCTTATTTTAGCTATTATGATTATGTTTGATGCAAGATAATTGCGAAATATGAAATTTGAGATGAGGAAAAGTATAGAATATGATTTTACATGATTATGTTAAGCTAGAAAAATTTTGATTCATGATTATAGCATGAAAGAATGAGTTTTACAAAATCATGGGACCATGATTGCTATGTTGTGTATTATGAAAAAGGTTTTACATGTTTGAGAAAGGATTTATTAAGAAAGTATGATTTGTAGCAAGTTTTCTATTTTATCAAATGTGTTTTATGAGCTTATGATATCACTATATTTTTTTATAAGATGTGGGATTTTGGACTATATTTCTAGAATATCAAGTTTAATTATCATGTATTGAGATTTCAGATTATTTAGAATATTAATATATATATATATATATATATATATGTGTGTGTGTGTGTGTGTGTGTGTGTGTGTGTGTTAGAGAAATGCGAAACAAGAGTATGACCCAGCTTTACAATAAACATGTTATATCATTTCCAAGTTTTATGATTACGAACCCCAGTATTTTGAGCTATGATTTTAGATTTATCAAGTATATGGAAAGTTATGTTAGCTTAAGATTTGAACTTAGGAACTTTAGTTTCATGGTACCAAGAGATCGGAATTCATGATTCTTAGCAACTGCCAGATACATATTCTGGGCTTGAGATCGGGTTGCCTACAAACGGATGATCCCTTGGGCACATTTCAGAGCACAGTTATGCTAAAGTCAGATTGTTAGAGTTATATGAATCCAGGTCTTGTGTAAGTATTTAGGGGCTCTGTTTCGTTAGGGATGAGTACCCATTTTTTGCTATGGGTTTTGTCAAACTAGTTTAGACGGTAGAGATAAGGAAACAGAGTTAGTTAATGGCTGTATGAGATTGTTAACCTTGTTACCAAGTTGTCTAGAGGACAATATCGCCTTTTAGCATCACAAAAAACAGGACCTGTTAGGTACCCAGCTTTTAGAGGGACTTTTGATTTTAACTTTTGTTATTATATATGTATATATTCAGCTACAAATACCGTTTCCCTAGGCTCTATCACACCTTAGTTAAAATGATTTCATGATGCTTGTGAGTTTACAATTGTTTGTTCATGAATTTATGAAATGAGAAACATTTTGTTATACAGCTATGTATTTAAATAACAAATGATTATGATTGTTGTATGCATGGTATTATATGTATATTCCTTGGTTGTCCCATTTGGATGATGGGTGAGAACTCGCTCAGAGTCCGTTGACTCACCCTCTCCCTTCCTCTCATTGTTGCAAGTGCAGATATCTTTACGTCACCATTCCAGGAGCCGTAGCTATCCTTTGGTGAGCTTTACATTGCTATAAGGCTTAGTTTAGGCTTTTGTTAGTTTAGAGGACTCCAATAGGCTTGTAGGCAAGATTCAAGCCACGCATGTATTTTGAGACATTGTAATTAATTTCAAAGTTTATGCATTTCCGCATATATTACAAAAATCGAAGTATGGATTTCAACCTATGATTTTGATTTATATTATGTAATAGATTGGCTAAGTAGTTATAATTCAATTTTAAAAAATTGAGCAGGTTTTCATATTTGTATCATATGATAAACCAGTTTATGATTTCATGATCAATAATTTTGGCCCAGAAGTTTTCAAAGTTTGGATATTAAGCACTTCCAATTTTATGCATTCAAATATTATGTTTCAATTAGAGTAATTGATATTGATTTAGAAGTAAATCATATTTGAAGTATTATATTATGATAAAGTATGCATTCATAAAGACACGTCACCCAGAAGGCTTACGTGGGGATGAGATTCCTCACGTGGTCACGTTCCCAAGTCGAGAGGTACACTAGCAAGTTCACCTGCCATTTTCGACACGGTATAGCAGCCAAAAATCTAAGACTAACTCTCCAGTTGTTCTCATTGTATTTTCATGGTTTATGGGCTAATATAATACATCATATAATTCTTTCTACATACATAATTGAATATTTTAATTACAGAAATTGACAATGATTTAGAAGTAAATCATATTTGAAGTATTATATTATGATAAAGTATGCATTCATAGAGACACATCACCTAGAAGGCTTACGTGGGATGAGATTCCTCACATGCCAGTCACGTTCCCAAGTCAAGTCGTGATACGTTCCAAAATAGAAAGATGAGGAATGAAATTGGTTGGAGGCACCACAATCAAGAATGATTGATAAGCCAAGGGAGATCACCACGAGTAATTGGATACTCTTGACAAGACCTAGGGTTCCAGGCAAGAACCAAAAGACACTCTTACCAAAAAGGTATTCTAATTTAATTTTGCCAAAAATCCCTTCTAAAAGGCGTTTACAATGTTTATAAACTAGAGTAAAATTCAGCAAATGGGCTATAATACTTAGCCCATGATTAAAATCTAAATTAAATAAAATTATGAAATTAATAAGTGATGGGCTGTACAAAATTCACAAGCCCAATTACATTATTACAAACTTTATTTAGTAACATAAAAGGCTTAAAAAGATGGTGGCATCCATATAGCATCAAGGGTCTTCAAGTGGGGTGATGCAATGCAGCATTTTGGGCTTCAAGTCTTCCAAATTAGGGGCAGCCTCAAAAATTGTTGCTACAACTTGTTGCAATGCCTCCTTTGCTTTCCTAGCCCTTGATCTTGTCATGGGTCCCCTAAGTCCTCAAAGTGCCTTGTTGTCCTTGCCACTAGCCGTCTCCTCATCATCCCCCTCTTGAAGAGGATTTGACCTCAAATCCAAGGCCTCATCACCTGCATCAAAAAGAGAAAAATCAGCAACATTAAAAGTGGCACTGATATTATACTCACCAGGCAAATAGATCCAACACTTGGGAAGGACCGTCCCCTCTAGGTTGGAGTTTGGACTTTCTTTGTTCAGGGAACCTCTCTTTCCTCATGTGCACCCAAACCCAATCTCTGGGTTCAAATACAACTTTCTTTCTTCCCTTGTTAGCTTGCTTGGCATAGCTCTCAATTTTCTTCTCAATTTGAGCTTTCACATGCTCATGCAGCTTTCTCACATAGTCAGCCTTAGCCTATGCATCCTTATGCTTAAAAATAGTAATGTTAGGTATAGGCAATAAATCAAGTGGTGTCATAGGTTAAATCCATACACAATTTCAAATGGTGAACAATTAGTTGTGCTATGGATAGCCCTATTATAAGCAAATTCTACATGAGGCAAACATTCTTCCCAAGACTCAAGATTTTTCTTTAAAATAGTCCTAAGCAAGGTGCCTAAAGTCCTATTCACTACCTCAGTTTGTCCATCAGTTTGTGAGTGATAAGTAGTAAAGAAAAGTAATTTAGTACCAAGCTTACCCCACAATGTTCTCCAAAAGTGACTTAGGAACTTAGTGTCCCTATCACTTACAATGCTCCTAGGCAGCCCATGGAATCTCCCCACTTCCTTGAAAAACAAGTAAACTACATGGCAAGCATCATCAACCTTTTTGCAAGGTATAAAATGTGCCATTTTTGAAAACCTTCCACAACCACAAAAACAGAATCCTTGCCATTCTTTGTTCTAGGCAGCCCCAAAACAAAGTCCATAGATATATCAATCCAAGGAAAATCAGGAATAAGCAGAGGAGTATATAAACCATGTGGCATCACCTTTGATTTTGCCTTTTTACAAACAATGCAATGCTCACAATATTTATGCACATCATGTTTCATATGGGGCCAATAAAAATGTTCATGCAATATGTCCAAAGTTTTATGCACCCCAAAATGTCCCATTAATCCTCCCTCATGTGCCTCTTTCACAAGCAAATTTCTTATGGAACACTTCGGCACACACAATCTTTTTTCTTTAAACAAATATCCATTGTACCTATAGTAACCATTTTGAGACACATTTTCACAAGCAGCATATATCTCAGAAAATTCAACATCATGCAAATACATTTCTCTCAAAGTCTCAAGCCCAAAAATTTTAGTTTCAAGAGTAGATAGTAATGCATGCCTCCTAGATAAAGCATCTACTATGTTCCCCTTCCCCTTTTTATGCTTAATGACATATGGAAATTGTTCCAAAAACTCAACCCATTTGGCATGCCTTTTATTCAGCTTGCCTTGTCCTGATCACTATGAATTACAAATTCTTTGGGGAACAAATAATGCTGCTAAGTTTTCAAAGCGCGCACTAAGGCATACAATTCCTTATCATAAATGGTATAGTTTAGGGCAGCCCCATTTAACTTCTCACTAAAATAAGCAATTGGATGGCCTTCTTGCATCAAAACAGCCCCAATGCCCATGTTTGATGCATCACATTCAAGTTCAAAAGATTTAGCAAAATTGGGCAAAGCAAGAATGGGTGCATTAGTTAGCCTATGCTTAAGGGCAGCAAAGGCTTGCTCTTGTTTCTCTCCCTATTTGAAACCCACATGCTTTTTAACCATCTCATTAAGAGGTGCAACCAAGGTGCTAAAGTCTCTAACAAACCTCCTATAGAAACTAGTTAAACCATGGAAACTCCTCACTTTACTCACATTCTTAGGTGTAGGCCACTCTTGAATGGCCTTAACCTTTTCCTCATCAACTGGCACTCCTTTGCACTCACAACAAAGCCTAAGAACACTACATGATCGGTGCAAAAAAGTACATTTCTCAAGATTAGCATACAATTTTTCTGTTCTAAGCGCATGCATGACAACCCTCAAATGTTCAATATGCAAGTCAAAACTAGTGCTATAAATCAGAATGTCATCAAAGTAAACAACAACAAACTTGCCAATAAAATCTCTTAAGACATGGTTCATTAATCTCATAAAAGTGCTTGGGGCATTAGTTAGCTCGAAAGGCATAACCAGCCACTCATACAAACCATACTTAGTTTTAAAGGCAGTTTTCCATTCATCCCCTTCCCTTATCCTAATCTGATGATGCCCACTTTTTAAATCAATTTTAGAAAAATAACAGGCACCATACAGTTCATCAAGAAGGTCATCTAACCTGGGAATAGGGTGTCGGTACTTGACCTGATGTTGTTGATTGCTCTACAATCACTACATATCCTCCAAGTCCCATCCTTTTTAGGCACCAGAATTACTAGAACAGCACACGGACTCAAGCTTTCTTGCACCTAACCTTTTGTCATCAACTTCTCAACTTGCTTTTGTATTTCTTTGGTCTCTTGAGGATTACTCCTATAAGCTGGTCGATTGGGTAAAGATGCACCAGGGATGAGATCAATATGATGCTCAATCCTCTCAAAGGTGGCAATCCACTTGGAACCTCCTTTGGAAACACGTCCTTGTATTCCTACAAAGAGACTCAACACTAGCAGGGCAACACTTTTATTAGACTTATCAAGTTAAAACATTTTTCTTGCAATAAAGTAAATAAAGTGGCTTGTTGGCAAGCACAGCTTCTTCACCTCACTTTCTTGTACTAAACAACTCTGTTTGCTCTCAAGTGTTTCACTCAATCCTACAAATGTTTCACTCTTTTTCTTTCCACTCTTTTTTTTTATCAAGTGTTTCACTCTTTTGTATGTCACTCATCTCTTTTCTCTCTTGCACTCTCTTTTTCTCAATTTTATCTGATCCACACCATCTCTCTAGGAGATAAAGGTTTGAGTACAATTTTCCTCCCATTGTGCATGAAAGAAATCTTGTTTGTGAACCCATAATGAACAGCTTTGGTGTCATATTGCCACGACCTCCCTAAGAGAATATAGCTTGCCTCCATTGGAACCACATCACATATCACTTTGTCATTGTCTTGTCCCATGCAAATGTGCAGCTCCACTTGCTTGCTCACGGTCATCTCTCCATCTTCACTAAGCCATTGGAGTTTGTATGGCCTAGGGTGTGGCTTGGTCTCCAAATTTAATTTGG
This sequence comes from Dalbergia oliveri, assembly GCA_030441495.1. Classification (NCBI taxonomy): domain Eukaryota; kingdom Viridiplantae; phylum Streptophyta; class Magnoliopsida; order Fabales; family Fabaceae; genus Dalbergia; species Dalbergia oliveri. Next base: position 38,194,257 of record JAMLFY010000006.1, read on the forward strand.
ACACTAATCTAGAGCTGGCCACATTGGTGCAACTCCCTCCATCCACAATCAAAGAACATAGTTTCCCATTGATTGAACACCTAGAGTGAAAAATGTTCTCTCTTTGGGAATCATCAAGTGCTTGCATCTAACTTCCAAGCAACCTTCTAATCATCAATAAATCTCCTTCTTTGGCCTCCACAATGATCTCCTCATCTACCTCTTCCTCTTCCTTGGCTTCATTAGTTGAAGACTCACTATTAATTTCTCCATGCTCCTTAAGTAACATAGTCTTCTTGGTTGGACACGCCGAAGCTATGTGACCTCTCCCTAAACACTTGAAGCATTTTATCTCACTACTCCTTTTTTTAGGGGTCTCATTGGACTTGAATTGAGTCTTTTGAGGTGTAGCCATGGTATTGTTCAAAGAAGTACCTCCCTCCTTTTTATTTCTTTCATTCCAATTTGAAGAATTGAAATTAGAAGAATTCCTTCTCATGGTACCTTTTCTCTTAATTGCTGCTCCACTTTGGTAGCTTGATGTACCAAGTCTTCCAACTCCACATAATTTTGTAGCTCAACCACATATCTAATGTCATTATTCAGCCCATTCAAAAAGCATGCCATAGTAGCCTCCCTATCTTCATTCACATTGGCTCTAATCAAAGACACCTCCATCTCCTTGTATTATTCATCAACTCTCCTACTACCTTGCGTGAGTCTTTGAAGCTTGTTATGAAGGTCCTATGACAATAGGAAGGAAAAAATCTCCTTCTCATCAACCTCTTCATTTCAGTCCAAGTATCCACCAAAGGTTCTTCATATCTAAGTCGCTCCTTTTGCAATTGGTTCCACCAAATAAGAGCATAATCGTGAACTCCATGGCTGCCACCTTTACTTTCTTTTCTTCATTGTAATTGTGGCATGAGAACAACTGCTCAATCTTCATCTCCCACTCAAGATAAGCCTCTGGATCACTCTTCCCTTTGAAAGGTGGGATGTTAAGCTTCACTCCCTCAATTTAGTCCTCTCTAGCATCACCTTCATTATCTCTTCTCCTCCTTCCATCAATCCTCCTTCTACCTCCATCATCATCACAATGTTCTTGATTTTCTAACAGCTCAATTATCTCATATAACTCCTCTGGATGCTCCCTCATCATCCATTGCATTTGAGCTGTAATAGCCTCAACTAACAATCTGTTGTTTCCCTGAGGAGGAGGGCACCATCACCACCTGTTCCTGCCATAATTCAAGTAAAAAGAAAAAAAATGAAAGCAATAGGACCTCACTACACTTCTCACGTGTTTGCACTCTTAGAGATGTATCACTCGTGTTTGTTGCTCTCTAATAGGCTTTTATGTAAAGTTCTCTCTTGCCTTTTACCACTCAAGTGCTCTTGTAGGCTCTTAAATGCAATCACAGGTCAATTCAAACAAAATCCAACAACTCCAATATTAAATCACAAAACAACAAGAGGTCAAACAAAGAACACTCTAAGACAACTTTTAAGACCCAAAAGAGACAAGCAAGAAAAGCTACACAAGGATAAGCACACTCAAATCAGAGGCCAAACAAGACAAGAACAAGCTAAAGGTTTGAAGAACAAAATAAACAAGCCACTATTCTGACTTTTTTTTTTCAAATTCTTTTTTTTTTTTTCAATCTGTTCTTGATGATTGTAGATGAATAGACTAAATGGAATCACATCAAAACAAGCACATATTTAACAACTAAACATCAAACTAACAAAGCCTAGAAAGATTAAAATGAAATAATTCTCAAGAACATCAAGAAGACATGATGAACATTCTGCACCTTTTTTTTCTTTTTTAACCCACTGATCCAATGTAACATCAAAGACAGAAATGGAAACTAGAAGAACATCATAAAATTAAGCAAAATGATGAATCAAACAAGGATTCAAAAACAAATTCGCAGGGTTGCTCTAGTATGGGCTCGTAAACAAAAAATCGCTATATCTCAAGCTAGAAAATTCAGATTGCAACGATTCCAAAACGAGGTGAAAACTGAGACTCTGAAACACAGAAATGACCCAAGAAACACCGAAATATGATGCGTAAAACGCCAGATATGAACCAAGGAAAACTGACCAATTCTACAAAATTTGAACCTCTGATACCAAATGATATGTTCCGAATAGAAATATGAGGAATGAAATTGGTTGAAGCCACAATCAAGAATGATTGATAAGCCAAGGGAGATCCACAAGAGTAATTGGATACTCTTGACAAGACCTAGGGTTCCAAGCAAAAACAAAGAGACACTCTTACCAAAAGGTATTCTGATCTAATTTTGCCAAAAATCCCTTTTGAAAGGTGTTTACAATGTTTATAAACTAGAGTAAAGTTCAAGTGGGCTGTAATACTTAGCCCATGATTAAAATCTAAATTAAATAAAATTATGAAATTAACAAATGATGGGCTATACAAAATTCACAAGCCCAATTACATTATTAAAAACTTTATTTAGTAACATAAAAGGCTTAAAAGATGGTGGAGTCCATATAGCATCAAGGGTCTTCAAGTGGGGTGATGCAAAGCATTTTGGGCTTCTAGTCTTCAAAATTAGGGTCAGCCTCAAGAATTGTTGCTACAACTTGTTGCAATGCCTCCTTGTATACGCCGATTTTTGCTAAACTTTCAAAATGACCAAAATGCCCCTGAGGTCATTTTCACTTAAAACACGAGGATCTTTGGGCCATCCTCATAGGGTTCATATGTTATATGAAGGGGATTGTTTGAGTGCGAATGCCTAACGAGAGAAAAACCTCATTTATGAGATCTCTGCGTAAATGACCAAATACCCATTAGGGTTTTAAGTTTCGTTTGACCAACTTCGTCCCGAGGTTTAAAACAATGATTTTAAGGCATGAACTATGTTTGCTTAAGTCCCGGAGGTCCTGGGCAAGTTTTGGTAAAAATTACGATTTTGCCCTTGCATATCGCATTTTCAGCTTAATGAGCGTTCAACTCTAAACCTAAGCAATATTAGGCTCTAATTAAAGGTTAATTAATTTCCATAATTAACCTAGGGCCAAAACCATCATTTGAAATTAATTGGAACCTAAAATTGCTTGGGGAAATTCAAACTTCATTCTAGTCTCTTTCTTTAAAGAGAAAAAGAATCTGAATAGTGTTGAATAGTGTTTCCACTATTCACATCATCTTCTTTCAAGGAGAAGTTGTCACACTCACATCACTAGTCTTGGAGGCTTTGACTCCATTAAACCTTCTCAACCACCTCTAACCTAGGGGTCTATAGTTTAATTAACCAAATAGTGTACCTAAAGTACCTACTTGGCAACCATTAATCCTAAGCCTAATCTATGTCACACCAAAGCACACTTCTAGACCATGATTTGAGGAGATATTTCTCCTTCCCAAGGCTGCCAAAAGTGGCGCCACCCTCCCCCTAGAAATCACATAAAATTAGTCTAAGTGGTCAAGCTATCTTATGACACATGTCTTGAACACTTTCAATCAATGTTCAACTTCCAAGAAAAATGTCTTTCAAGATTCAAAGAATGATTTATATGGTCAATCAAGGTTTTCAATTCACTTCTAAAATAAAAAGAAATATGTCTTTCAAATTCAAAAAGAATGATTTGTTTTTGTGGTCATTCAAGCTTTCTATCAAACTTTTTCAAGACACCATGTCTTACAACACCTTACCTATGCTTTGGGAATTTAAGTCTAGAAAATTTTCTCCTCTTTTTGGGCATAGGGTGCAGTTCCTTTAGCCCTTGGCAGCCCAAAATTTTGTGATTTTATACATTTAAAAAGGTTTGAAAATAAGCTACAATTCTAGCCATGCTTTAGGACATGCATAGCTAGACTTTTCACCATGCTTTGAATGACTAACACCATGCTTTGAACAAAGATATTTCTTTTCCCCAAAAAGGCCACCATTATTCAATTCATTTTACTTCTCTATAAATAGGTAGCTTAGGGAACTTGAAGCACCTTTGTTCATTTCACTAAAGCTTAGAGTTTAGAGCACTTTGGGGTCTTCTTTCCTCTCAAGTTTAAGAGTCCATCTTCTCCAACTTCTTCATCTTCTTCACTTCCTCTCAATCTCAAACTCTAGGTAGGGAGCTTTTCAAGAATGCTTTCTTTTATCTTAATGCTCAATGTTTGATCTTGCTTGAAAGTTGTGTTGTAGTGAGTTTCTCTCACAAGTTCATTTCGGTTTCTCCTTTTTCTTTTCCCTTTCATTTTCGGCCTTAGGGCCAAGGTAAGGAGGGCTTGATGATGAGAGTTGTATGTTGATGTTTGTCACATGAACAACCTCTAAAGCTTGAGTTTTCTTAAGATAAGTTTATTATTTCCAAGTTTTGCTCAAGACATAGTTATGTTTCTCTTGAACCTTTGAAAACCCCATTTCTTTTCCTTGAGTTTTCAGCCATGAAGGCCTTTGGGACTTGGAAAAATGGTAGCTTGATGATGAGGGCTTCATGTTGATGTAGGTCACATGAACAAAACTCTAGAGCCTAAACTTGGTTTCTAGGCCAAGTGTGTTTCGTTTCTTTCTTTTATGTTGGTCATGAGTTTTGTTTTGTTAAGAAATGTAGAGCATTGTAAAAATACTCAATGATGAGGACTTGAGATGTTGGTGTTTGAATCACCAAGATCTTGGTCCCTAGAGTTAAAAAAAAATGGTTGTTTCCTCATGATGAGGTTTCGGCCACCTCATGGTTCTTGGTGGAGGTATTGGCTCTTTTTACATAACTTAGCAACACTAGTGTTTCTTTTCTTGTGAGGATGAGTTATGGGATGAAACTTTGTTTCCTTTAAAGTCTTGCAAGAGCTCTAAACAAGATATAAAAGAAGTTGCATCCATGTTTACTTTTATGCTTTGCATAGCATGTTTAATTTCAAGCCATCACTAAGCAACTTAAGGATTAAAATAAGAATGTGCATCATCACTTAATTAATCTCAAAGCCTACCTATTTCAACCTTAAAGTTGATTGTTGATTTGGAGTGAAAACTTCAAGAGGCCTAGAGCACTAAAATAAAGAATTGAACCTTGCACCTCATGTTTATCTTTTGCCTAGCACGTTTATGTTTCAAGCTTTGCATCTCATTTTATATTTCAAGTTATCACTAAGCGTTAAGAATAAGAATGGAGATGTATTTCATATTTACTTTGTGTTATCACTTTACTTTCAAAAAGGCTATAAAATGAAATGCATAGCACGTTTATTTTAATGTCGTCACTTAAAACTTTAGAGCTCAAAGACTTGCCCCTTTCATTCTGAGAAAAGAATTAAATCAAGGAGGTACTTCCTTGAATATCATTCGGCCATGTGGTGTAAATGGCTCTAGGATGAGTTTCATTTAACTACAAGGGCCTATAATGCATGACTTAGAATTTTTCTAAGCTTAGATGCACCCAACTAAGGTTTTAAACAAGTTTTCAAGTTTTGCATCTTGATCAAGGGTAAGATTAAATGGCTACTGCCCTTGGCATTTTATGTTGAGTTTTGGCAAAATAAACTTTGATCTTATGGAGTTTTGAAGTCCCAAAAAGGTTCTAAGAGAAACTAGCAAGTTATATGTTTGAAAGTAAGGTTTTTCTCATGATTTTATGCCTTAAGGGTTTTGGTTCTGCCTTAACAGTTCCAGCACCTTAAATTCTGTTTTGGGTGGTCTAAATATGTTGATTTACCTTGCCGAGTATGTGACATTTGTTCTAGACATTTAAAAGCATCATTAGTGACTTTGTTTGCCTAATATGTGAATTCTAGAACTACTAAAGAATGGCAAAGTTAGTTTCTGCCCAGCCTTGATAAAATAGTTAGAATCACATTATAATATGCCTAGATGTGCGGGAGTGACTCATAATTGGCTTAGGTATTAATTACTGCACCATAGACAAAGTCGGAAGCGAGAAAGGGCTTAAAACGCATTTTTCTAGAACACATAATTCATCAAATGTGAACAACTACATAAAGCTGTCCAACCATAATTAATTAGGAATTAGAACTTAATGGATTATGGTAATGAGGTTAATCAATCCCATCAGCATGCAAGAAAACAATGGGATAGTTTGAGGTTACCCGATTCAGAGATTTCTACCTTAAGGGATGATTATGTGTCTCGCATTTAATGATGAATTGATGTGTTAGCTCATGACATATATGGTGCCATGTAAACTATTATCCTTAAATAATAGTTTTGTACTCTTACGTTATTGCTTCTTTAAAAGACCTTAGAGATGCCGAAGTAGTAATTTTGTGTTACGCATTAATTATGCGGCATCTCAAGGTAACATGTTAAACTTAGGGTGACTTAAAATATGAGAATGTAATCCTTTGAAACCACCAAACGAAGGGTGGGGACGATGTGATTCTAGCCCCCTAAACCCGTACTTAAGGTCGGAAGTTGACTTATCCCAAGGGATGAAGTCTAGATGCTAGTGATGACTAGTGTGGTATGAGCTCATAACCTAGAGATTTCTCAAAAGGGAGAAAGATTAGGGCGGAGTTAAGTAAAGGTTCTTATGTCACCTAAGTAACCAAGTTATATGACTTATGTTCCATGTACCCAGTTATATGCTTTATGTTCCATGTACCCAGTTATATGCTTTATGTCCTATGTACCCAGTTGCATGATTTACGTTCTATAATTCAAGTATATAGCTTATGTAAACACAAGTGCCATGTTAAAAAGAACGGATTCTCGGAAATTGAGATTTTAGAAAACTCATAATTGAACCAATATATGTCCATGGTTTTATAAATAAACCGAGAACCCTGGAGACGTAGATGATGACACATAGAATAGGAGGAAAACCCTACTGAGTTTCTTTAGCAAGAAAACTCACTCCCTCTATCTCTCTTTCCATTACGTCTTCAGATCGAGATGGCGACCTTCATCCTATTCATTGACACGCCGACATGGGAGATCCACCATGACCTAGAGCTTGGGTCATTTCATTTTGAGGGCTCTTGCACCGTTCGTGTGTTCGCATTCTCTGGACGACCTTCTCCCATCCAGGAGATAGCTACCTCTTTACCCCGACGTCTCCTTATGATGATGCGATGATTTTTGAGCACGCCCGTACGCTTGATGAAAGGATTCTATGGACTACTCTGCCAATTCTGGAAGGGTACCAGAGTACGTGCCCTCACTCAGGTGAGGGGACCCTCAGAGGACTCCCCCCACTCCACCGCATATGCCCATGGGTAGTGAGGAGACGGTGACTCAGCCTCGAGAGCCCCGGACCCGTCCACGGCCTCGACATAGGGGAAATGTCCAGCCATCCACCATGCCCGCTCCAGAGCTTCATCATGGAGGACCTTCGAGTGCCTACTCCAGACGCACTTCGTCCATGGATTGGTTACGTCCGCCTTACCCATGGCATTAGCTTTAGGATAGGGTAGTCCTTAGTGCACGCACTACACATAGAACGGATAAACTTTCTTTTGTATTGAGGTTATCCACTTTAGATGTCTTCGGGGGGTGTTCCTTTTATGATTTCTGGTTCTATGGCTTCTATTTACATGTATTTCTTGTTTCAGTTGTATTTGCATCATCTCATGTACTCAAAGAGTCCTGCGTAGGGTAGGCATATTATTATGTATGAAGTATTTCAATGTGATGTTATATTTGATCTGGAGCCACTTCTATGTTTATATTTCTGCACTTTATGATACCGACCTATAAGATACGCGCGGCTTTTATTTTGAAAAAAAGTGGCTCGTATTTTCTTTAAGTTATTTCTCTTTCTCATAAAAGAACCATGATAGTAAGTAATGATTGATATTTGACCTAAGTACTTACTAGTAGTATTGGGTCAGATGTTAGTTTGTTACACTTTGCTTTCCTAGCCCTTGATCTTGTCATGGGTCCCCAAGTTTGAAGTGCCTTGTTGCTTGCCACTAGCCGTCTCCTCATCATATCATGGCAGGTACACTGGAAAGTCCACTTGCCATTTTGGGACATGGTACAGGAGCCAAAAATCTAAGACTAACTCTCTAGTTGCTCTCATTGCATTTTCATGGTTTACGGGCTAATATAATACATCATACAATTCTTTCTACATATATAATTGAAATGTGCCTTCAACAAAGTGGAGCGATCTAGAAAGGTACAATAAATCATAGAATAAAAGAAAAATAAAGCTAATATAGTAATAGTAAACAATGTCAGGTTACAAATCAAAAGGCTAATATAATAATAGTAATAATAGAACAAATAGCAAAATAGAAAGGTTAAACTTGATTTCGTTAAATCCCACATTTTAACTCAAATCAACACAAACATACCATTGCAGAAAGAGCATTACCTTTGCTAAATTCCTAGAATTATTGTAGCAGTGTCTAATATTAAAAAGGATCTTATACAAATGATAGTACGGACCATTGGAATTTTTTGGACAGCATGTAATAACTCAAGAGATTTTGTATCACATAACATTGAGAAGTGAGATACAATTGGAGAAATGGGATCAACACTGCATTAGAACTAAATGCATTTTAAGAAATATACGAATTTCTAGTACTTAATATTTTTATGGACAAGTTTTGAACCTTAAGGTAGAAGACTTTATGAGACATAGAGAAGAGATTTAGGTTTTTGGTTGAGCTAAAAGGAGCTATAGAGAACAGGCTTGTGTTAACCGTTAACCTTGGTACAAGTAGCTAGGGCCAAAGAAAATAGAGAATTTATTGTCACACTAGAGATGGCAATACGCAACGCCCAGATGTGACTAGAGATTATTAATCAAAGATTTTATTATGTCACATGAATTGTGCATAACTAGAGGAGAGATTACTGTCCTCTATTAGGATATTATTGTTAGGTTGATCTAAAGAAAACTATAATTTTGATTATCTAACTATGAGTATGAAATGTTTTTGAAGTTTTATGATTATTATTGTCATTATGATTTCTGTATCTTACCTTGGTGCCACATGGAAGGGGGTTCAGGTGAGGACTCACTCGCTGAGTTTTGAATAAAAACTCATCCCTCTTATTTTTCCTCCATTAGATATAGGTTTCTCAGCTTCCTTCTTGCCATCAGGAGAGTTCAGCTGGTGGTAAGCTTCACTTGAGTGAAGCATTCTTATTTTGTTTAGAGTACTCTAGTACATTGTAGGCAGGATCAACCATAGAGCATGTTTTGCATTTCGAATCCTATGATCTACTTGTATTTATGGTTATTTTTTTAAACGAGCAAACTCATAGTAAATATGTTGTATTATGATATATGGTCTTTGAAATTGACTTATGAGACATTAGTTGTAATCACTTATGGATTTTAAAAGGATAGGTAATTTGTATGTAGAAAAACAAAAACTTCCTATTTTTCATGGATTTTATAGCCAAAGCATTCATGTAGAAGCAATCAATAAGCCATGAGGCTTACGTGGGAATGAAATTTTTTGCGTGCCGGTCACGTTCCCAAATTAGGTCATGACAAAGTGGTATCAGAGTATTAGATTTCCTTGTATTGCAGAGCAAGTGTCCACAAATGGTATGATATTTATGGGAATGGAACCCAGCCTTTCGCATTAACGTGAGGTTATTTGAGGCCTTTAAGAAAAGTTAGTCATGTCTAGGTCCAATAAGAGTCTTGTCGTTTCTTGGATTTTTATTCCAGCTTCCTATTGTAACGCCCTGAAAATTATTTAAAAATTAATTTGAGTTTTATTAGTCGTAATTTCAAAAATCTGACAGTATAGCAATGATGAGGGTGGCCCAACAGATGTATTAAAAAAAATTTCAGACCAGGGTGAATAGTAACCTTGTGGGCCTGGGACAGCCGAAACCTATCCAACGAAAAATGCCCGAGACTGAGAAAAGAGAGGGTTAAGGTTAGAAATGATAAGGAATGAGAAGTTATACCTAGAATTAATTTTCGGGTAATGTTTAACTACCCGGGTGTGTTTACCCGTTTAGGAGAGTTTTGATGTGCGGTTTTTAACACCGTACAAGTTACTTGGTGACCAAGTAACTTTTACTAACCACTTTATGCCAAGTGGATGACAAGGATTAAAACTTGAAAAGCAAGTCTTAATATTGACCTCTCATTTATTATATTTTACTCGGGAGCCAATATCTCATCCGTTCGGTAAATTTCGGTGGGTTTCTAACAGAAAGATAGTTTAATCATTATACATGGATAATGTATATCCATTCAATCCAAGTGTAAGGCTAAGATTTAATCTTGTAAACCAAGATTAAATCCTAGCCATCTAAGATTTAATCTTGTAAACCAAGATTAAATCCTAGCCATCCATTTGTTTTCCTTTTCTTTAAAGAATTACACATTTATATTATATGATATCTACACTTTAACACAAGATAAACACAACACAACCAACCTTATCACCCCACCATCATCATTTTCAGCTAAGAGGCCTTGAAAAGCAGCCTTCCATTGTTCTTCCTCTCAAACCTCCATTAACAAACTTCAAGCTTGCAAAATCCTAACTCAAAGTCACTAAAACACCAAGATCCTTTCACTAAACTTGTTCTACACCTCAATACCTACAAATCTAACCGATTAAAATCTCAAATCTCCATCAATCCTCACCTTGATACCTTGCTTCCTCACTGATTTAGGAAGGATTTGAGGTTGATTTGGGATCTTTGAAGTGGAAGGGATCAATCTTGGAGCAACTTGGAGCCAAGGATCCATTAGACACCAAAAGTAGGGTTTTCTTTGGCCTTTTCTTCCCAAATTTATTCTTAACACTTCTGATTGATCTTTGAAATTTCTAGCTATATTGGTTGATAATATGTTGATATTGATATATGAATTTTGGTGGAGTGATTGGATGATGTTAAAAATCATTTTTGTCAAAAGAGATTTTTAAGCATGTTGTTGGAATTTTGGTTTTGCTATGGGAGGAACTGAAAACGAATTTTCTGGTCTATTTGTGGGTATTTTCATGAGCTAAAAAAATATATGTTGAAGATAACATCCTAGGCTAGTTCCATAAATTTTCTTGAGCCTTGTTTCGGACTTACCTGAAAAAAATCATGAACCGAAGTGAACTATGTGCTGCTGGATTATTGGGACTGAAGCTATAAACTTTGCTAATTTTATTACTGCATCAAATGATTGAATAATCAGCTAAAATTTATTGAAGTCCAACTGTGAATTTTTGTATGATGTGATATGTTTCATTTGATAGGGTAATAAAATTGGGAACTATGGCTATTGGCTATAAATAGGGGGTTTCTGATTCTGAATTTCTCTAATTTTTTTAATATAGTTAGAGAACTCTTTTTCCTCTGAAATTTTTATGGGACCTTGTGGACACATTGAAGTGTCCTTGAGAATTTTTATAGCCTTTGAATTGATTTTTTGATGTGCAAATAAATTGTGCTATGAATATGTGAAATCTGTCATTGTGCTGAAAATGAATTGATGCTTGAAATTGATGAAATAATGGCATCTTGTACTAGTATGGCATGAGCACAAGAATATGAATATGAATAATTGAGCATGTGAACTTATTGATGAGGTTAGGGACACATAGGTATGAATGCTTATTACAATTGCTCATATGCGAAAGAAAAGCATAAGATTATGTTTCTTGGGCTAGAGAAAGTAAATTCGTTGTCGAGGAAAGTAAACCTGACTACCAAGAAAAACATAAGGTTTATAATTCTTGGGCTGGAGAAAGTAAATCGGTTGTTGGGAAACTAAACCTGACTACCCTTGAATTAAGTCGGGAAAGTAAACCTGACTAGGAATAGGTCTTTTATCTTATGTGCTAAGTGAAGAATTTTAGCATCAATATTGAGGCCAATATGTTAACTTGTGATTTAGTAGTATAGGGTTTATATGTTGTTGAGTAGTATGATATGTGATTGAATAATAAAAGCTACCTACTTCGGAAGGATGATTTTAGAACTTTAAAATGGATATTTAATATGTATTGTATGATCACATTTTCTTGATAAACCGAAGTGACTTGGGACGATGATGATGACATTATGATTATGTATTTCGAGGATACCCCTGGGAATTTTAGAATTCTCACTCTTGCTTGTTTGTGTTTCCGTGTCGTCTCCAGGTTGATTCCAAAGGATAGTGAAGCTACAAGAAAGACTAAATTGTAATTTCTATAGTTCAGTTGTAGGAACCTTATCTGTGTAATAGTTATATATATATATATATATATATATATATATATATATGTATGTAGTAAAGAACAGATGTGAACTAAAGCTCATAGAAGAGTTTCCTTTTATACTTGACTTGTATTAAATAAATACGTTGTTTCTTGCTATATATTTTGATAGAACCATGAGTTAGTTAATAGGGTTTAACGATTCTTGCTATAGATAATTAAGAAAGGTCCGCAAACTTATAAGTAACTACTCCTCGAGTACGATGTCATGACTTAAGAATGATGTTGTACTTGGGGGATGTTACGCCCATCCTGTTTCCTTTCATCTTAGGTAAGGCATGCCACCTGTGAACTACCATGCCCTTATCACTGCAATAGCCCTATGTCAACTAACGTCAGTTACATTTGACGCCTTGAACAGGTCCTATATTTAGCAAAGGTAGTAGGTGGGCACCTTAGAGTGGGAGTGTCCTAGCAGAAGGCATAGTTAGACATGACCCGCCTAGACTGGGGTTAGCAACAAGCACCATTGGTTAGGGCCACCTCTTCATCACCCTCTCTTGACGTGCCCTGTCATTGCCTGACCCAGGACCTGTTAGTAACACCTAGTTTGCCAAACATGTGGGAGATGCTGTGGAGGTCTGTGTTTGTTTGGTACCTTCGTGTGTTACGAATGTGGGCAAAGGGGACATAAGAAGAAGGATTGCCCAGGTACTTCCAGAGTACTTAGACATAGGTCGACAACCAGACTCCTAAATACAACCCTATATGTAACATCCCTTGTTGCTTTATGGATTGATGATTGTCCCCACAAACTAACACGGCTCTTTTCAGCGTGCTTTGTCCTCACTCACATGCTTCCTGGAAAACTTCCCAAGAGATCACCCACCCCAAAATTGCTCCAAGTCAAGCACGCTAACTTGGAGTTCTTTCGTGATAGGTTATCGAAAAGAAAGATGCATCTTTGTTAGCATAGGTAGTACTAATCAATTCATATAATCCATCCTTAAACCTATAGTCCCATACCAACACAGTCTCAGGATCCTCTCATTCTGATGTGTAATCGGTTCATTCATGCACCCCTCGCTTGAAGCTCCAGGAGCCGCTCATTGTCCTTGCCTTCTTGCACCGGTTAATATAAGCCCAATGGAGACCAACTTGGATCAAGAAGCCATTCAAGGTCTTGGTGGTCCAATGACAAGAGCAAGAGCTAAGAAAGCCCAAGAAGCTCTAACTCAATTAGCGGTTCTCTTAATGGACACAAGCCCAAATGCAAGACAAGGAGACAATCAGCCCAAGTTAATCACTTTGCTCATCCAATTTGAAGAAGCATGATTTGTGGGGTGTACTCTTGAAGAAAAAGTCTAAGTCTTTTAATTTTTTTTTCCTTTTAATTCAATAAAGTATCAGAATTATGAAAGTGGGTCCATTTTGCAAATTGGTACAACTCACCTTCTTAATCTACACGTGACTTTAGTGATAGGTTGAGATTCCTTTAGATGTTAATTGTGGGGGTTACACCTGATTGGTGGCTGAGTTAAAATAGGTGTTAAAGTGAGTCATTAATGTCATAATTAGGTCATTCAAGTGGAGGTTATATTTTTGTCTTTGGATGCCAAAGGTTTGGCTGCCCTCACTATTTGTAAACATGAATTACACTTTTGAAGGCACTTTTCAGATGTTATTTTTGGATCAAAATCCATTCTGGTGAGAATATTGTTCTCCTAGGTTCTTGGTTGAACCAAGATAAGTTCTTATCAAGAATCGAAGATTCTTGTGGTGAACATCATTAGGCTTATCAAACACCCTTGTTTGTGGTGCCTACATCATTCCTTTCTCATCCATTTTCTTCTTTACCTACCTTTAACTATGTTACAATTCAAAAATCAAATTTTGTGTTGTTCTAAGAAGTGTTTTGCACAACTTGTGTTCTAAATTCAACCAAAAAAGATCATTCCAAGGCAACCTACCATTTGGTTGTCATCACCGGTGATCACTCCCTTTATCCTGTTACAAGCCCACCAGTATCCACTTGGTTCATCCCAAACCACACCATATTGGGAGAGGCAGGCTCTGATACCATTTATAACATCCCTTGCTACTTTATGGATTGATGACTGTCCCCACAAACTAACACGGGTCTTTTCAACATGCTTTATCCTCACTCACACGCTTCCTGAAAGTTTTCCCAGGAGGTCACCCATCCCAAAATTGCTCCAAGTCAAGCACGCTTAACTTGGAGTTATTTTGTTATAGGTTACCAAAAGAAAGATGCATCTTTGTTAGCATAGGTAGTACCAATCAATTCATATAAGCCATCCTTACCCTATAGTCCCATACCTACACAATCTCAGGATCCTCTCATTTTGGTGTGTAATCGGTTCATTCATACACCCCTCCGCTGAAGCTCCAGGAGCCGCTCATTGTCCTTGCCTTCTGCACCGTGATCACTCCCTACCCTCGTCCCTTGTTACAAGCCCACCAGCATCCACTTGGTTCATCCCCAAACCACACCATACTGGAGAGGCAGGCTCTGATACCATTTATAACATTCCTTGCTGCTTTATGGATTGATGATTGTCCCCACAAACTAACACGGGTCTTTTCAGCGTGCTTTGTCCTCACTCACACGCTTCCTAGGAAAACTTCCCAGGAGGTCACCCATCCCAAAATTGCTCCAAGTCAAGCATGCTTAACTGTGGAGTTATTTTGTGATAGGTTACCAAAAGAAAGATGCATCTTTGTTAGCATAGGTAGTACCAATCAATTCATATAAGTCATCATTAACTGTATAGTTCCATACCTACACAGTCTCAGGATCCTCTCATTCTGGTGTGTAATCGATTCATTCATGCACCCTTCCGCTTAGAAGCTGCCAGGAGCCGCTCATTGTCCTTGCCTTCTTGCACCGGTGATCACTCCTCGCCCTCGTCCCGGTTGTTACAAGCCCACCAGCATCCGCTTGGTTCATCCCCAAACCACACCATACTGGAAGAGGTAGGCTCTGATACCATTTATAACATCCCTTACCGCTTTATGGATTGATGACTGTCCCTACAAACTAACACGGGTCTTTTCAGCGTGCTTTGTCCTCACTCACACGCTTCCTAGGAAAACTTCCCAGGAGGTCACCCATTCCAAAATTGCTCCAAGTCAAGCACGCTTAAGTATGGAGTTCTGTCGTGATAGGTTACCAAAAAGAAAGATGCATTTTTGTTAGCATAGGTAGTACCAATCAATTCATATAAGTCATCCTTAACTGTATAGTCCCATACCTACACATCTTAGGATTCTCTCATTTTGGTGTGTAAATGGTTCATTCATGTACCCCTCCGCTGGAGCTCCAGGAGCCGCTCATTGTCCTTGCCTTCTTGCACCGTGATCACTCTCCCTCGTCCCGATTGTTACAAGCCCACCAGGATCCGCTGGTTCGTCCCAAACCACACCATACTAGGAGAGGTAGGCTCTGATACCATTTATAACATCCCTTGCGCTTTATGGATTGATGACTGTCCCCACAAACTAACACGGATCTTTTCAGCGTGCTTTGTCCTCACTCACACGCTTCCTGGAAAAACTTCCCAGGAGGTCACCCATCCCAAAATTGCTCCAAGTCAAGCACGCTTAACTATGGAGTTCTTTTGTGATAGGTTACCAAAAAGAAAGATGCATTTTTGTTAGCATAGGTAGTACCAATCAATTCATATAAGCCATCCTTAACTGTATAGTCTCATACCTACACAGTCTTCAGGATCCCTCTCATTCCTGGTGTGTAATTGGTTCATTCATGTACCCTCCGCTTAAAGCCCAGGAGCCGCTCATTGTCCGTGCCTCTTGCAGCGATCACTCCCCGTCCTTGTCCCCAGGTGTTACACTATCACCCGAGAGGTGAGTGATGTAGTTGCCCAGCTAGTGGAGGTCTTCATACGAGTGATTTGGACCTGAGGTAAAACTGAGATTGATGTAACACCCTAATATTTAACTTAATATGCCTAGGACGCATTTCAGTTAATTATTAGTTATTACTCTTTCGTTCTAGTTCTTACTTTATCTTTTGGAAATACTTTAATGAAAATATGGGTAAATTTTTTTTTTGAAACTTTAAAACAAAACATGAGCCACGCATGCGTAAGGTACAATATCAGAAACGTGCATAAAAAGGAAAGGGGTAAAGACAAGATATGAACATATATAAAACACCACATCATAACACATGGGCATAAGAAATTCACACACACACACACACACACACACATACATAGAGAGAGATCATCATTCCACTTTGCATACCCAAAATATACGTGAAAGAGTCATATCATGCCCACCAACAAAGGTTGGGCTCAATATATACAATAATCCATAATATCCATGAATGAAAAAACAAGCTAAACAAAAGACCTCTCCCCACTACTCCTACTGGGATGCGCCTAGGGTAGATAACCTCTAATAATCAAAAAGCAAAATAAGGCTATCCTATCTACTGCACGTGTATGGACGCTCTAGAGATTCAAATTGGCTCCTACGTCATCGCTCCTGAGAGGGAGAGAGGTACCCAATCCACTGGGCCAGCTCGTCGGGTGTGGCAAGACGGAGGAGCAGGGTGAGCATGAGTGCCTCGGCGGGGTTAGGTGGCTCCTCCACGAGCCGGTATGGCTTATCTCATGGGCTGTGTGACGGTGGCCTCCCCGTCGCTACCATCCTCCATCCTCGCAGGAATGGGGGCAGAACCCTCGGAGTATATCTGAGTAGGAATCCTCAGGATCCGACCACAAATTAGGATGGTGGGGTGGCGATAGCGGCATGTGGGTTGGGTCTCCAGACTGAAGCAGGAGGGGAGTGTGGTGGATCTGCTCCTCGCAGGAGGCGAGCTCGAAGATGAGGTCATCGGAGAACGGAGTAGCAGTGGAGAGAACCTGAAGCTAGAAATCGGGTGTGCAAGGGACGCCCCATGAAGACAAAAAGGTGGACAGCACAATGACCCACGAAATGGTACGTTGATGAGCAACGTCGTAGTGCATCTCCCAGGTGGGAGCATCAATGAAGATCACGAACGTGGCCATTGACCTCTGAAAACGAGATGGAAAGAAAGAAGAAGGGATGAGAAACTTATACAAGAATCTCAGGGTTCTCACCTCCTAATGTGTGACATCATCTACATCCTCAGGAACCTAGGTTTCATTATGAAATTAGTGGACATGTGCATAGGGTTTATTTATTAGTTTCAATACCATTAGCCGAGGCCCATTTAATTTTAACATGAGTCTTAATGCATGAATGCAGCATACTAATTCATGGATGCATGTCAATGCCATAAGCGAGACATCACATAATCATATTGAATGAACATAGCATAATGAGTGCAAATTATTTCAACATTATTTCATTCTTTTAGGTGACTTAAACTTTTCATTCTCTTTTCCTTGGGGGCCACCCTAATACTCTCCCTTTTGAGAGTTATAGGTTATGAGCTCATACCTAAACTAGTCATCACTAGTCTATATTTATCCTCTTGATAAGCTAAATTCCCGACTCCAGAGTGCAGGTTAGGGGGCATAGAAACACCTTTCATAACCATTAATTCCTGGAGTCTAAAAGGTCCTTTTTGGATCACCTCTCATAACCTTTAATTCGGGAGTCTAGAGGATCATTTCCATGTATCTTATGTCACCTTAATATTGGCATGTTAATTTAGAGATGCAATGTGAGCATGTAATCATAACTTTCACACATATCATGTTCATATCTTTCATATATCATGCATCTCAACCAATTAATCATAACCATATCATGCCACAATATCCTCATATTATTTATTCACATATGCATTCACATCTTTGCACATATTTAATAGGCATGTTATTATTCATCATCAAATAACAGTAAACATGCTCCTACCCAGTATGCAAGAAGTCAAGGATCGGACTCAGCTAATGCATATTCAATGCTTAACAATATATATACATATAAATAGCATACTAGGGAAATCATCATCAATACATAAGCATATAAAGTCACTAATCCATTTCACCTTGCTTAGAACACATTTATATTCACATTTGGGGTCCTAGTAATCGATTACAGGTGCTGGTAATCGATTATCAGAATCAAAAACTTGTTCCGAGTAAAAAGGGCATCCTGGTAATCGATTACCAAAATCAAGATTTTATTCGGGCACAAGAATATCATAGTAATCGATTACATAAACTAATAATCGATTACAAAGGCCAAAACTGGTTCTGGGTATGAAGAACATCCTCGGTAATCGATTACATAGTTTGGTAATCGATTCCTAAGGCCAAAATCTCCCAAAAGACCATCCTGGTAATTGATTACATAGGCTGGTAGTCGATTACCAGAATCCCAGAATTCGAGAAATTAAAACTTTGACATATTCCAAGTTACTCTTTCACCTCAAGATCATTTTAGAACACCTTTCTAACATTCCTTTGAAATCATTTTCACATTTGCACCAATCAAATCCAACATTGTACCATGACTAAAATACATCCAATAGCCATGATCAAAACTTCCATTTTAAGATACAAGGGCAAGTCTTTGAGCTCTAGGGACTTAAGTGACGACAAAACAATAAACATGCTATGCAAACCTCATTTTAGATCTTTGTCATTATTAGGTGATGGCTTGAAACTTAAATATGATATGCAAGACTTGAAAAGTAAATATGAGAATGCAAGTTCATTTTTAAATCTTCAAAGTTTAGGTGATGGCTTAAAAATAAACATCAAATGCAAGGCTAGAATTTATACATGGAAATGCAAGTTCATTTATTTAGCCCTTTTAAGGTAATGACTTGAAAATAGACATGATATGCAAGGCATTGAAACATAAACATGAGATGCAAGGACTTGAAATATAAACATGATGCAAATCCATTTCTATTATCTTACTAGAGCTCATTTCAAGACTTTAGAGAATCTAAATCTCAACCCTAATCAATCTTAACAAAATGGAAGTGAGCTTTAGAGTTTTTGACACCATGGTACCAAGAACCTCATTTGTCTAGACTCACCATCAAGCTCAAAAGACAACCAACAATAAACCATTTCCATATTCTTGTGAAACAAAAAATCAGGCCTTGAGCTTTAGAGGTCCAACACATGAAGGTTTCACAACCAACATTTAGAAAAACCCTCATCATCAAGTTATGGCTTTGAACATCAAATAAAGGAAAATATGTCAAGAAACAACAAGCATTCTACATTCCTTATTCTTTCAAAACCGAAAATAAACCAAAACCTTGGGCTCTAGAGGTGCAAATGATGGTTTCACGACCAACATTATGATCTCTCATCATCAAGCCATGGTTTCCCATTATTCAACAACAAAAATAAAAAATGACAAGAAAGGAAAAGGGAATATCCAACCGAAAATAAAAGAAGAAGAAACACAACAACAACATCCCAAACACTTTATTCATCAACAAAATCCGAAAAAGAAGAATAAGAAATAGAAGAGAAAACTCAAAACAAGATCCCTACCAAGTTGTTTTCTTTGGTTGAAAAGAGAAAGCTTAGATCTTGGAATGAGATGTTTGGGTGTTTGTGAGTTGAGGGAAGGGTGAGAGTGCTGGTGGAAGAGGAAGAAGAGAAAGCTTTGAGTTGAGAGAAGAGAGGATTTTTTTGGAAACAAGACTTGTGACAAAAAAGCAAATGGTAAAGTGATGGCTCTTTTTGGTGTTTTGGTATTTATGGGAATTGAGATATGAAGGGAAAAATAGGGGGAGGAGCCGCAGCCTTCTTGGCCTTGTGGGAGGGAAAATTTTGCTTTTCATTTGTGTTAGGATGTGTAGTTAGAGGTAGATTTGATTAAGGAATGAGTTAGGTACTGGTAATTGGGGGTTTGGATTTGTAATCATGTGTTTAAGGCTTGCAAGATATGATTAAGATTTGTCTTGCACACTTTGTTTGAATTAAACCCAATTAGTTTGAATTTCAAACTCCAACATGTTCCTTAATTTAAGGGATTGGAGAGAGATAACACTATTTGGTTTGAAATGATATAATGTCTTTGATTTAAGAAAGGAATTTGAGTTTCTTTAATCCATCTTAAGCCTCTAATCACCTCAATTAATTATTTAGACTCCAAATTAATAGATAAAATTAATTTATCTTTAATTAGAGCCTAATATTGCCCATATTTTCATAATCATTTAATTATGCCCTTTTAGCACCAAACAAGGGTAAAATCGTAAATTCATGCAAGGACTCCCAGGACCACCCGGACTTTCCTGACATCATGAAACACTCTTTGTTATTGTATTCGAACTTTGGTGATGGCCGGGTTTGTCCGTCACTTGATCCGCATTGAATTACCCAAGGGGTAAATGGATAATTTCATGTACAGGAAAAACAAGGAAAAATGAGATTTTCATCTCTAACATATCCATTACATATATAATCCCCTTCAGGCATCAGACTAACCCTTCTAGGATAGCCGGAGCCATCTTTTGGGCAGAAATGACCTCAAGGGCATTTTGGTCATTTTTGTTCTCAGGGAAAATCGGGGCACTACAATTGAGATATAAACTGAGCATGTAGGCATTTAGTAAGAATGATGATACGTTCTAATATGTCAATTGTTTTATGTAATTTTGATATCATGATCATCATGCATGCCATGTTTCCAGAATGTATGGTTGTACTATTTATGTTGGAATTGTACACTTACAAAATATGAGCATAGCATGCATGTGAAATAGGTTGACAATAGGACAAATCGTTTGAAAAGTTGAGTGTGCATTGTGACGTTGTATAACATGAATTGCTAAGCTAGTTTTGAATCATTGTGCATATTAGTTGTCCTTGATCTCTTTGACTGTTGCTTGTTGTTCTTTTCTAGTTGTATGCATACTATAAAAATGCTGAAAGTATGAATATTTCATCGCCTGTGATTAGAGTTAGCAAGAATAAGCTATTAGAAATCTTATGAATGCATGCGTGATAGATTTTGTTGTGATGATTTGGAATTTTAAAGGAGAAAATGATAGGATTATATACTATTAAAGAACCTCCCTCATGCATGACGTTTACAATAGCGAGTATTGTTAAATGAAACAGGCATGTAAATGATTAGCGTTAAGTTTCATGGATTAAGAAATTTAACTGAATAATACACATGTGCTAAGTGGAAATTAAGGCTTTAGAAATTGAACTCCTCAAGTTCTTCAAGAATTTATTGTAATCCTATTAACCTAAGCTACTTAGGGTGCACAGATGCTATGTCAATGTTTGCTAAACATATGGTTTCATACATGTGTGTGTAGTTTTATGCATGAATATGTTGGCTAATTATGCCTTTTTGGAACAAAGAATGGAATGAATTCCTAGGTACTCTATGGCATTTAAGGATCATTCTTACTAATATCAAGGCTCTTTCAATGCTCTTTGATTGTTATATTTTATGAGCTTGAATTGTGAATGGAAGACTGTGTTTATACAATTGAAAGGAATTTCATGAATACTAAAGGCCTTTGGCCAAGTTGCATAAAATTCTGAAGTAAAAAGAATTTCTCAAACCAGTATTTGTTAATAATTTTACAAAATACATGAGGCAAGTTTAGTATAAAAGACTAACATGTTTTCACCCACGTTAAATATTGGAAAGAAACTATAATCTCTTCCTTGCATTGCGTTACATGATTTGCTTTCTCATAATAAAGAAAAGAAGATAGGAACATGTTTTACCTTAACTCAAGTATCATAACTGATGTGAATTGTTTATTTTTTTTTAAGGAATTTCAGGGTATAAACTAGTTTTCACTATTGACTTGCAAATTTTTGTTTAACTGAGTTCATGAAAGCCCATGCAAAGAATATATATGGCTCTCTCAACCTGTGTGTGTAAATTACTTGAATGGGATTAGATTGAAATATGTCAAGTTTAATATATAACTTGGTAATAGAATCGTAAGGTGACTAATTGACTTAATGAGCTAATGAGATACATATCGTTCACCTTAGGTTCACATGTTAGCATGAAATGTGAGCATGACTCGATGTTTTAACATATATGTTTATGTTTGAAATGTTTGATTAAAAGACTAGGAAGTTTTAAGACAAAGAAGTGGTGCATGAGAACTAACGATGCATGTTAACCTGGTAAAGGATTTCAAAGATCTTAGCGTGAGTCATTCTACCCGTGCCTCATTGTTTGATGTATGTGATGTGTGGTACTATTTATGTTGAAGGCATATGCATATGAATGCCATGTATATCTTTTTGCATTTTCTATGTAGATGGATAGAGTAGTTTGATTTCTGTACATGACACATGTAAAGGGAGGGAAAAGTTCAAGAACCAAGAACTAGAAGTCCCTGTGGTGTCAATCAATGTCAAACACAAAAGAAAGGAAGCACCAAAGCAAGAACAAGAGTGATGTTAGTCGTCCAGGAAATTATCATGATAGGAACCTTTGTCGTCTCTATGCGAAAGGGTTGCCCTTGAAAGTGGAGCCACCCAGATATGATAAAATCCATCCGTAGACAGAAAAATAGAGCAATAGTTTTTAGAAGGGCACTGTCTCCAAGAGTAGCAATTAACACATTTAGAGTATCATCTTAAAGTGTTTCGGGTGATTAGCCCCATCCATGAAACCAATGTACCTCAAGTATTCTACCTCCTTGTTCTTCCATAGACATCAATTTAGATTTGGGGACCAAATCTGTCATGACCCAACTTGGGAACGTGACGGCACGTGAGGAATCCCATCCCCACATAAGCCTTCTGGGTGATGTATCTATCTAAATGCATAACTTATCATAATATAATACTTAAAAGATGATTTTCCTTTAAATCAATATCATTTTCTTTGTTCAAAACATAATACTTAATTTCATAAAACTAGAAATATCTATTATTCAAGCTTTGAAAACCCCTTTCTAATCCGTTCTACAAATGATAAAATCATTAAACTAATCCGTTACATGATATTAATCTTAAATCTGATAACTTTCTTAACCATTGAAAACTGATTTATACTACTTAGCTGATCAAATGCATTATCTAATCGAAATCAAGAATTTCAAATCCAAACTTAAATCTTGCAACACATATAGCAAATTACATAAATTTTAAAAATAAATACAGTATCTCAAAGTATATGTGTAGCTCGAATCCTGCCTGCAAAAGTACCTGAGCCCTCTAAGACTAACATAACCTAATCTAAGCCTTACAACAATGTAAAGCTCACCAAGGGATCACTGCGGCTACTGAACCAGTGAAGAAACGGGATTTGCACATGCAACTATGAGAGGAAGGGAGAGGGGTAAGTCAACGGACTCAGTGAGTGAGCTCTCACCCATCACCCACATAGGACAACCAAGGAACATATATACATAATGCAATATACATGCAACAACATAAATCATTTGATATTTACATACATAGCTAGCTAGGAAAACACTTTTCATTTCATAGATTCATAATCAAACATTTCAAAACTCATAATCAAACATGAAATCATTTTTAATTGATGATGTGGCAGAGCCTGGGGAAACAATATTTCTATTTACTAATTGTATGATAATATTTCCTCCAGTTATGCATATCAACCATGACATAACCAATTCTCTATGGGTGCTAGACACGGGCTCCACCCTCAAGGCTTGTTACTTCCCCCAGACACGGCACAGGGAAGAACATGTGTTTTCTGCTCTGATATTGCCCCTAAGGACAACTTGGTACTAAGGTTAATGATCTTCTGACAGCCGTTAACTAACTATCTATTTCCTGATATCTACCGTCTAAACTAGTTTGACAAAAAGAAAACTATAGCTAAAAAGTGGATACTCTGTCCCTGGTGAAGCAGAGCCACTAAATTATTAGTACTCTGGAGTTCTGGACTCAAAGAATTCTAACAATCTGACTTTAGCATAACGGTGGCTTTGAAAATCATGCCCAAAGGATCAGCCGTATGTAGACATTCTGATTTCAAGCCCACAGAATATGTATCTGAATTGCTATAAACCATATTGAATTCCGTACCTCTTAGTACCTTAATTTTAAAGTTCTAAGTTCAAAACTTAAACTAACATATCTTTTCATATACTTGATAAATCTAAAATCATAGTTTAATACACTGGGTTCACAATCATAAAACTTGGAAATCATATAATATATTTATTCGTAAAGCTAAGTCATACTCTTGTTTCACATTTCTCTAACATGCATAAATATTTTAACTGGATATTCTAAAACATAACTTGAAATCTTAAAACTTGTATGCATAGTCATATCGAGAAACTCATAAAAACATATTCAGTAAAATAGCCTTCTTGCTACAATACATATTTTCTTAATAAACCTTTCTCAAACATGTAAGACATTTCCTATAACACACCACATAGCAATCATGGTCTCATGCGTTTTCTAAAATTCATTTCTTTTCATGCTATCTTCATAAATCATAATTTTTCTAGCTTAACAAAATCATGTAAAATCATTTTCTATAAACCATAATGCAAGAACATATTCATAATGGCAAAAATAAGGCCATAAGCTTGAGCCCACTCACTTAGAGGGGAAAACAATAACACGATACCAAGGGAGCTCCGTGGAGCGAGGATGGCACCAACAACTGCCATAGAGTAACCACAACTCTAGATTAATCTCTAATATCCCCTAGATAACTCTAATATAATTCTAACAATATTGGGGGAGCACCCCTACTTAGCAACAATGGAGAAACAACAACCCAAACCAAGAACATTAAAGAAATGGAAGGAATGAGACATAATCTATCAACATTTACATACCTTGAAGCTTGGGGAAAATAGATTAATGGAGGATGGGAGTAAGGAGGTAGGAGAGGGAGAGGAAGCTGTTAGGGCTCGGATTTTGGGGTGAAATCCGAGTGGAAAGGGGTACATATAGGGTAAGGGACTCATTTATCAAAACTGCATCGTTTTGCACTATGCTGATATCAAACACGTTCGCTGTAGTGAGTAAAGCTCGCCCAACGAATCTGGAGGAGCAACAACTCACTGAGCGAGCCTCCTGGCGCCTTGCTGCCGCTTAATTCGCTAGGAAGCTATTCTGGAAAATTTTGCAGCAACAGCATCCAACAGCACCCACCCTCAACACTCACTTATTTACATTAACTTTAAAATATAAATGTAAATAAGAAAATACCCCCATTTGAATTCAAACAAAATATCAAAAAAATCAAAACCCCAACAAATTAAAATCCAAATTTTGGGTTTTAGTTCAAATCCAGAAGTTTTCAAGATTTTCTAAACTTGGGAGCTCAAAATGAAACGTTTAAAGGTTTCATAAAATTCATTAAAAATCACTCTTCAACTTGTTTTCTCTCTAGGAACAATTACCAGGACTTTGGATCCCAAGAATGTGACTCTAACATATATCCCTCCAAGGAGGTGTAGGGTCCAGACTTAGAGAAGTTCAGGACCCGTGGTGGGTTTTGAGGACCCTAAGGCCGTATAGAACTTGTCTCCTGACACGTGTATCCGGCTATTACAAAATCTTTTTGAGGAGGGAAGAATGTAATACCCTAGCTTTAAATAAAAAGGTTAAAGAAATTTTTGAGTTTGGAAGAGTGCCAGTTACCCTTATCTGTGTCTTAAATTTTTCTATGTTCTCGTACATGCCCTTAGAGGGCTATATGATAGAACCAAATTTTTGGGATTAAAAGTCTCGGTAATTGTTTCCAAAAGGAAAATAAGTTAAAAAATGATTTTTAATAAATTTTATGAAATCTTTAAACATTTCGTTTTTAAGCCACAAGTTTATAAAATCTTAGAAATTCCTAAATTTGAACTAAAACCCAAACTTTGGATTCTGATTTGTTGGGATTTTAATTTTTATGATATTTTATTTGAATCCAAATAGGGGTATTTTCGTATTTACATTTATATTTTAAAACCCTAAACCCTAAATGAGGACATTAACTTAAAATTAAGAAATGTAAATAAGTGAATATTAAGACAACCTAGCCCAGGACACACCAACACTTGAGTTATTGCTCAAGAAACTAAGAAAAACCATTCTGAGAGGTCAGGGAATAGTAAGACGGTGCGGGTCGACATTTTATGTTCTTTGGTAAGCACTACAGCGCTCAATGAGCACCGTAATGATCAATAGTTCATTAAAAACCCTCCATTTGGGTCCAGACCATTCCAAACACACCCCACACCCCCAAAGACGAAAACATCACCTTTTTACCCTGTTTCACCTCCCCAACTCCATTTCTTCATCATTTTCTCAAGTAAACTTCTTTTACTTTCTCCTAAAGGTTCAAGGTATGTTTAGTTTGTTGATTTTACTTCATTTCCTTCAAGTTTTCCTTGTTTAAATGTGGTCCTCTATGCTTCTCAAGGGGAAGAAGTTTTCTAGCCTGGTAGAGATGGATTCTTAAGGGGTTGTTTGCTTTGCTGAAAACAGTGTTCAGTTTCAGTTTCATTTTAGATTTGTGAAGGAAAACTGAAAACTGAAATTTGAGTTTTCAGTTTTTCCTTCACAAGTTTGGAAAACTGAAAACTATTTTCAGCAAAGCAAACAGCCCCTAAGTATTTGGAGGTTTTAGAAGTAATCTAGAGTTTTATTGTTTTCATGTCAAATAGTGGTGTTATTTCTTCTCCCCAGAGTTCTATTGGTGTTATTTCTGCAAATTCCACCGCTCTAGGTGCCACGTTCGCATCTGATCTCTATATTGTGCATTAGAATTATTTTCATAAAGATATGATTTATGGCTTGATTTTTGAGAAATACTGTTCAAGAATTTGAAGTTTACTGTTAAATTGTATGTTTTGAACTGCTGATTTTAGAGCATGAAATATATTTTTTATAAAATCATGGGACCATTATTGTTAAAGCAAGTTTCTAAAGGAACTAGACAGTGAGTAGGATTGTTTAAAGCTGATTTAAGAATTATACGATTTCTAGTACTGAATATTGTTTATGGACAAGTTTTGAACCATAGGGTAGAAGACTTTGTGAGACATAGAGAAGAGATTTAGGTTTTTGGTTTAGCAGGTAGCTATAGAGAAACAGACTTGTGTTAACGACAATAAATCTGTTAACCTTGGTACCAAGTAGCCTAGGGCCAAAGAAAATAGAAAATTTATTGTCACATTGGGGACTACGATACATAATGCCCAAATGTGATCAGAGATTATTAATCAAAGATTTTGTTATGTCACATGAATTATGCATATCCAAAGCAGAGGTTACTATTTCTCTATTAGGATACTATTGGGTTGATTTATAGAAAACTATAATTTTGATTATCTGACTATGAGTATGAAATGTTTTTAAAGCTTTATGATTATTATTGTCATTATGATTCATAGAAGGGGTTTCAGGTGAGAACTCATTTATTGAGTTTTGAATAAAAACTCACCCTCTCCTTTTTCCTCCATTACAAATACAACATTTGCTGTAGGTTCCTCACATCTTCCTTCTTCCTATTAGCAGTAGAGTTCAACTTGGAGCTTCACTTGAGTGAAGCATTCTTATTTTGTTTAGAGTGCTCCAGTGCATTGTAAGCATGATCCGACCATAGAGTATGTTTTGCATTTCAAATCCTATGATCTACTTGTATTAGTTTTATGGTTATTTTTCAAAAGAGCAAACTTATAGTAAATATGTTGTATTGTAATATATGGACTTTGAAATTGACTTATGAGACATCAATTATAATCACTCATGGATTTTAAAAGGATAGGTAATTTGTATGTAGAAAAAGAGAAACTTTCTGTTTTTCATGGATTTTATAACCAGAGCATACATGTAGAAGTAGTCAACAGGTCACGAGACTTATGTGAAAATGAATTGCTCACGCTTGTCAAATGGAGTTGTGACATAACAATCTGTTATCTTTGAGCTTGGAGGAGAAGAATTTGAGTAGGATTCAATGAAAAAGAATGGGAAAAGTGTTTGAGAGCTAGGGATTTGGAGAAATGGGGTGGAGTCCGAGTTTGGGATATTTAATGGGGTTGAGGGGCCACTTAAGTGCGACGTTTCGCATTGTTCACGAGGTTGGGGGCATCGCTATAGCGGTCGACGCAAAGCCATGTACTTGACCGCAAAAAAAACCATGAACTTGACCGCTATATCGGTCACCCACTCGGCAAGGATGGCATCCTTGTCCTCCACCGCTATAGCAGTGTAGAAACACTAGCTCTATATGCTAAGGATCCTACAAGTATCGGGCCCTTCATAGTCAACAGGTGGGAAAGACCCTAAAGCCGTACTAGACTTGTCTATGGATACATGGACCTAAGGTATTACAATTGTCAATACAAAAAAAATTACACAAATATCCAATTACATATTGCCACATAAGCAAAAGTATTTGACTTAATCATCCATATTTTTTAAAATCTTACAAATAGAGGTATATGATTAAACAACAACATAAATATTTTTACATTGTCAATACATTAAAATCAACTTCTACAAAAATATAAAAAATTATAATGATAACAAATTTAATATTTTTTGGTATATACTTTAATATTTTAATATGTAGAGTAATATGTAAACTGTTTGTCGGTAGTGAATAGAGACAAAGTAATATGGCATGTATGATGTTTGTTGACACAAGGTTATTAGCGTAATTTTACTAGCAATATATTTCTTATTATTAAAATTCTTTGCTAGTTGACTTGAAGAGTATATATGGTTCAATTTTACACATAAATATATTAAAATTGTCTTCTACATTTCCTATCATCATATCTGCATTTTATTTTCAGATTTATCTTTTCAAAAGTTTAAGTTTATAGGTATATTGAATGTTCCATACCTCACAATAACATTTTAAATGTGGCCACAAAATTTCTGTTACGCTCATATTCTAAAATGATAAATACTAATACAAAAACATTGTATTTGTGCAAACATCTTATTTTGTGAATTATATATGTGATTCTTGAGTGTGGGTCATGTGGGATATGTGAATAACCTATTACTTAAAATTCAAGATATTTGCATGGTAGTTTGCTTGTTTGATACATAGTGGTTTAAGTACAGTCATGTGTGATTTTGAATTTCTAATTGCTTGGATGCTATGCTTCTAGGAAAGTGTAGTGTGTGAAAATTAACTTACCTAGCCAAAATGGAATCCTTTTCCATTGGTAAAAATTGGTTAGCTTTCTTTTCCTTCTTCCTTCTTAAATGTATAAAAATACAGCCATGGCAAGTACAAGAATATTTCATTAACATCTTAATTAAGAGGGAGGAATATTATATTTGAGGAAGTGTAATATCCCATAAATGAATGTCTTTAGGAAGGTTATGCCTAAGCTCAAGAATGGTTGGATAAAGTTTAAAAGATATTTAAATGCCTTTAAAAAAAAAAAAGAGGTTGTATATCAAAAATAAATAAATCGAAAGAATGAATTAATATAAATATCTATTTTAAATTTATGTGAAATAGTAAATCATGTAAAATCTAGATTATAACAGAAAATATCAATTCCAAAAGAGAAAATAAAATATAAAATTTATAATAATTTTGCGCATCAATCTTTCTCTATGCCAACATTCAGTTTTTATTTGAATTTAATATTTAATCTTTTTATGTAATATGATATTAAGTTTGTGACATGATGTTTGATTTTAAATTTTGAAAATATTATCTTATAAAATCTATTAGATCCAATATTGTTCATAATTATCATTGATTTTAATATTTGTATCATTATTGTATTGTTAGAATTAGAAAAGATATAACATACTAAATTTTCCTTTTATTACATATGCTCTTGATAAATTAATTTTTATATCATTTCTAAGATTATTATTTATTTAGATATCTATCATTTATATTTATGGTGTAAATATTAATTAGGATTTAAGATATATATATATATAGTATTCATAGATACAACTTTTGTAATAGTAATGTTAGCATTAAGTATTTTATATTGATAATAGATATAATTTTTAAGCAGTTATAAAATAGTCAAATACTTTAAAAAAATATAAATATATAAAATTAAATGAATATGTTAGAAAATATGTTTCCATATATACATATCAGTTTCATAAAAATTTGAATAGGTAAATTGATAGTTGAAGATTTTCAAAGTAATTGATAGTTAACCAAAATCATAACCATTGTGATTTGGAATTGATTTTTCAAGCATTACTGAATTACAATAACTTAGGGATATTAGATATTATTTATATTTAACATGTATTATGAAAATGATTTGTTAGATATTATTTTTATAGAGAATTATTAGACATTTTTAAGAAGTTATTAATTATTAGAATTGAGTGTAAAATTTGTTTATCATGTAAATTATTATTATCATCATTATTATTGTTGTTGTTGTTGTTGTTGATGTTATTATTATTTCAAAAGAGAAACAAGTATATAATGTGAATACACCAAGATATATATTATTTGTTTTAAAAACCTCATTAGCTTTTCATTAGTATATATAGATATATATTGATACAAAAGATAATTAAGAGATATGTTAGGGTAGTTTGAATTTAAAGTATCCAGCAAGTAATTGCAAAAGATACTATTAGATTTAATCTAGCTATTATCCTTATCTCATTGTTACTTATATTGCACAGTGAATTAGGATATATACCTTTAACATAGTCTTGTTCTTATGTTGTCAAGTATGACTCATGTTTAGTATTTTACAAATATCTTGAGTTGTAGATGTCTGATTGATGCAATTTTTGTGGCATTAGAAAGCTAACTTAATTATCTACAAGTGCTATTTCAAGTCTTGAGGCCAAATTCTAACTACAGAGAAAGTTAAAGACTAAGGAAATGTTAAAATGAAAAAAATAGAAAAACATAGAAATAAAAACAAAAAATAAAATAAAATAAAATTTGTTAGTGATATATTTCATCTCCTGGTATATATTTGGCACATTATAATACTCCTAAACATTCTTTCAAGAACCCTAGCTGCCCAAGGATGTTTTGCTAAGAGACAATTTCTCTCAACCATCTTCTATTAATCTCTTCTGGTAGGTGCTCTCACCCCTATCCTTATATGGTTATGAGTTTAGCAAATCGTTAGATTATTGTGATATAGTTTTCTCTTCTCATTCTATTCTAAGTCATTCTTGATTCTTGTCTATAATTCCATAGTAATTGAGAGTGTCATTCCAATTTCCCAGTATCATGTAGGCAATGGTCAGCACTCAACAACGAACGGTGAGTGGGTTTAAACTCATAACCATACTTTTGGTTATTATTAGTATTTTTCCAGCATTATATAAATTGTTTATGAAATTCTAGAATGACTTATGCCAAATTCATGCTTTCACGAATTATGCCAATTTTCAGAAAAATTATTGTTTTTCAGTTAGCATGAAAACCTTGTTTTAGAAAACTCATAGGACCATATTTGATATCTTGCATGTTATGAAATATCTTTTTCCAGTTTGTGAAATTATAAGACCTCAGTTTAATGTTTAGGAAAAATATTGATTACCATATTTTCAAATCATGTATTTCCTACTAAAATTTTAAAACATTAGCTATGATTTATTGAAAGTGTTGAATAAAATATGATTCATAACAATTGTCAAATACATACTCTATTGGCTTCTGAAATCACTATGTCTACAAGTTGGTAATCCCTTGGGCATGATTTTAAACCTCAGTTATGCTAAAATCATATTGTTAGAATATAACAATTGTCAAATACATATTATGTTAGCTTCTGAAATCACTGTCTACAAGCTGGTGATCCCTTAGGCATGATTTTAGAACCTTAGTTATGCTAAAGTCAAATTGTTAGAATTATATAAATTCAGAGCCTTCAGATTTATCCAGTTAATTGCAAGTTATTATTTTTTTAAGTAATTAGTGAGAAACAGAAGCGAGTTAACGACTAGGATTGATCATTAACCTTGGTACCAAGTGGTCCGCTAGAGGACTAGCTCAACCACAGTAAGGACCCTAGCGAGGTGTCCATTTATGGGACTTAATTAGATGTCCATTAGATTAGCCATTGACTTAGATTCAACTATTCAGCTTAGATATTTATGTATAGAATAATTCCTATTTCACTAATTATTGCCATGATTTCAGATAAATTGTTATTTCAATATAGTTATATGTATCTAAATATATAAAATGTTTTTATCAGTTGCATGTATATGTTATGTATGTTATTGTTGTCCCATGTGAGTTGTGAGTGGAGGCTTGCTCACTGAGTTTGGATGAACCCACCCTCTCTTTTTCCTTCCAGTTACAGTTACAGATCCAATTATTATTCAGACCCAAACTCGGTACCTTTGCAGCTATTCTAGTTGTGAGCTTTACTTTGTAGTGAAGCTCCAGGTATATATGGAGGTCCTTGGACATCATTTAACATGTATGGTTATTTTAAGATTATATCATTTTATGTAATCTTTCCAGAAACATGATTTAAGATTGTCTATTTCAATTATGGGTTTTGGAACAATTTAGAATAATTAAATATTTTATGTATTTTTTTAATAAAGTTTACAATAAGTTTTGAGGAATTTATTTATTAATTATTTATTATTATGATTTATTATAAGCATTAATTTAGAAATTTACTACGCATGATTGCATGAAATTAATTTCAAAAGGCTACCATAAGGAACAATATCCCTCATGTGCCCGTCACGATTTTTAAGTCGTGACAAGAAGAGTGGAGTTAACCTTGATATTGGCATATCTTAAGGAGGCAAATGTAATTTTATTTGTTTTATTATTCAAAGTTATTTGGTATATAGTATTTAAGGCACATAAAAATTGAAGTAGTATTTAAAGTTTATTACATCTTAATTATTTTAGTTTGAGTTCGATTGGCTTATTATGATAAACCAAAATTGAGTGAGTGCTTAACTTGGCAACTTGCTTGATGAAAACAAATGTCAAAATTATTTGAATCAATCAAATATACTTTTTATTATTTAAAGTTGTTGCACAATAATTAAGAAAAACATTGAAACAAGATTTAATTCCTTTGCATCGGTGGCATACTAATAGAATTTGAGAAGAATATCTACCTACAATGGTAACTAGTCACTGGTTTTATAATTGTCCCAAAATTCAATTGGTTGTGAGTACAATATTATTTTACACAATTAGTGTATAAAAAGTAATCACATAATTCTAATTAATTACATAGTTCAAATCAAACTACCCACAATGATAACTACTCACTAGTATATAAGACTTTTATATTTGTAATGAGCTAACTTGGCTTCAGCATATTAATCAAAGTTTAGTGAGTTTTGTATATCAATGATTTAGACAAAAAAAAAATAAGATAGTTTTTTCAAACAAAATTATTGTTTAGGATAATTTTAGGGGTATCAGTATCCATTCTAATAAACAGTTATTATTTAACCATAAACCCCTATATTTTTAAATATATATTTTTATTTTTTAACAAAACTATAGCATGGCTTAATCATAACCATTAATTCCCACAAAGTACTAGTACTTTTGACAAAATTGAGAATACTAAAGAAACTCCCTTACAATATTTAAAATTTTTTATTGGTACTATATTTAAAATATTATTATCACTATCAATTTTCTATAGAAAAATATAAAACTACGAAAGTAGCCAACACTTTATTTGTACCCAAAAAACTAACACTTTATTATTTTACTAAAATAACAAAAAAAAGTTTTGTTTCAATGATTATAGGGTACCGATATCCTTTATTTAGTCAATGGTTGTGATTTGATAGATTTCAAAAAATTTGAATTAAGGGGATACATTATTCAATTTTAACCATAAATAACTATGAGATATAAGTACACTTAAATTTTATAAGAGTACTAGATAAATAAAAAAAAACTAATTCCTTTTTTTTTTGGATTAGTAACAGAACTAAGTTTTTTCCTTGGTCAGAACAAAACGAATTTTCTTCTAACAAAAGGATTTTTTTTTTTTCCGTTAAGAACAAAAGTAATTTCTTTATGGAAAGCCCATGTCCCTTGTTGAAAAATTGAGCCAAAGTTGGGCAAAACAACAAACAATGAGGACCAAAAAATATCCCCACGCCCGCCAACGCTGAAGGCTTCTCTAAACTCAAAGCCATTGCCACCCCAAAACAAAACCCATCTTAACTTGAAAACACAGCTCACTCACTCACTCAATCATGCACAAAAACCCGTGCAATCAACTGATTCCTTCATTTCGCGCTTTCCTCAAAGTTGTTCCTCCCTTCCACAGTTAACATTTTCACAAAACCTACTAGCATGACATGAATTGAGTGGAGTTCTCAGCAATCCATGACCATAGCCATGATAGGGTCTTTCAATATTCATAAACCTTCTTATTATTCAAACTCATAAGCAAAGCAAGCAGAAACTATTTCCAATCTCCAACCACACTAGCTAGCTAGCTAGCTAGTTAGTTAGTTAGTCATAACAAACCCCTAACATGAACAAACAAACAAACCCTAGGGTTGGTTTCAGTGTTTGTTTCTCACTTAATCTCATGATGGCAAAGCAAAACGGCATCGTTGATGCATTGTCAAACGATGAGGAGGGTTCTAGAACTGAGAAGAATTGTTTGATGAGTTGTAGCAACGCAGGAGCTATAAGAGGCCCAAATCAAGGCCCATGTCAACAGCAACCTCGCGCCCAAAAAAGAGACCCCGAGTTTCTTGCCCCTCCAAGCTCACAAGGTATCACTTTTTTCTCTCTTTAATTTTAATTTTTGTCCCCCAATAGTTAAGCTATTTACAGGGAAAATCACTAGGCTAGGTTTATGGACTTAGAAATTAAAATGCTACTATTTATTTATTTTTTAATTATTATGATTTTTTTTGGGTATGTGATTACAATGATATTTCTAGTAAGTTACTGGTCAGTGGTAGTATGGTAGTTCCATAGTTTATGTGACCTAGAAAAATTACTAAAAAGGATTTAGATTTTAATAGGTTGAATATAGACATTGTTTACTATAGAAGACTAGTATTGTCCGATCTATATAGCTATCTCCACTTAGTTAAATAAAGTTTAGTTTTTATTGCATACAATTTTGCTACATTAGCCATGCAAATAAGCCATAGCTAATAGAAAAAATGGATACTAAAGTGAATTGAATTACTTGTTTCAGCAAGGATTTATGTTCCTGTTGTATTTGTACCTACATAATTTATCAGCTCTAATATCCAATTTTCTCTAGGCTGGCTTATTTGTATGACTAATGTAATTCATATAGGTATGTTCCCATTCTTGCTATGTTGCATAGTGTAAACTATAAAGCATAGTAGCATGTAACATCTAACAAAATTTAGAGAGTAAAGTTAAGAAGTTTTATCATTTGGATCAATAAAACTAAAAGTTAGGACCTCTTCACTTTATTAATCAAAAAGTGAAATTACCCACTTTACTCCCTAAAGTGATATCCTCCTTTTGAAAGATTCAAATCCAACATCTAAAGTAGAATAGTAATTATAGATAGAGTCGTGTCATCTTGTTGGAAATTATTATTTTTAGGAAAACCGTTAATTCAATTATTTTTTAAGTTTACTGTTTATGGATTGAATACATGGACCCAATGCCATGGCTATTTTTTTTGCCAATGACATAGTTGTCGTAGGAGAAATGAGAGAAGAAATAGATAAGAAGTTAGAGTTGTGTTGAGAAGTTTTAGTGACATATGATTTTTGTACAAGCAAAAGTAAAGTGGAGTATAAAACGATTCATATATCTCTATCTATTAGTTTAAACTTTTGAGATAGATAACTTCATAACATGATAATAGAGCCATCGTGATTAAAAAATTAGGGATTCAATCATTGTTATCCCCCATTATAATTAATTGTTCACGATTCAAACTCAAATGGGACATTCGCGTGAGGGGACATGCTAGAGTATAAAACATTCATGTGTCTCTACTAATCAACTTAAGTTTCTGAAAGAGATAGTTTCATAAAATATATGGAGTGCAAATTTAACAAGCGACATGCAATTTTTGACAAAGAAGTGAAGGCAGGGAACAATATCACACCAAAAGGCATGAGATTTAAATATTTGGTTTTTATTATCTAAATTGACGGAGAAATATTGGGAAAGCGCCTTGGGCTTTATTTGTGATAAAAGTATCACTAAAACTTAAAGGTAAAATTTTACCACACAATGATATGACCGACATTGTTACAAGACTGAATGTTGAGTGCTAAAAAGTTATCACAAAAATCAACGTGACACATGGGAATATTGCGATGGATGAGTGATCACAATACAGGATTGAAATAGGAATAAGTACATTAGACTGAAAATTAGGATAACACCTATTATAGAAAATATGATATAACCCAACCTAAGTGATTAGGACCAATTAAAGAGAACTAGTGAAATGGCCCATGCTATGCACACCGTAGCAAGTAAAATAGTGAAAGGAAAATTAATTTATTGATACATATAAATTTAATGTATAAGTTGAACATTTAAATTGATTGAAAATAAAGGTTTATGATCTTTGGTGAGAGATTTTCAGCATATAATTATATAATTGAAATTTGGATGTGTTAAATTTCATAATTGACATTACATTTGTTTTACATAAGAAAGCAGTGATCTGGAGTGTTGGACATTACATTTGTTTTAGAATGTTTATATAAAATAAATTTATTTTTAATGTTCCTCTATCCTTAGAAAACTATTTGTCTATAATAAAATAAACTCATAATTAGTTCATAATGCAGAGATTATATATTTATATGATGAATTAGTATCACCCTAAAGTAGTGGTTCGAATTGGGAAATGGGGTGTACTACATTTAAACAAAATCTAAACCAATGGAACAAAGTTCAATTGATCCATAATCAGCAAGTGTTGTATCATTAATGCATTGCAGGACGAAAAATATTGGAATAACAGGAAAAAAAAAAGCACAAGATAGTAAGACAAAATTTAAAAGAAGATAATAGTTGGATACCAAGGAAATTTGCAATATTTTTAGTTGTTCCCTAGATAGTACAAAAGTAAATAGTTTGATATTTAAATAGCTAAAAAATCTGCATTGTTTAAAACTTCATCATATGGGGATCAAGTTAGCTCAAACACACGGCAGTTCATATTTATTAAACACACCAAACAACTACTAGCCAAACCCTTCTAGTTTTCATAGACACCTTTACAACACAAAATGCTGAGCTGTCATCATAGTATCCATTTTCTACCCAAATTTCAACTCTCAACCTCATGTAAAACTAATTGTAACTGTAAAAAATCAAGAGGCCTCACAATCAACCATGTTCATAGCATCAAGTGAGGGCCAAAATATGTTCATAGCATCATAGTATTTGTATTGGGCTTCAAAAACTCATACAATTTTAGCAGGTTCTGAATTTTTAGAGCTACTTATAGGTTGCCTTCCATTCAATTTTTTTGACAATTATTGATACTCAACCCTAACCCACAGGAGCAAAACTAGAAGGAAGAGAACCATACAAAACAAAGACAAAGGCAGCATATAGTATCTGTTTTGGCATCCTAGCAGTAGGTGCAAAGACAACCCAAACACAGAAAACAACCCTTACAGGATCAATACATGACATCTCCAATAACTTTATATAAGTAACTACACAGCAGCAACCATTCACCAAGACTGATAAGAGAGAAAAAGGCAAAGAACAGGAGCAAAAAAATAGCAGCAGAGCCAGCTGAACAGAACAAAGCATATTAAAAAACACAAACACCAAGCAGCGGAGAATCCTAAATATAAGATTAAAAAATCTAAGACTAACTCTCCAGTTGCTCTCATTGTATTTTCATGGTTTCTGGGCTGATATAATACATCATACAACTCTTTCGATATATATAATTGAAACATTCTCAAACTCTTCAACAAAGTGTGGAGCAATCCAAAAAGGTACAATACATCATAGAATAAAAACAAATAAAGCTAATATAGTAATAGTAAACAATGTCAGGTTACAAATCAAAAGGCTAATATACTAATAGTAATAGTAATAATAGAACAAATAGCTGAATAGAAAGGTTAAACTTGATTTTCTCAAATCTCACATTTTTGCTCATATCAGAGACAAACATAGCACTGGCATAAAAGAGCATTAGCTTTGCTAAATTCCTAGAATCACAGGAGCAATGTCTAATATTAAAATTGAAAAATAGATCAAATGAAGCATGAGCTAACAGTGACAATAATGTGATAAGTTTGAATAAAAAGGATCTTACACAAATGATAATACTGACCATTGGAATTTTTTGGGCTGCATGTAATAACTGCAAGAGTTTTTTTTCACAACATTGAGAAGTGAGATACAATTAGAGAAATAGGGATCAACACTGCATTAGAACTAAATACATTTTAAGAAATAGTTATGCTTTGCTCAATAAATACAACGACAGAAATATGAATACAATCTGACTTATTGAAAGAATCACAATTAAGGAACACCAATAATAGGAACTTCATAAAACCACAACATGATAAATAGGATAGGTGAAACAAATAAATAAAGACAAACATAGTCGATCAAAACCTTGAAAAAGAACCATTAGTATCATAATGACAATATAGACAGACACTAATACCAATCAAGAGGTTTAATGAAAACATTACCAAACCACGATGTAGCAAGAATGGAAAATCCAGTTAAAATCTATACTTTAGTTCCTGGCTAAAGCAGGTTCTTTATCAAAAGCTAAAGTAGATCTTTTTAAAGGAGTCAAAACAGCTTGCATTAGTTATAAATAGTGAGTATAAGTGTGATTAAAGCTTCTTTTGAGGATTCATTAAGGGGAAAAAAGTTAAGATTATGTTAAACTCTAAGATTATCCCAAAACATCAATATCAAAATACTCACAGCTTCAATATCATTTGTTATTGGGAATACTCATTGTGAATAAATACTCACTGTGAATAGATACTACAATTCAGAAGCACAAAAAATCTACAACTTGATGCGAATCAATAAAATGGTTTAATCACTTACTTGTTAGCTCAAACTGAAGTTCCATGAACTTAGACCTGACTCCATTCCTTTGGAAATCTTGACAGCTTCCATAGGTATCAACTTGTCCAATGGCATCTTTATTAACATCAAAAGAAAAGAAAAGAAACACAAACCTTGTTAAATGTTCAAGTAAAATGTAATTGTATTTTGGAAGTCAAACTAACCTACTAAATTACCTTTAGCGATGAAATAAAGAAGGATTCAAGGTCTTCATTCCTGGAAAAAGCAAAGACAGTAGCAATTGATTTTTGTCTTTATCTAAACCAGCAAAAAACATAAAATTCAACAAATGAAGGGAAAAAAAAACAACACGACCTTGAGCTGAAAAAAAAAAAGGGAATCGAAATTTAAATCAACAACAAATGGTCATACTCATGCAGCCCACCATCCTCCTCGTTAAGCACCATTCCTTTGCTGTGCCATCATCAACAGTCATTGCATCCATTCCCACAATCCCAGCAGCCATAGCCTCACCTGAAAAATTCACTACCAATTCAACATCCAATCCAATACGAAAAACAAAACTCATCTTGTTAGGAATCAACAACAACAACTCCAACACAAAACAAACACCAAAACAAAAAAAAAAGTAAAGTTTGCAACTTTCTCACCCATGCATCGAGAGGGGCACCAAATCCTTTCTTTCCACGGTGGCCACTTAAAGGATGGGAGCCGTCCTCTGCGATGTTATTTCCTTTGTGGACCATCGCAGCTGCGATCACTGAGCGCTCCTCCGTCACACACGGAAACCTTGGAAGACTCCGACACTATATGCCCCTTCCGCCTTCCGTGGTGGTCACCATTGCGGCATCACTCCGTCGCTACAAGATGTAGGTTTTTTGTATGCAAGAATACCATACTATTAGCAATATAAAAGGTACAAACATAATGAAATGTAAGAAACATAATGCCAAGAAAGAAATATTACCTTGACTTGGCAATGAAAATTGCTTCCAAAACACTAAAAGAAGGAAAAGAAAATCCACAAGATGGTTAGGGAAACAACATAAAAGAAGGATAACATCAACAGAAAAAGATAAAAAAAAAATTAGTAAGTGAGGAAGATTAGCTATGAACCAATTGATGATGCAATAGGTTTTCATCACAAGGTACCACGTTAAGTTCAAAGAAAAAAAAAAACACATACATGGAAACAAACCATTACCAATACATGTATGCTTGGAAGCAAAGAGTATGGAACATTGAAGAGCACTCGAACTGATGACCGTGAGCCCAACCCCCACATCAAAAGCTCTCGCTCGGACTTGGACTCTTGACGTGCGCCCAATCCACACATCAAGAACCCAATTCCTTCACTGTTCCATACTCCTTGGTTGTAGTATCCATGTCCTCCCTTTCTTAACAAGCATGTGAAAGTGTATAAACCAGGGGCGCGAACTGATGCCGTGAGCCCGACCCCCACATCAACCGCGTTGCACTAGGACTGGCAACTCTTGACCGTGAGCCCGATCCCCACATCAAGAACTGGATTCCTTCCCAATCCATACACTTGCACACACTTGCTTAGAAGAAAGGCAAGAGAGGTACGGTTCGAATTTCCATTGAACAAACAAAAAAACAAACAAGCACGGAACACAAAAAACAAACAAAGAAGCAAGAAAGAAAAAAAAAAAGAGAGAGAGAACACAACACAACAAAAGCACAACATAGAGAAAGCACAACACAAGTGTTTTGATATATATATATATATATACACATTAAAATAAAGAAGCGAGATCAAGAGAGGAGAGAGAGGGGAGAATGTGTGCTTATCTTTTGAAGGGGTAAGGGGCTTGTTCTTTCACGAAGTCCATCGCTGATCCGTTTGGGATGAACCTGTCCACCTGAATGAAACAATTCTTGAATCAGAAAACACTAAATTTTGAATTTAATCTTCACAAACCCTAATTTGCCAAGAAAATCGAAGAGAGAGAGAGAGAGACTAACGTGTTCTTCAGAATTTTTTTTGCGGACGAGGAGAGGCCGTTCTTGACGCAAGAGTTCTCGCAGAAGGAGTGAAGAGAACCATCACAACGGGCGAGCTTGGATCCATCGTCGCCGTCTTCTTTCTCCTGCGAGGTTATTGGAAGCTTGGATTCAGATTGGGAGAGGGGAATCACCTCACTCTTGCGCGAGGTGGCGAGCGCGCGGTACGTGAAAGTTGAAGGAGTGGAGAGGGATGTATGAGGGGACAAGACGAGGAACATGTAGTTGTAGTTAGGGTGCGAACGGGAGTGCAATGGTTGTTAGGAACATCAACGCTATTTTTCTAGGGATTTGGGGTTTGTTGTTTTGTGCGTGAGTGCAATGGTTGTTAGGAACATCACGCTATTTTTCTTTTGTTGGTTTTTTTTTCAGCTCCGGATCATCTTTCAAAGCCAGGATATTGATGATTGTGATTTGGCGGTGAACCAAGATGGAACACTACGTATGGTCCACCTACTGGGCTAACGTTAGTCTCACCGACTTAAATAAAAACACGTTTTATCAAATAAGGTTACTAAGCCCTGAATTTGCAATCAGGCCCTCTTGGTTATGTAGTCTTTTGGCAGAGGAAAGATCTCAAATAATATAAAAAACGATGGTATGAATTAAAAACATTTCTCATACGAAGATCAAATTTAAAACAAACATCATGTATAAGGATAAAAAAATATATTTTAATTTTTAGTTTGAACATGTTTCGGGTGATTTTCTATTATTTGTCTGCAATTTTAAAATTAATTACAATACCTACTTACTGCACTTATTTTATATTTTAAAAAATAATATTTATATTGACTAGCGATTTAACAGGTATGGTCTTTTTATTTTTGGATATTACTGTAATTAAATAAGTATATACATATTCAATTTTATACTGTGTTGATATTAATTGTGTAACACCTCTTCGCAATGCATGCATTGTCGTATCCGTCAAGTCGTATTTATTATTTTTTGGGTTTTAATATAATGAATTGTTCCTAACTATTTTTTTGGGATAATTCACGTCATTCTATAAGTAGAATGATGATTTTTTATATCAATAACTGAAAATTTAAAAAAAAAATAGATAACAAAAATTGTAGAAAGAAGGATAGGCATATAACATGTTTTAAATGTACCCATTATATTGTAACAAAAAAAAATACCCATTACATTTACATATGTCGTACGAAGAATGAGATATTTAGAAAATAAGGCACAAATATTGACAAATATGAATGACTTGGCCAATTCAATCGATTGCTTTATTTGGGAGGTCGAAGTACCTATCAAATTATATGCCAAAAAATGTGTATCTAATGGGTACATGTGTAGACAGGTAATTCTTTCTTCATAGGATTCTTATCGCTATTGATG
The DNA here is from genome assembly GCA_030441495.1 of Dalbergia oliveri. NCBI lineage: Eukaryota > Viridiplantae > Streptophyta > Magnoliopsida > Fabales > Fabaceae > Dalbergia > Dalbergia oliveri. Next base: position 38,236,636 of record JAMLFY010000006.1, read on the forward strand.
TAAGTTATTACCGTTTTGAAATTAAGATGTCAAAGAACTCATTAGGTTCATACATGCATGAGCAGGTAATTCTATGTTCATCTAGTGGGAATTATTTGTTGTGCTTATAGCGTATCATTAATTAGTTTTATTAAATTAAAGTGTCAGCACATTTTGTAGCCTTTTATGTCTAAAATTGGTTAATTATCATTGATTTTAGTACTTTGGATAGATGGATGAAAATTGGCTTCTTTTATACGTACCTTGAAAAATAATTATTTGCTCGCCCTAATTAAAGGCCGAGAATTGAAATATATTTTATAAGTATAGTGACTTGCCGGGTATTACAAGTCGCATTTTTTATTTTTTTGGTATTAATACAATTAAATACACTTGAGATAATTATTAAAATATTGAAATATTTTAATTTTAAATAATATAGTAATAGGAATTTTTTTTTCAAATACTATCTTTATTCGACAAATGGGATAAAAAGTTAACATTCCTGATTGCAATGAGTAAAGAATGATTTAAACTAATTAGCAATTGAGAAAAAAATGGTTAAATAACATAAACTACTTTTGAAGTTTTGATTTATTGTAACAACCCCAATCTTATGCAAAGATAACACTTTACCCCATTTTTGTGTGTTGTTGACACTCCGCTTCATGTGTTTTGATAGAGACACTAAGAGTGCGTTTGGTTTGTAAAAATATTTCCTATTTTCATTTTCTAAAAAGGATTTCCATTTTCAGATTTTTAAAATTTGAAAATACGTTTAGTTTGAAAAAGTAGATTCTGTTTTTAGAAAGTGAAAATAATGAAAATATGTTTGTTTGTTTATTTTCAAAATCAAATTTAAGATAATAATATTATATTTTATTAAATTATATATATGAATATTATTTGCATTGGTTCATGTAAAAATATTGTCAATCACAACAAAAATTTACTAAAAAATTTATGAATGCGTCCTTTGAAGTGTATTGTGATGCTTCAAGGAAAAGTTTGGGCTATGTGTTGATGCAAAATAGGAAAGTGGTAGCCTACGCGTCCAGACAACTCAAGCCTCATGAAGCAAACTACCCCACCCATGACTTAGAGTTAGCAGCCATAGTGTTCACTTTGAAGGTGTGGAGGCACCATTTGTATGGAGTAAAGTTTGAGGTGTTCTCTGATCACAAGAGTCTCAAGTACGCTTTGATCAAAAGGAGTTAAATATGAGGCAGAGAAGATGGATGGAATTCTTGAAGGACTATAATTTTGGGTTAAAATATCATCCTGACAAGGCAAACATGGTGGTTGACACATTAAGTCGAAAGTCATTACACTTGTCTCAAATGATGGTTAAAGAGGTGAAGCTGATTAAGAGGTTTAGAGACCTGAACTTTCGGGATGACGTTAACCACTGAGGGCACGAGGATGTGTCGTCTTAGTGTGACGAGTGACTTCAAAGAGAGAATCACTCAAGCTCAACAGGAGAATAAGGAGTTTAAGGAGACCTTAAAGGCGATAGAGGTGAGAAAGTTGAAAGGACTCATCCTTGGGACTAATAAATTATGGAGGTTTGAAGGCAAAATCTGTGTGTCGGCATGTGGTGACCTCGAAAGGAGATTTTGGAGGAGGCTCATAAGAGCCATTTCACCATTCACATCGGTACCATTAAGATGTATCAGGATTTGAAGATGTTTTGGTGGCCTAGTTTGAAGAAAGACGTGGTCACCTAGGTGAGTAAGTGTTTAGTCTGTCAAAAGGTGAAGATTGAACACCAAAAACTTTCTGGAATATTGCAACCCATGTCAATTCCGAATGGAAATGGGATAGTATCTCGATAGATTTCGTGACGGGTTTATCCAAGACCCAAGCTGGCCATAACGCCATATGGGTGATTGTGGATCGACTGACAAAGTCGGCTCACTTTTTGCCCATTAAGGTAACTTATTCATTGGATAAGTTGGCTCAATTGTATATCCAAGAGATTGTAAAGTTAGATGGAGTGCCATCGACGATAATCTCATATCGTGATCCGGTTCACGTCATGTTTTTAGGGAGCGTTTCAAAAGGCGTTTGGTTCAAAGTTGTGTTTGAGCACAACTTACCACCCTCAAATGGATGGGCAATTGAGAGGACCATACAAACCTTAGAGGATCTGCTAAGGGCATGTGTGTTGGACAAAAGGGGAAGTTAGGACAGATGCTTGCCACTAATCGAATTTGTGTATAATAATAGTTATCATGCAAGCATCGGTATGGCACCGTATGAGGCTCTGGATGGAAGAAAATGTCAATCCCCTTTGTGTTGGTATGAGCCCAGTGAGCACAGTATGTTAGGACTGAAGTTGTAAGGGAAACAACAGAACAAATCAGGAGGATTAAGGATAGGATCCTTACTGCTCAAAGTCGACAAAAAGCTATGCGGATAAACGGCGAAAGTCGTTGGAATTCCAATAGGGAGAGCATGTATTCCTTAGGATCACCCTATGATAGGCATAGGACGAGCTATGAGAGTCAAAAAGTTCAGCCCAGATTCCTTGGTCCCTTTGAAATTGTTGATAGAGTCGGGTTATTGGCATATCAGATAGCCTTGCCACCTAATCTGTCCAACCTTCATGACGTCTTCCATGTCTCTCATTGAGAAAATACCAATTGACCCTAGTCATATGCTAGAGCCAGAACAAGTACAATTAAGGGAGGACATGACCTTCAACCTACCTCCCACAAGGATTGTGGACAAAGGAGTCAAGCAATTAGGGAATAAGATTGTACCTTTGGTCAAAGTGGCTTGGGAACAGGAAAGGTGGAGGAGTTTACTTGGGAATTGGAGTCAGATAAAGTCACAATACCCTGAGCTCTACAGGTAACAAATTTCAAGGACAAAATTCTTTAAAGAGGAAGGGAGTAATGTAAAATCCCAAATTTCGTCTAGGCTAATTGACTCGATGAACTCGAGCAATTGATTTACCAACTAGGCGGTTGATCTTGGCCCTATAGTGGGAAAGGCCAACATTGCTGATTTATTGTTAATTAATGACATTAGCATAGTTAAAAGACACACAAGAACAAGTAATGATAAGTACTATTAAGACATAAACCTTAAATTAAGCATATTGGATAAGGACAATTTATTTACAAGGTTAAATTCCTAATCAATATTAGTAAATTACATTAATCAAATAGATAATAAGAAATTAATTTGAAAGATTAATCCTAATTAATGATAAAAAAATGAGTAAAACTAATAGAAATTAGACAAACGTCATGAAAAATAACAAATAATGTTAGAAAAATCAAGTGTGTCAAGAAAAAATGCAAAGAATTACAAAAAATCCATTACCTAGTGAAATTATGAAAATACCCTTGCTATGTAAAGGAAATTACTAAACTACCCTTGCCTTATTAATAAATGACAAAGATGATGACATTTGTTTGGAGGCGAAACCTACGAGATTCTTATACAAGTTTCTCATTCCCCTCTCTTTCTTTTCCATCGCTTCTTCAGAGGGTAATGGCTACGTTCGTGATCTATGAGATGCATTTCGAATCCTGCCAACCAGTCTTATCATTTTGTGAGTCATTCGCTCTGACCGACTTGCTCGTGTGCTCGGATACCTTCCCTCTCTCGGGAGCATCATTAGTAAGTGTTAATGGTGGACCTCTTGGAGTGCTTGTGCATATCTCATGAAAAGGATGGCATTCTTTTGATATTTTTGTTAGAGGTTATCTACTCTAGGCATGTCCCAGGAGGAGTAGTGGGAGGAGATGTTTTAGTAGATTGTTTTAGTAGGATGACTATACCTAGTCCAACCTCTGTTGGTGGGCATGATACCCTTTTAGTGGTTTATTTTGGTGTGTGACGTGGAACGGTTGATACTTATACTATAATTATATATGATGATGTGATTATGTTCATGTGATTGTTATGTTTGTACTTGTGCATGCTATGACTTGTTTTTATTTCTCCTTTATATGTGCGAGAGATGATGGGTTTTACTTAGTACGTGCGGCTCACGTTTTGTTTTCAAAGTTCAAAAAAAAATTTACCCATATTTTTACTAAAGTATTTTTAGGAGTTAACAACAAAGACTTGGAACAAAAGAGTAAATTCTAATAATTAACTTAAATGCGTCCTAGGCGTGTTAGGTTAAATATTAGGATGTTACATACCAAGTCTTCCAACTCCACATAATTTTGTAGCTCAACCACATCTCTAATGTCATTGTTCAGGCATTTAGAAAGTGTGCCAAGTAGCCTTCCTATCTTCATTCACACTAGCTCTAATCAAAGACACTTCAATATCCTTGTAATATTCATTAACACTCCTACTATGTAACGCCTAATTTTTACTGGAATTTTTACTATCATTAGGAATTACCCAATTACCGTAGGTAAATATTATATAAAATTTGAGACCAAACAATCCTTAATAAAGGAATATAACGTTAGAAGAGAAGTTAGGAGCAATTCGTGCAAGTATTGCAAACCCCAATTTTGTACGTGTAAAATGACCAAAATGCCCCTGAGGTTATTTTACTTAAAATGAGGATCGTGGGCCCCACCCGTCCTCAAGGGATGTTTTGATGTTAATAAGGGATTGTTTGTGTTATGTGTGTTAATAGAGGAGAAGAATCTAATTTTGCTCGACGCGAAATGACCAAAACGCCCGCCCCTGTTTTAACCTTTATTTTGTGCTAATGAGCCCGAACCTCACTAAAATGTTTTAAAAGGTGTTTTTAAGCCATGATTAACCATTGGTTAAGCTTGGTGGTCTCGGGCAATTTTTAAGTAAAATGACCGTTTTGCCCTTGCCTTTGTGCAAGTTTTACAAATTTTGAGATTTTTGATTTGCTAACGAAACCTAAGCAATATTAGGCTCAAATTAAAGCTTATTAAATTCTAATTATTAATCTAGAGTCAAAATTATTTATTTAAATTGATTAGAACCTAAAATTGCTTTAAAACACTCAAATTGCTTACTAATTCACCTAAGCCCTTAATTGTAAATTCTCTAATTTGCATATACCTTACCTACACCTAAATAATGCATGAAACACACAAATTTCTTCCTTGGGCTGTAATGGACGAAATTATTGATGCCATTATGCATCAGAATAATTGCCAAAGATACACTAAAACAAAATGCCAAAAATTCCCTAAAACATGGCATAAAACATGCCTTAAACAAGGAATGATTTTCCTCCCTTTGTTCCCATGAAAATCCATCAGCCTTCCTCCTTCATTTGTCCATTTATGAGCTTCAAAATCTCTATAAATAGGCATGCTTGAAGAGGTGTTAGAAGCCTTTGATCATAACTTACACAATTCTAGTTCTTAGAAGCACCAAAAGCTTTCTTTCTTCCTCCTCCTTGGCTAATTCTTCAGTTTTTCAAGAGATTTTTCTTCCATTTCACTCAAAGAAACCAAGTTCTCTTCCTTTCCTTCAAATCAGATTAGGTAGGGAGTTGTTTCTAAGTTCATTTTATGCTATGACAAGTTATGTTTCTAGCTCAAAATGATGATTTCATGGATTTTCTCTAGTTTTTCCATTTGGTTTTCTTCTTCCTTTTTCTTTAACAATTCAGCCATATGGCCTAGGTGGGACTAAGATGATGGCTTGATGATGAGGACCTTGAGGGTGGGTTGTGAATCCATCACAAGTTAGGCCTCTAAAGCTTGAAAGTTCCACTTGATGCAAAACTTTAAAGAATAATATTTTTATGATGTTTTTATGATCTTGAGTTTAGAACTTGAAAGATGTATTTTTCACTTTGTCTTGCTAAGATATATTGGGTTGAATTTATATTTCTCTAAAGTCTTGGAGGAGCTCTAGTAAAGAAATAAAATGAACTTGCATCCATGTTTAAGTTTATGCCTTGCATAATCATGTTTACTTTCTATGTCATCACTAAATTTTCAAGAATGAATAAATGAACTTGCATATTCATGTTTAAATTTCCAAGCTTGCATTTCATGTTTATGTTTCAAGTTGTCACTTAATCTTCAAAGATAATAAAGAAGATGCATCTCATATTTATTTTATGCTCTCACTTTATTTTATAATGGCTAAAAGAATCAACGCATGACATGTTTATTTTTATGTCATCACCTAAAGATCCTAGAGCTCAAAGACTTGCCCAAGTATCACAAGCAAAGAAATAAGATTATTGGAGTTAAAGAATTGATTCTTTAAGAAGTCTTGAGATTGGAGCTTAAAAAGATGTAATAATAATTCTCTTCTCCCTTCACCGGTCCAGTGCGGATTACCGCTGGTTTCTTAAGATTCTCTTCTCCTTCCACTGGTCCTGCTGACTGCCGCTTCAGTTCTTGCATCATGTTTATATTTCAAGCTCTTGCATCATGTTTAATTTTCAAGTCATCACCTTAAATCTTAAAGATAAAGAAATGGATTTGCATATCATGTTTATAATTCCAAGTTATCACCTTATAATGACAAGATTAAAATGAGGTTGCATAGCATGTTTATGATTCTAAGATATCACATAAATCTCTTAAGATCAAGACTTGCTCCTTTTATCTTAACTGAGAATTTTAATCATGAAGATTCTTTCAAGTTTAGCAAAAAGAATTAGTTTCTAAAAGAAATTTGAGGCCTTGCAAAGACTTTACAAGAAACTAGTATTCCATGTACACTTAAAATGTGATTATGATAGGTTCATGATTCAGCCACTAATCTGAGTTTATTACCAATGTATAATGATGATTTAATATGTTTAAAGTTGTGATTATTATGTTTATTGATGAGGGAACAATTATATGCAAGTTAGAAGAGAAACTAGCTATATAAAACAACCGTAAAGCAAGATTTCTAGAACTCTAGATAATGAAATTTATGCAATCTGTCCAGAACCTTTAGTGGCCTTAAGAACCAGATTTTATTATGTTTAGATAAGGGAGAATGATTCATAATTGGGTTAGTAATTAATTTTGGCATCGTAGGAAAGACGGAACGAGAAAGGATTAAAAACGCAACTTCTAGCATATTGAAACCTTAAGAATGACTTACTGCCTATGCTGCCCCATATAGTCTAATAATGTTCCTAAGGCTTATAATTAATGGTAATGATGGTAATGAATCCCTTAGATGCATAATTAATTAGTTCAATAATTGAGGTTGCCCGATTCTAGAGTTTCGTTGTTAGCTTTGGTAAGAATTGATGATGATGCCTCCTTGATGTTTTAAATGATAAGTCTATGTAGAGATTTGATGCTTTGGAATGTCAGTTATATGATGATGTAATGCCTCTAGAATTTGATATTATTGAATGATTTCATGCATGTTATAGTTGCTATTGCAAACAATGAGAATGTTCATGCATCTTGATGATTATGATATAACATGCAAAGACTTAAAGGTGACTCAAAATATATGAGGAAATGACCCTTTGGACCCATCAGACTATAGATGGTGAAAAGGTGATCCTTAGAAAATGATCCTTTGGACCCTCAAACTATAGGTGGTGAAAAGGTGATTCTTGCCCCTAGTCCTCTCAAAAGGGTAGAGACATAATTTTTACTTATCAAAAGGGATAAGTATGCTGACGACTAGCAAGGTATGAGCTCATAACCTAGATTACTCCCAAAAGGGTGGAGTATAGGGTGGCCCCAAGGAAAATAATGATGATGATAACAAGATTTTAAGTCACCTAGGACACTAAAGGAATGAAATATGTGCACCATGTCTTGTGCATAGCTATTATGGTATGATGTTCTTCTGCATAGCATTTTATGAGATGATGATGGGAAATATGATGTTCTTCTATGCATAGTATTTATGATATGACGATGAGAAATATGATGTTCTTTTATGCATAGTATTTATGATATATACAAGGAAAAGTTCATTATAAACATGACATGATAAGTTTATGATGCATTATAAGACGCATGATTAAAACCGACGAACCTCGGTAAAGTATATTTTCGAACTTAATAAATCAATCTTAGCATGCTCACTATTTCATAATAACCCGAGGTTCCTGGGGACGATGATGATGACACAATGCATCATGAGGTGAGTACCCTACTGAGATTCTTTTTATAAGTTCTCACTCCCTCTATTTTTCTTTCCATCTCGCTTAAAATAGAAGGAAGCGTTCGTGAATCACATTGAGGCTGTTACGGGAGCTGAACTTGATCCTCTAGTTTCACTCCTATATTTCAGATATCTATCTCTATCCTTGGAGTGTTATTACTAGGTGCCATTAATGGATGTCCTTCCATCCATATATTATTTATGTTTTGTTAGATTGCCTACACCTAGTCTTATTCTTGGTAGGCAAACTATCTATGTGTTATGTAATTATGGATGTTATATGATGGAGCCAATATGATGTGTTTTTTTTATGCTATATCTGCACGTTATTCGCTTTATTTCGATTATTGTTCACATTATGTGCGGCTCACATTTTCAATTATGTTTAAAAAATGGCTCGTAATTTCACTAAGTATTTTCAAAGTATGATGAAAGAACTGAAGCAAAGAGTAAAGTCTAGTAATTAATCAAATACAACCTAGGTGTATTCGGTTAATTATTAGGGTGTTACATACTACCTTGTGTGAATCTTTGGAGCTTATTATGAAGGTCCTTATGAAATAGGAAGGGACAAATCTCCTTGTCATTAACCTTTTCATTTCAACCCAAGTATCCACCAAAGATTCTTCATATCTAAGTTACTCTTTTTGCAATTGGTTCCACCAAATGAAAGTATAGTCCATGAACTCCATGACTGCCACCTTCCCTTTTTTATCTTTAGTATAGTTGTGCAACCAAAAAGTTGCTCAATCATCATTTCCCACTCTAAGTATGCCTCCGGATCACTTTTCCCTTGAAAAGAGGGAATGCTGAGTTTTACCCCTCAATTTTGTCCTCCCTAGGTTCACCCTCATTATCTCTTCTCCTTCTTCCTCAAGCCACCTACCTCCATCATCATCATCATGTCCTTGATTTTCTAACTGAACAATTCTCTCATATAACTCCTTTGTATGCTCCCTCATCATCAATTTACATTTGAGCTGTAATAGCCTCTACTAATAATCTATTGTTTCCTAAGGAGGAAGGTCACCATCACCACCTATTCTCGCCATAATTCAAGTAAAGAAAACAAAAGTGAAAGCAATAGAACCTCGCCATACTTCTCATGTGTTTACACTCTTAAATATGTATAACTCGTGTTTGTCGCTCTCTAATAGGCTTTTGTTTAAAGTGTTATCTTGTGATATGATTCAGCTTTGTTTGAGTTGAATGGCTTGAATCAACAACTAGTATAAACCTGGATCGCCTTGCTCTTTTAGGTTGGAGTTTAAGGTTGTATTTAGGTTTATTTGCATGTAATTAGAAAGATATAGATGCCACACACAAGAGGAGATGAGAAGGTGATTGATAAGTCTTAGTTTGATCACCACAAGTTGCCTTGATAAGATTAGATTTAGTTCTTTACCCAAGAACAAAGGGAAGTTCTCACAATGGCAGAAAACTCAAAAGAAGTTTATTCATAATCTGCCTTGTGTTTTACATTGTGCCTATTTATAATCTTAAGTGGACTAAGAAACATTGAGTTGCAACCTCTACACAATCTACTAAGCATTAAATTCCCACTATCATTGAAAACACAAGTAATTCACCTACTATCTATCATAATTGTCTAGGAACTCTTTAAACACTTAAAACTGACTTTGAAAGCAACTAAAAATCTTCTGAAATTGGGACATTAAAAGGTGCATGAAAATTTCAAGAAAATAAAGACAAATTACACCTAATTTAAACTAATTATTCCAGCCCAATCTATTTGCAACTTGATCACTTGAATTGGGCTTCATCTTGGGTCTTCAAGTGACTTCTTCATGTTGGACTTGGCTATTCTTCAAATTGAATAAGAGTGGTCCATTTTGGGAGCTCATGCTCAATTGGATTGCTCTTGGTCTTTGCTTCCATGACTAGGCCTTGCAATGCTTCTTTTAGCCTTTTTGCTCTAGCTCTGATCATTAGGCCATCCATGTAACACTCTAATAGACCCAACTCTATTAGTTGTTACCTATACTCTTTGACCAATTTTATTTTTAAATTAATGATAAGAAAATAGGGGTAAAATTTTTTTTTGCATGAATTTATCATTTTAAAAACTAAGCCTACAGCCTGAATGATATGTAAGTCGTAGTTCTAGTCTAATATGAATTCTACAATTGAAATTAATTTAGTGGTAATAACATTGTGAAAATTTAGAATACTTAACATAACATAATTATATATAGTTCTCAACATGAGTTTACATAGTAACACCTACACGGGTGTGTATAGTACTAGCTTTTGATACGACTATACAAATAAAATAGTACATAGAAAAATACAACATATGGATAGCAACAATGGAAAGCGAAAATCCGTGGCATAGATCGCTACGGAGGCAGTGGCAATGGTCATCAACCTATTAGGCATTTGATCCGACGCTCAGCTAGTGGCATCGCTATGTAGCTCATAGTAAGAGACAGTGATCTCCACTGGTTCCTCCACAAGGTCCTCTGGAAGGAACTCCTCCTCGTCCTCCATGAAATCATCTATGAAATAATCAAAGCTAAAAGGTATGACCAACTCGACATCATCATCCTCCATGGGCTCCATGTCCTCCTCGGATCTTCCTCAGGGTCCTCCTCTGGATCTTCCTCAAGGTCCTCTCCTTCTTCTGCCACATAACCATTGTCTAATTGCCATGGAAATACTACGTTTAATGTTTCTACATTGAGTGGCTTTACGACTCTCCCTCCGAGTCAGAGGATAGATCGATAATGGGTACTTGTCCCTTAGGTGGTGGTCCTTCTGAAATCAGATGATATGTCAATGACTAGAGGTCGTTGTGCTCTGCTTGATCCTTCCTCCATATTGGGACCATCAATGGTGGGGTTTCCAGCTGCGGGAGTGGTCCTTCTCCCTAGCTCTCCAGATTCCACGATCTGGTGGTGACAATGCAAATATACAGGGATGAGAAATGCTAGATTTCTCTAGGAGTTTCAACTTGGTACAAATCTTGTCATCGTTGTCACTCCAGCCACACTGGGTTTATTATAAAGGTGGGCAGGTAGGAGTTCATTTATAAAAATTTTCATAAAAGTGATTAGCCGAAGTAGAGTTGCTTTTAACCCATTCTTAAACATTAACAGAGGCATATATATAGATATATCATAGCTCATCAATTGCAACTCAATACATCACTTAATGACTTTTTGCATCCTTTTGTAATCACATAAGCATTTCCATTCATAATGTTCATGCATGACACTTTATTCTCTTATATTGACATGTCTCTTAATTAGTCACAGGATGAATACATCAATGCCTTAGACCACTAAAAGGGTAATGAGCTCATACCGTAGCCGTCACCATAACCTTTTGGTTTTCTTTCCATTGCCGTGATCTCAACGGTTTAGGGGTTAAGCCTGAGCTTAGCTCAATCTACTTTTCCAGACTATCATTGCCACTTTTTCAGGCTTTACTTTTATTTTCACTGAGTGAAATCACCAATACCTTAATCCCTTTTGAGGATTAAGCAATGAGTTTGTCACTTATTATTTCACTTGAAACATGAATGTATGTGTATCATCATTCAATCGTAAATAAATCATGGCACAATCAATCATTCATCCTTATCATTTCATATCAATATACATTACTATACATCACTTTGGGTGGCATAGACAACATCTCATATACAACCTTATATCAAATAGTAGGCATTTCATGCTAAGCCTCATGATAAAACAGTAGTCATGTCAAGTAAAGCTCATAATAATCAGCAGATAATCTCATATAGATTCTCATAGATAAATCTCATATTAAGCAACCTAAGTTATCAAGTCCAATTCCTTAGTGTTCCTAAGGGGCTCATGGATGTCTTGGTATGTCTTGGTATTTATACATTATGAATGTTTTTCTTTCTATTTTTACAAATTCTAACCAAATCTCTTTTTCTCTTAATCTTCTTTGTACTCTTAGCATTCCATTAATACATTAATGCACTTTAAAATATTATTAGAGGTTCTTTATATATATTAAAACTCCCTATACTTATATATATATATATATTTCCTCTTGATGATTATTACTACTTAAATCCTTAAAATTCTCTATTTACAAGACTTGAATCTTCTATTTATAGTTCTGACATCTTTTAGAAGAAAATTTGTATTTCTTTGTATACTTGTTATTTCAGCCTTTTAAAGGTAGTTCCAGATTCCTAACTCATCAAGCTTTCTATTAAGAGTAATTTTATTAAAAACACATTTATGGTTATGCTATAGTACCCTTACAAAGTTACCCCTTTCTAAACTCTCTCAGCACACTATCCCCAAACTTTATTTCTCATTATGTATTTACACGGTGCAAAGCTTTATGCATTGCATGTAACACCCTTCCTACCATAAAGCCATGCTTAAGTCATAACCTCATAGTGAGTGGTTGTTACTTTCTAACTTTGCTTGGTCTTAGAGGTGTATATATATATTTAAAATATGAGCCTGCTTTTCATGACAAACATAAAACACGTTCTCTGAAGTCGCTAAATTTGAACCTAAATTATAGGTCGTAATAAAATAGCAATACAACTTAAATTGTATTATACAATGGCAAGACAATCATATACATAGCTATATCAACCCTTACGTAGTTCATGCAAGAACCCTCTAGTCTAGGTAGTACTCAACATTCACTAGAAAGAAAATAGAAAGATTGACTAAATTCTCTATCATCGGTTCATCAAAAGCTCTGGACCATGATGCCAATACCAACTAAGAATCCCCACAACATAATCACTATCATTGCAATCTATGTAAATAATATGATAACACACGAATGAGAATCAGAGATTCCTAGTAGGAAAAATACTAGTCTACTACACAGTGATGATATCTGACATAATATTAAAATAATTAAAGTATCTTTGATTTCTTTTGAGATAACTAGCTTGCTTATCCATTTACTCATTAAATATAGTGTTATGAGTGTACTTACTCTTGAGAATAAAAAGTTTATAAGATCGTAAAATAATTATTTGTGTTCTGGTTGTGCACATAATAATTAGTTTGTTTGTTTCATTACTTCTTTGATATAATCTTATTATGAACTTTAGGCTTGAGAATAGAACTCATAGGATTCCTAATATACTTCTCATCTGATATAGTTCACTTGTTGTAGTACCTCATACTACAACTTGATATAGATCACACGTGAATCCATAAGCTTATAATTAAGAAATTGATATGTAGTTAGTATCATTATTTCCTGTGACTTAATTTTATTCGATAATTTTAAACTTAATGGTATAACTCATAGGACTCTTCTGATATACTTCTCGTTATCGTATTGTCAACGATATAACGTCGTCGCGTTACAACCTGATATAGTTCACTAGATGGAGTATGTCTACTAAATCTCATCTAAATAGCCTCACTATTCTAGTACATCCCTTTTCTCATAACAATGTAACGCCGTCGCAATTACAACCTGATATAGTTCTAAGGGCATAGCACGTATACTACTACCCATGAATCCATGAGCTTACCATTAAGCCATTAATGTTACATATAGCTTATTTCTTAAGTTTTCTTTCTTTGTATGAAACTTTTTCATTTAGTTAGGAAATCTCATAATTATACAGTAAAATCTTTCTTAATAGTTCTATATTTCATACTTTTGCTTTGAGGTTTCCTTTAAATCTCCTTAACTCTTATGAGATTTTCTTTGCTAAGTCTCTTGAATTACTATTAGACTTTTCTCTTGAAATCTCCTGAATTTCTTATGAGATAATTCTGCTAAAAAATCTCCTGAAATCTTACAAGATATTCTGTCAAAATCTCTTAACTTCTTATGAAACTTCTCTTAAATTTTTGTGAGATGTATCTAAAATCTACTAAACTTTTTATGAGATTTTGCTGGAAGAATTGTTACGAGATTTTCTGCAAAGTCTAGTAAACATTTATGAGATTTTTCTGAAAGAAAACAGGAAAACATTTACAAGATTTTCCATAAAATCTACTAAATTGTTATGAGAATTTTCAATAAAATCTGCTAGATGTTTCAAGATTTTTCTATAAAATCTACTAAACTGTGATAAGATGTTTCTATAAAATCTATTGAACTTATGAGATTTTTCTGAAAATTTGCTAATATTTTGTGAGATTTTATATTATCAAACTTGAAAAACCACTTGCGTGATAATTCTTGTAACTTTCAAGGAAAAGAAACCAAGTATCTTGGGTGGACTTCAAGCTTTTTCTTCCATGAATCAAAATCTCTTCATTTACTTAATAAATTTCTTATATTAATTCAATTAATCCACAAGAGTTTTATCCATTGCATCCTTTTTCATCTATCAAGTTCATATATATATATATACCTCTTGAAAATAATTTCAGACTTCACAATATAATTTCAAGCATATGTCAAAAGTTTATTTAGCAAAAATAGCCAAACAATCACAAGCAATAAACATAGAATCTTTTCTACCTTTCTTCCAAGCTTTTTGCTAAACTTTTCTCTAGCTTTTCTCCTCTAACTAAAGCTCCAAACCTATTTTCCAGCCACTATATATGATGCTGTTTAGACAGATTTAAGGCTTGAGTTTGATGTAGAGGAAGTGTTCTTGAACTAGTTTAAGTGTTTATCTAAGCATAACCTTCAAGAATATGGAGCTTTCATGGAGGTTTAAGAAGGAAACATGAAGATGGTGAAGAGAAGAAGAAAGCAACGTGAAGTTGCAGAGAAGAAAAGTCATTTTTTCTTTTTCCTTTATATAATAAGACTAACTTGGAGAAAAAGCAATTAGTGTAACTATCGTCGAATCAATTTGCCTTGTTTCGGTATTGGAAATATCTATATTTATTTGATCATCCTAAGTAAAAATTATATGAGATTTGATAATATACATTATTTATACTTGATTCATGTTTTGGTGTACCGGTTATTACCATTTTGTGTACAATTATTACCATTTTGGTACCCGATCACAAAAAAGAAACTTTACGGGTTAAAATATCTATTTACCCTTATCCTTATTTTATCTATGTCATTATACCCTTTATAGGGTCTCATTTATATCCCTAATTAAAATATTATTATATTAATTTTTAATAATATTAAATTAATTTCCATTTTTTTACAAACTCCTCATATTGTTGTAATCATAACCGTGTCTGCGAAATTTTTGAAATCCCTATAGATTATTCACAATTAATTATTTTATCACAACAATACTAAAAAATTTGGTTCTACATTGCATACATGAGTGTGTTTCTGTATGTCTTAGTTTGCAGGAAGTTGAAATCAGTCCATTAACATTTTTATCAAGTGAGTTACACATATTTTACTGTTGTAAGGTCATATTTAGAGTTTCAGTCTTAGGCTTAACTTTCAAAATTTATATCTTGAGCTAGAGAACTCTGTTTTAGGTGATTCTCTTTTAAGAGTGTTCTATAATGTGTCTAGTTTGTAGTAAGAATAGTTTTATTCCCCAAAGCTTCATATTCTATGAGTTTCATATTTCAAAGAAGCTACTCTTAGAAACAGCCAAAAATCTAGCACCAATCATTCTCATGTTTGATGTTACCTTTATTAAATCAAGTTTCACATACCATATTTTTAACCTATATTTGAGTATGATAACATCATAAAAGTACTCAAACAGAATAGAACAAAACATGTTGTGCTATCTAAACATATATTTTACAAACAGTCATTCAAACTTTTAACAATAACTCAAGCTTAAGACATTCTATCCATGGACAAGGTTAGAAGCCAACAATGCTTGAACAATTAAAATGAAGCTCCTATCTCTTATGTAGGGTCTAAAAAGAGTCATTCTCTTCTTCCTTAGCTTGAGCAAGAGTCCTTGAAGTGGATAACCCTCCTTAAATCTTGGCTCTAGCATTTGAGTGTTTAAGAAAATATTTCTTACTAGAGTTAAAGATTGTAACTCTTGTGAGGGAGTCTTGAACATTTCCCAGTTAATCATGGTGCTAGATGCCTCCAATAATCTTCGGTGCCAATCCACCAAACCTCAGGATCTACCAGCATGATGGTAGCAAAAGTCACCTTTTGTTCCTCCTGCAGGTGATCACCGAAAGATCTTCTCCATGCTTTTAATCCACTCATCGTCTTGGTTTGGTTCAATGCTCCTCTAAACGATGGCATATTCGCCTTGTGAAATTCTCCAAATCGGCCATGCTCGAGACCTTTAGCAGTGTTGAGGCCTTGACCAGCTTTGCCTGGTGGCCCATCCTTTCAAAAATCATCTACATAGCCCTTGCCATGTCCCTAAAAGCTCTAGCAATCTCATTAATCTGTTCGCCTTTGTACGGAGTCCTATTCTGTTGTGGTCGTACCATCGGTTCCTAAGCACACAAAACAACAAACACTGAGGTGATCAGGCTCAATACTTCATGCAAAGTGAGCTAGTTATCGTGGCACATACACACATACAGTCATGCATCTTTATCCTATAGCTTATCCTATCAATTAAGCAACTACATATGACGTAACTATTGCATCATGCCTAAGAAGCATAGTTAGTCCAATCCTCAGGCTCCATGAGAATCGAATTGCTCTGATACCAAAATGTAATAGCCTAATATTTAAACCAACACGCCTACGATGTATTTCAGTTAATTATTGGTTATTACTCTTTTGTCCTAGTTCTTAACTTAAACTCTTGGAAACACTTTAGTGAAAATATGGGTAAATTTTTTTTTTTTAATTTTAAAAATGAAACATGAGCCACACATACTAAATAAACTGCATCATACCTTGTACATATAAGAGAAGAAGATAAAAACAAGTCACGAGCACATATAAAATACAACCCCACAAATCATGGACATAATCGTATCATCATCATCATCATATATATATATCATCCATACTTACCGTTCGCCTCATGCATCAAAATATACATGTCTAGTAGCATCATGCCCACTAGCAAAGGTTAGGCTAAGTGTAATGCCCGTGACGAGGCAAGGAGTGATCGTCGGTGCAAGAAGGCACAGAAGGAGTTGCTCCTAGTAAGGCCTCTAAGCAAGGGGTACATGAATTAACTGATTACACACCAGAATGAGAGGGATCCTCAAGCTGTGTAAGTATGGGACTATACAGTTAAGGATGACTTATATGAATTGATTGGTACTACCTATGCCAACAAGATACATCTTTCTTTTCGGTAGCCTATCACGAAGAACTCACAGTGAGCGTGCTTGACTTGGAGCAATTTTGGGATGGGTGACTTCTTGGGAAGTTTCCCAGGAAGCATGTGAGTGAGGATAAAGCTCGTTGAAAGACCCATGTTGGTTTGTGGGGACAAGTCGTCAATCCATAAAGCAGCAAGGGATGTTACAAATGGTATTAGAGCTTGCACCTCTCCCAGGACGGTGTGGTTCGGGACGAATCAAGCGGAAGGTGGTGGGCATGTAATTCCTGACGAGACAAGGAGTGATCGCTTGAGAAGGCACAGACAAGGAGTGGCTCCTGCAAGGCCTCTAAGTGGAGAGGTACATGAATGAACCGATTACACACCAGAATGAGGGATCCTCAGGCTGT
This sequence comes from Dalbergia oliveri, assembly GCA_030441495.1. Classification (NCBI taxonomy): domain Eukaryota; kingdom Viridiplantae; phylum Streptophyta; class Magnoliopsida; order Fabales; family Fabaceae; genus Dalbergia; species Dalbergia oliveri. The sequence continues at coordinate 38,254,204 of JAMLFY010000006.1, forward strand.
AAGTATGGGACTATACAGTTAAGGATGGCTTATATGAATTGATTAGTATTACCTATGCCAACAAGATGCATCTTTCTTTTGTAGCCCATCACGAAGAACTCCACAATTAAGCGTGCTTGACTTGGAGCAATTTTGGGATGGGTGACCTCTTGGGAAGTTTTCTCATGAAGCATGTGAGTGAGGACAAAGCACGCTGAAAAGACCCATGTTGATTTGTGGGGATAAGTTGTCAATCCATAAAATAGTAGGGGATGTTACAAATATTATCGGAGCCTGCACCTCTCCCAGGACGGTGTGGTTCGAGGACGAACCAAGCGGAAGCTGGTGGCATGTAACGCCTGATGAGGCAAGGAGTGATCGCCAGGACAAGAAGACATGGACAAGGAGCGGCTCCTGCAAGGCCTCTAAGCGGGGGGTACATGAATGAATCGATTACACAGGAGAATGAGATGGATCCTTTGGCTGTGTAGGTATGGGACTATACAATTAAGGATCATTTATATGAATTGATTGGTACTACTTATGCCAACAAGATGCATCTTTCTTTTCGATAGCCCATCACGAAAGAACTCCAGGCGAGCGTGCTTGACTTGGAGCAATTTTGGGATGAGTGACCTCCTGGAAGTTTTCTCAGGAAGCATGTGAGTGAGGACAAAGCACGCTGAAAGACCAATGTTGGTTTGTGGACAAGTCGTCAATCCATAAAGCAACAGGGATGTTACACTAAGTACTCATCCAAAATATACATGAATAATATGCAGATGGATACTAAATACAAGCTAGAAAAGACCTCTTCACCCACTACTCCTACTAGAGTGCGCCTATAATAGATAACCTCTAATCAACAAAAAGGAAAAAAGGCTTTCCTCTCCACTAAGTATGCACCGACGCTCCAAGAGGTCTACCACCGACTCCTACGCCGTCGCTCCCAGGAAGGAGGAAGGTAACCAATCCAATGGGCCAGCTCATCAGGCGTGGCAAGGCGACCAATGGGTTAGACATTGGCACCTTAGCAAGGACGGGAGCTCGCCTAGGAGACGTAGCTCCTCTCAACGGTTGCATGGCAATAGCCTCTCTATCGCTACCACCTCCCATCTCCATTGGAAAGATAGGGGCAGAACCATCGAAAGAATGCGGGTGGGTGACTCAGATGGGTTCAATCTTGGCTCAGTGGGGCGAGGTGGTGATCGTGGTACGTAGACTGGGAAATCTTGAATGGATGATGTGGCAGAGTGGGCGCGAGGGAACTGCGAGACGTGAACTCACACGCTCGAAGGCAAAGTCACTCGTGAAGGGAGCAGGAGGGGAGAACTAGACACTAGTGATAGGATGTGCAAAGGGATGGTCCAGAAACATGAACAAGTGAACAACACACTAACGCACAAAATGGTATGACCGGTTAACCGGTCGTAGTGCATCTCCTACGTGGGGGCATCAATGTAGATCGTGAACGTCGCCATCAACCTCTGAAGACGAGATGGGAAAGAAAGAAAGAGGAATGAGAAACTTATATAAGAATCTCAGTAAGGCTTTCGCCTCTTATCATGTGTCATCATCTACATCCTCAGGAACCTCAAGGTTTCATTATAAAAATAGTGAGCATATGTATAAGGTTTATTTATTAAGTTCCAAATACCATTAGCCGAGGCCTGTATTTTTTAGCATGAATCTTTGTGTCATGAGTGCATCATACTATATCATGAATGCATGTCAATGCCATATGTAAGATATCACAGAAATCATATTAAATAGACATAGCATAAAGAACATAATCCTTCTAACATAGTATTTCTTCTTTATCCTTTTAGGTGACTTAACTTTCTTATTCTATTATATGGGGGCCACCCTAATACTTTCTCCTCTTGAGAATTCTAGATTATGAGCTCATACCTAACTAGTTGTCACTAGTCTACACTTATCCTTTTGATAAGCTAATTCCCGACTCACAGAGTATGGAATAGGGGCATAGGATCAGCTTTCATAACCATTAATTCCTGGAGTCTAAAGGATCCCTTATTGGATCACCTTTCTTAACCATTAATTCTGGAGTCTAGAGGGTCATTTCCATGTGTCTTATGTCATCTTTAATCTTATCATGTTATTTAGATGCAAACATCAGCCTATAATCTTAGCCATTATCATAACTTATCATTTAACATTTCATGCTCATAAATTTCATAATTTATCTAAGTATTTGGCACAATCCGGCACATAACGGTTGCGATGGAATTTCCCAAATTTGCTTCATGCCATAGAACACATAAATCATGCATCTCAATCATTCATTCATAATCACATAAGTATGCATCACACTCTTTGCATATATCCATAAGCATGTTATCACCAATATCTCATAACAGTAAACATACTCCTACCCAGGATGCCGAAAATCAAGGACCGGCCTCAGCTAATACATATGCTATGCTTAATAGGATATGTACAATATACTAGAGATCATCATTTGCATAATTCAAGAATCAAGCATGCATAGTTATCAATTCATATTAATAGTGTCAAGTTATGAATAATTACACTTGAGTCCTAAAAGGGGTTAAAAATTGCACTTTCTCAAACTAATGATCCTTAGAATTAACCTATGCTTTTAAGAGACCCATAACACTTAGAAATAATCTAAACTCATCATAAAAACCTTTTTGGGCCATAGACCAAATGTTGTTAGATTTTAGGGGTCGGAATGCATAGCCTCATATTTTTTTTACACTTAGCAAGTGTTAATGCTTCTAAAACTTTTTCTAAACATCACAAATGGTATTTTGAATACATTGACACATTCAAAATCATTACTAACTCTAATTAAATCCTTTTGGCCAAAATTCCTTATTGATAGTTTAAAGCACAACTTCCCATATTTTGCAAAATGGTTCAAACTAACACTTCTAATTATTCTTTTAAGCACCTAAGACACCAAAATAATTTTTACAATAATTATTAATGATTTTTACACAAGGGCAGTACCAAATAGCACCTTACAGAACCAAACATTACTAATCAGTAGCCATAAGTTTAATTTTCTAAAAGCTTTAAAAAATCACATTTTTTATCCTTCTAGTTACTAGTTTTCTCAAGTTGCTAAAAACAATTTTTACAACAATTATTAGTAAATTTTACACATATAAACAATACCAAACAGCACCTTACAGATTTAATTAATGTCAATCAGTAACCAAAATTTTAATTTCTAAAAGCTTGGGAAATCACATTTTTAATCCTTTTTAGTTATTAGTTTTTCTCAAAAATTATTCTAAGACATAGAACACACTTGAAACTATTCAATCTCCTTGAGAACTTAAATATAAATGCCAAAACAGTAGCAAAACTAAAGATTTCATTAATGGGTTTTTAAATTTGAGATCATATTTCCACTCCTCTTGAGTTTCTAAACCTTCCAAAAATTCTTTGTACATCTTAAAGACAAGATTCAAGCCTCAAAAAAAATAAAACTACCTTCAAACCCAAAATCCTCACATGATCGAAATGTATATATTAAGATGTGTCCATGATCAAAATTTTCATTTAAGATAAAGGAGACAAGTCTTGAGCTTTAGAGATTTAGGCGATGGCTAGAATCATAATCATGTCATGCAATCTCATTTTTAATCTTTATCATTATTAGGTGATAACTTGGAAATATAAATATGATGTGAAAAACGTGAAATATAAATATGAGAATGCAAGTTCACTTTTAATTTAAGTCTTCAAGGTTTAGGTGATAATTTGAAATTTAAACCTAAAATGCAAGGCTTACAATTTAAACATGAAAATGCAAGTCCATTTTCTTATCTTTAAGATTTAAGGTGATAACTGAAATTTAAATATGATATGCAAGGCTTGGAATTTAAACATGAAATTAATGAGGACACGACTAGTGGCAAGGACCATAAGGCGCTTGAAGGACTTGGGGGACCTATGACAAAGAGGAAGGGCTAGGAAGGCAAAGGAGGCACTGAACAAGTTGTAGCAACAATTCTTTGAGGCTGCCCTAATTTGGAAGACTTGAAGCCCAAAATGGTGAATTGCTTAATGCAAATCAAAGGAATGGAGGCCTGAGGGCTGTATTCAATTTTGAGCCCAATTTCTCCATCTAATTTCTGAGTCCAAATTGGTAAAATGGAGCATAAAGGCTGCATCTATGTTTGGGCCAAATTTTGAATTTAAGCTTGAAATAAGGCCCATTTAGCTAGTCTTAGTTTTCTTTTTTAGCACGTGTTAAAATAGGCTGAACATTCTTTTTATTTATTTTTTTGATTGTTTTAGTTTACTAATAGTGGTGGGTTGAATTAGTAAGCTGTTGGGTTAGGTCTAGCAAACTGTAAGGCGTTGCCCATTATAAAAGGCAAACCCTAACTTTTGAAATGGGATTCAGATCATATTTGTTAAGTGTGAGACTTGCTCTCTTGGTTCTTCATAGAATTCTCTGAACTTATCAAGGGTGCTCATCCTTGTGGCATTCCTAGGCTTATCAATCTTTTGATTGTGGCGCCTTGTTCATTCTCTTCCGTTCTTGTCATGATTCACTTCAATTGTTTTTAACCAGAAACGTCCATTAACCCTCGTCCATATCTCAAGATATACAATTCAGATTTCAGTGATTCTTGAGCCTAAATTGTGTTTTGGAACGTCAGGTTTCCTCTCGTTTTTGAAGTCGAATTCCAGACCTGAGCTGAATACGATGCTATGTTAATTTTCGTGCTTACTGTGATTTCCAATCTTGGTAGATCCTTCTTGCGTGATTCATGGAGTTTGGATCATATCAGAAATGCAAGAGCTTGAAACATAAACATAAATGCAAATCCACTTTTATATCTTATTAAGCTCCAAACTCAAGACTTTTTAAAGAATGAAACTCTTTAACCCTAATCAGTCTCAACAAAATGGAAGTGAGCTTTAGATTCCCTGAATACCATGGTTCCAAGAACCTTATTTCTTGGACTTATCATCAAGCTCAAAAAGAAACAACCAAAGAAAACCAACAAACATTCCATTTCTCATATTCTTTGAAAACCAAAAATCAAGCCTTGAGATTTAGAGGTCAAATATATGATAACTTCACAACCAACATTAAGAACCCTCATCATTAAGCTATAGTCTTGACCATCAACCAACAAAAAAATTGAAAAAAGAAAGAAGGAACAAGAGAAAGAACATAAAATAAAATCTCTACCAAGTGTGTTTCTTGTTTGCAAGAGTAAGCTTGATCTTTTTTAAAGAAATGAAGAAAAAAAAATCTTGTCTTAGAGGTAAAATAGATTAGGCTAAAGGAAAAGAAATAGATGGAGGATTTTTCTTGTGTTCTTGTGTTTGGGAATGGAAATGATAGGTGTTTGGCAGTTGATCTATGGTGGTGGTTTGGGTTGAGAGCTTGGATGGAGTTAGGAATGGAGTTTTTTTAAAGGTGGAGGAGGAAGAAGGGAGCTTTGAGTTTTAGAGAGAAAGAGAGTTTTTTTTACCAAACTTGGTGAGCAAGACTACAACAAAAAAGCAAATGGTAAGGAATGAGAGTTTTTGAGTGTATATGTGTTGTGAAAAATTAAATATGATAAGAAATAGGGGGAAGGAGTCCGCAACCAAGGGGGCTGTTTTGGTGGAAATTCCTTGTTTCATTTGCATTAGGACATGGACGAGAGATAGATTTAATTAGGTAATGGGTTAGGAATTAGTAATTGAATATTTGGGTTAGTAACTATGTGTTTAAGACTTTTCAAGACATGATTAAGGAGTGGTCTTACACATGTAGTTGAGTTAAGCTCAATTAGTTTGAAATTCAAACTCCAATATATTCCCCAATTTTAGGAAAAGGAGGAGAAAACACTATTTGCCTTTGACTTTTACTTTATGTCACATGATTAAATATCCCTAAACAATCTTAGGCCTTAATTAACCTCAAATAATTATTTTAACTCAAGATTAATAAATAAAATTAATTTATTTTAATTAGAGCCTAATATTACCTATATTTCCTTAATCACTTAATTAAGCTCATTTAGCACTAACTAGGCGTAACAAGGTAATTTTACATAAAGACTTTTGGGACCTCCCTAACTTTCCAAGATATCAAACATTCCTTGTAATTAACATTTTCAACTCTGAGTAATAACCGGGTTCAGCCGTCACTTAATCTTGTGTTAAATTACCTCACGAGTATTTTGATAATTTCGTGCATGTATGAGAATACGTTTCTAGGGCTAGATTAAGTAAATCCAATGATCATGTATAGGAATAAGCTTAGTCCTAAAGCAGTCTTTCATCCAGGAGTAGAATAAGCCACCATAGTTGAGGGCCAAAACAGCTATAGTAGCTATTGTTTTTAAGTTACTCTTTATGCTGTGTGCAATAGAATAAGTTTTATTAATTCCATTGAGATCAAATAGTTATGTACTAAGTTGACACCATAAATTCCAAAATTGATAATTAGATAAATCTGAACCTACTTCAAATAAAGATTTTACAAACTAAGATAACCATTATCAATTCTTTTATTTACATACAATACTTTTATAACTAAACAGAGGTAGTTGAGCTAGATAATGATGATAGTTGTATGCATATGGGATTACCTTACTGAGGATTTTAAATTCTCATCCTTAGTTACATTCCATGGCTACCTTAGAAACTGGAGATGGTCTTCATTAGAGAATTCGATGACACTCAAGAGCCGACATCTAACAACACGTGTTAGGACTTATACCAGAGATATTGCCACTAGTATATTTGACTTGGATAGAACTTTTGTGTACGTGTTCTTTTGATGGGTTTCATACTAGAACAGGTTGTGATATGTATTTTGATGCATTTTGGAACCCTGTGGACTTTTTGATATATGCCCTATGATTAGTGGATGATTGTATATTATACATGTACTATTAAGGCGTGTTTGCCTAGATCTATATAAACAAATATACTGATGATATTAGTACTTTGAGAAAATCTAATAAGACTCATTTATACAGTATTTTCTCTATTCAAAGTTGCAACTATATGTCACCAAATGCTATCACTTCCTACTATGGATACAAACAAGGAGTAATTTACTAGGATAAGAGCTTATAAATTAATGAGTAGTTGCACTAATGTTGCAAGTGCTAGAATGGTGTCCAAATTGGAAGTGGAGAGGAAACCTCACGACAGTGCCATAAGCTTCAATGGCTTAGTGAGGATGGTGAAATGACTGTAATTAAGCAAGTGGAGGTAGAATTCTCCATAGGGAAGTATGATGATACATTTTTGTGTGATGTGGTGCCTATGGAAGCTTGTCATTTACTTCTTAGTAGACCTTGACAGTATAATAAGAAAGCTCTGCATAATGGGTACACAAATAAATTTTCATTAATACATAAAGAGAGCAAGACTATTATTGCCCCTTTGTCTCCAAGAGTGGTTGGTGAGGATCAATCCAAAATGAGAGATAAAAGAAAACAGGAAAGAAAGAAAAGGAAAGCGAAAAAGGAAAAACAGAGTGGAAAAAAAAGGGAAAATGGAAAAATCTATTTATTAAAGGAAAAGTGATGAAAAATCCAATGCTTTTATTTTTGAGTAAGGAAAGTAAATTAAATGAAGCAAGTACTACTAACTCTATTCCTGAATAAGCCCAATGGAGACCAACTTGGATCAAGAAGCCATTTGAGGTCCTGGTGGTCCAATGACAAAAGCAAGAGTTAAGAAAGCCCAAGAAGCTCTAACTCAATTGGTGGTTCTCTTAATGGACATAAGCCCAAATGCAAGACAAGGAGACAATCAGCCCAAGTTAATCACTTTGCTCATCCAATTTGAAGAAGCATGATGTGTGAGGCGTATTCTGAAGAAAAAGTCTAAGTCTTTTAATTTTTTTTTCTTTTAATTCAATAAAGTGTGAGAATTATATAAGTGGGTCCATTTTGCAAATTGGTGCAGCCCACCTTTCCTAATCTACACATGAGTTTAGTAATAGGTTGAGATTCCTTTAGATGTTAATTGTGGGGGTTACACCTGATTGGTGGCTGAGTTAGAATAGGTGTTAAAGTGAGTCATTAATGTCATAATTAGGCCATTCAAGTGGAGCTTATATTTTTGTCTTTGGATGCCAAAAAGCTTGGCTGCCCTCACTATTTGTAAACGTGAATTTCACTTTTGAAGGGACTTTTCAGATGTTATTTTTGGATCAAAATCCATTCTGTGAGAATATTGTTCTCCTAGGTTCTTGGTTGAACCAAGATAAGTTCTTATCAAGAATTCAAGATTCTTGTGGCGAACATCATTAGGCTTATCAAACACCCTTGGTTGTATTGCCTACTTCATTCCTTTCTCATCCATTTTATTCTTTATCTCTTCACCTTTAACTTTGTTACAATTCAGAAATCATATTTTGTTTTGTTCTAAGAAGTGTTTTGCACAACTTATGTTTTAAATTCAACCAAAAAAGATCATTCCAAGGCAACCTACCATTTGGTTGTCATCAAGTGGTATCAAAGCTTAGGCTTTGGTCCAATTTTGGTCTTGTGTTCTTTATCTTCTTCTTTGTCTTCATTCTTTTTCCTTTTCTTCTATATATATATATATATATCACTTTGTTCCAAGACAAGTTTTCAAGTTGAATCTCTTCTTCAAAGTTAAAAAAAAAATTGTGCAAGAAAATTTGAGAAAGAAAGAGAAGAGAAAAGTTCTAGTTGAGTAATTTTAGTTTGAAAATTTTCCCTTCTTCTTTTGTTTCTTTGTTTCCAAGCTTTTCCTTTCTAGCCTTTTCCTTTTGTTTCCTTTGTTTTGATAAGTCTTGTGATTTTTGTTACTTGAATTTTGGTATTTTTGTGTCTTGTGTTTGATTCCTCTAAGAACTAAAGGAGAATATTTGAGAGGAAAAAGGCAAGAGTGTCCAAAATACATTTTTATGTGAAAAAAAGCCAAACGAGTTAAAAAAAACCCATTGTGTGAACTAGTGAGGGAGTGTAGGAAACACATAAATTCTTCTACTCAAATCATGGCCAACAATGAGGATAGTCCACCCTTATCTCCAAGGTCAGCCACTCTTCAAGCTAGGATGGCCAATCAAGTTCAAGCTCTTCAAAGACAAATGGAGCAAATGCAAGCCAATTATGATAGACAACTTGCTAACCTTCACCGTGATGATTCAAGTGACTATGATAGTGAAAGAGGAAGGCCTAGAGGAGGAAGGTATAGAGGAGGAGGATGTAGGGAAAGGAGGCGTGATGATAGGCTTGAAGGGATCAAAATTAGAGTTCCTCCCTTTGTTAGGAAGAATGATCCGAGGCTTACTTGGAGTGGGAGTTAAAAATAGAACAAGTCTTTGATTGTAATTCTTATAATGAAAGAAGGAAGGTAAAGGTGGCAGCCCTTGAATTCAAAGAATATGCCCTTGTGTGGTGGGATCAATTACAAAAAGAGAAGAGAGTTGGAGAAGAGCCCATTGATACTTGGGAAGAGATGAAAATTGTCATGAGGAAGAGGTTTGTCCTAAATCATTATCAAAGGGACATTCACAACAAATTACAAAGGCTTACCCAAGGGACCAAAGCGTTGATGAGTATTTCAAGGAGATGGAATTGGTCTTACTTAGGTCAAATTTTCAAGAAGATAGGGAGGCTACCATGGAAAGGTTCTTGCATGGTTTGAATCAAGATATTCAAGACATAGTGGAGTTACAAAATTATGTGGAGCTTGAAGATTTGGTTCAACAAGCAATTAAGGTGGAGCAACAAATTAAGAGGAGGGAGACCAAGTATTCTTCTTCGTCTTCCAAATTCCCATCCTCAAATTGGAAGGACAAACAAAAGAAGGAGGGTGCACCAACCAGAGGCCGAGAGCACCACCAGGGCAAGAAACCAATGGAGACAACCTCTAGGAGCCGTGAGTTGAAGTGTTTCAAATGCCTAGGCCATAGACACATAGCATCCCAATGTCCAACAAAGAGAACCATGGTGATCATGAATGGTGAGGTGGTATCACAATCTGAGGCTTCAAGCAAGAAGGAAAGTGAAGAAGAGGTGTTCATGCCGGATAGTGATTTACTTATGGTAAGGAGGCTTTTGGAGTTTCATGAAGGGGGAGTCAACGTCAAGGGAAGGTATGTTCTCTAATCATTGATGTGGAAGTTGTGCCAATGTTGTGAGCACTAGATTGGTGTCCAAATTAAATCTTGTAACCAAGACCATATAGGCTTCAATGGTTAAGTGAAATGGTGGTGAACAAACAAGTGGAGGTCCCATTCTCAATTGGGAAGTATGAAGATTGTGTACTTTGTGATGTGGTGCCTATGGAGGCAAGCCATATGTTGTTGGGAAGGCCTTGGCAATATGACAAAAAGGCCATCCATGATGGGTTCTCAAATAAGTTTACTTTCATGTATCAAGACCGAAAGGTCATACTTTCTCCCTTATCTCCAAAGCAAGTTAGTGAGGATCAAATAAAAATGAGAGAAGAGAGAACAAGAGAGAAAAGAAAAAGAGAGTGAAAAGGAGATTGAGAAAAAGAGTGAAGAAAAATTAAACAAAAATCATGAGAAAAAGTGTGCAAAACCAAGTGGAAAAAGAGGGTAAAAAGAGTTTTTTTGGCAACCAAAAGTAAGGTAAAAAGTGCATTGGTCTCAAGGCAGCCCCTATATATGCTTTATTGTAGGGAATTTTGTTTAAATGCTAATACTCCTAATGATCACTCTTTGCCTAGTGGTGACAAAAATCTTTTGCAGGAATTTGATGATGTTTTTCCTAAGGAAGTGCCACATGGCCTTCCCCCTTAAGAGGAATTGAGCACCACATAGATCTCATTTCGGGTGCTTCATTGCCCAATAGGCTAGCCTATAGGAGCAATCCACAAGAGACTAAAGAGATCCAAAAACAAGTGGAGGAGTTATGAAAAAGGATGGCGCAAGAGAGTTTGAGTCCATGTACTGTCCCTGTAATTTTAGTGCCAAAAAAGATGAGACTTGGAGGATGTGCACGGATTGTAGGGCCGTGAACAACATCACAATTAAGTATAGACATCCTATCCCAGACTTGATGATTTGCTTGATGAATTGCATGGTAAATGTATATTTTCTAAAATTGATTTGAAAAGTGGGTACCATCAAATTAGAATAAGGGAGGGGGATGAATGAAAAATTGCCTTTAAAACTAAATATGGTTTGTATGAATGGTTGGTAATGCCTTTTGGTTTAACAAATGCACCTAGTACTTTCATGAGACTTATGAACCATGTTTTGAGAGATTTTTTTGGGCAAGTTTGTTGTGGTGTATTTTGATGACATTGATATATAGCAAAAACTTAGATGAACATCATGAACATTTAAGGGTCGTTTTGCTTGTATAAGAAAAGAAAAATTGTATGCTAATTTGGAAAAGTGTACTTTTTGTGTGGACCATGTGATTTTTCTCTATTTTGTGATAAATGCTAAAGGGGTCCATGTTGACAAAGAGAAAATTAAGGCCATTCAAGATTGGCCAACCCCCAAAATGTGAGTGATGTAAGGAGTTTTCATGGCTTAGTTAGTTTTTATAGGAGGCTTGTTAAGGACTTTAGAACCTTGGCTGCACCTCTTAATGAAATTGTCAAGAAGAATGTTGGGTTCAAATGGGGGGAGAAACAAAAACATTCCTTTAAAGAACTTAAGGAAAAACTCACCCATGCACCAATACTTGTTTTGCCTAATTTTGCTAAATCTTTTGAAATTGAATGTGATGCTTCTAATGTTGGTGTTGGGGTTCTATGTAAGAGGGGCATCCAATTGCTTATTTTAGTGAGAAATTAAGTGGAGCTTCCCTTAATTATCCCATCTATGATAAGGAGTTGTATGCCTTAGTAAGAGCTTTGCAAACTTGGCAACACTATCTTTTGCCCAAAGAATTTGTGATTCATAGTGACCATGAGTCTTTGAAATATTTGAAAGGGCAAGGAAAGTTAAATAAAAGACATGCAAAGTGGGTTGAATTTCTTGAACAATTTCCATATGTGGTGAAACACAAAAAGGGTAAGGCCAATGTTGTGGCGGATGCACTTTCAAGAAGATATTCTTTACTTTCTACCCTTGAAACAAAATTGTTTGGTCTTGAATGCATTAAAGATTTATATGAGCATGATAAGGATTTTTCAAATATCTATGCTAATTGTGTGCATTCAACCCAAAATGGGATTTTTGTTTAAAGAAAAGAGATTGTGTATGCCAAAATGTTCCATAAGGGATTTGCTTGTGAAGGAAGCACATGAAGGGGTTTAATGGGGCATTTTGGGGTCCAAAAGACTTTAGACATGTTGCATGAACATTTTCATTGGCCTCATATGAAGTATGATGTGCAAAATGCATTGTGTGTAAAAAGTCAAAATCTAAAGTGATGCCTCATGGACTTTATACTTCTTTACCTATTCCTAATTTCCCTTGGATTGATTTGTCTATGGACTTTGTTGTGGGATTGCCTAGATCAAGGAATGGTAAAGATTCAATTTTTGTTGTGATAGATAGATTTTCCAAGATGGCTCATTTTATTCCATGTAAGAAAATTGATGATGCTTGTCATGTTGCAGATTTGTTTTTCAAAGAAGTGGTGAGACTTCATGGTCTCCCAAGGAGCATTGTTAGTGATAGGGACTCCAAGTTCCTAAGTTACTTTTGGAGGACTTTGTGGGGAAAGCTAGGAACCAAACTTCTTTTCTCCACTACTTGCCATCCTTAAACGGATGGGCAAACTTAAGTTATGAATAGGACACTTTCTTCCCTTTTAAGGGCTGTAATTAAAAAAAAAAAACATTAAGTCATGGGAGGAGTGTTTGCCTCATGTTGAATTTGCTTATATAGGGCAGTTCATAGTACTTCTCAATATTCTCCTTTTGATGTTGTATATGGTTTTAATCCTTTAACTCCTCTTGATATTGTCGTTGCCTAACTCTTCAATTTTAAAGCATAAGGATGGTAAGGCCAAGGCTGAATATGTGAGGAAGTTACATGAACAAATGAAGGTCCAAATTGAAAAGAGGACCGAAAGCTATGCAAGACAAGCCAACAAAGGGAGGAAGAAGGTGGTATTTGAACCAGAGATTGGGTTTGGGTACACATGAGGAAAGAGAGGTTTCATTCTCAAAGGCAATCTAAACTTCAACCAAGGGGAATGGACCATTTCAAGTGGTGGCCAAGATAAATGACAATGCGTACAAGTTGGATCTTCTAAGTAAGCATGGTGGTATTAGTGCAACTTTTAATGTGGCTTATCTCTTTTTGATGTAGGTGATGAAGATTTCAATTCGGGTCGAATTCACTTAAAGAAGGAGGGAATGATATAAGCCCAATGGAGACCAACTTGGATCAAGAAGCCATTCAAGGTCTTGGTGGTCCAATGACAAGAGCAAGAGCTAAGAAAGCCCAAGAATCTCTAACTCAATTGGTGGTTCTCTTAATGGACACAAGCCCAAATGCAAGACAAGGAGACAATCAGCCTAAGTTAATCACTTTGCTCATCCAATTTGAAGAAGCATGATGTGTGGGGCATATTCTTGAAGAAAAAGTCTAAGTCTTTTAATTTTTTTTCCTTTTAATTCAATAAAGTGTGAGAATTATGTAAGTGGATCCATTTTGCAAATTGGTGCAGCCCACCTTTCCTAATCTACACGTGAGTTTAGTGATAGGTTGAGATTCCTTTAGATGTTAATTGTAGGGGTTACACCTGATTGGTGGCTGAGTTAGAATAGGTGTTAAAGTGAGTCATTAATGTCATAATTAGGCCATTCAAGTGGAGGTTATATTTTTGTCTTTGGATGCCAAAAAACTTGGCTGCCCTCACTATTTGTAAATGTGAATTTCACTTTTGAAGGGACTTTTCAGATGTTATTTTTGGATCAAAATCCATTCTAGTGAGAATATTGTTGTAACATCCCTTGTTGCTTTATGGATTGCGACCGTCCACAAACCAACACGGGTCTTTTCAGCGTGCTTTGTCCTCACTCATACGCTTCCTGAAAAAATTCCCAAGAGGTCACTCATCCTAAATTACCCCAAGTCAAGCACGCTTAACCTGAAGTTCTTTTGATGGGCTACCGAAAAGAAATATGCATCTTTGTGGCATAGGTAGTACCAATCAATTCATATAAGCCCTTCTTAACTGGATAGTCCCATACCTATACAGGTTAGGATCCTTCTCATTCGGGTGTATAATCGGTTCATTCATGTATCCCTCCGCTTGAAGGCAGGAGCCGCTCCTTGTCTGTGTCTCGCATCGCGATCACTCCCTGCCTCATCCCCAGGCATTACAACTGTTTCCTAGGTTCTTGGTTGAACCAAGATAAATTCTTATCAAGAATCCAAGATTCTTGTGGCGAACATCATTAGGCTTATTAAACACCCTTGTTTGTGGTGCCTACATCATTCCTTTCTCATATATTTTCTTCTTTATCTCTTCACCTTTAACTTTGTTACAATTCAGAAATCAAATTTTGTTTTGTTCTAAGAAGTATTTTGTGCAACTTATGTTTTAAATTCAACCAAAAAAGATCATTCCAAGGCAACCTACTGTTTGGTTGTCATCAATTCCATGTGAAGTTTCTTCTTTGTTACAGGAATTTGAAGATATCTTTCCCAAGGAGATACTTCACAATCTATACCTTCTACGAGCATAGAACATCAAGATGATCTCATTCCTGAAGCTTCATTGCCTAATAGGCTAGCCTATAGGAGTAATCCACAAGAGACCAAGGAGATCCAAAAGCAAGTTGAAGATTTAATGCAAAAGGGGTCGTGCAAGAAAGTTTAAGTTTGTGTGCATTTCATCATTCTAGTGCCTAAGAAGGACGAAACTTGGAGGATGTGCACTGATTGTAGAGCCATCAATAACATCATGGTAAAGTATAGACATCCTATTCCTAGATTAGATGATTTGTTAGATGAATTGCATGGTGCTTGTGTGTTTTCTAAAATTGATCTTAAAGTGGATATCATCAAATCAGGATAACAGAAGGTGATGAATGGAAAACTGCCTTTAAAACTAAATATGGTCTTTATGAATGGTTGGTTATGCCATTTGGATTGACAAAGCACCTAGCACTTTCATATGTTTGATGAAATATGTGCTTAGAAATTTTTTAGGAAAATTTTTTGCTGTTTATTTTGTTGACATCTTGATTTATAGAAAATCTTTTGATGAGCATGTGATGCATTTGAGGTGTGTGTTGGAAGCTCTTAGGCATGAGAAATTGTATGCCAACATGGAAAAATGTGTTTTCTATACAGACCATGTACTTTTTCTTGGTTTTGTTGTTAGCTCACAAGTAGTACAGGTTGATCAAGAGAAGGCAAAAGCTATTCAAGAATAGCCCACTCCTAAGAATGTTAGTGAGGTAAGAAGCTTTCATGGCTTAGCTAGTTTCTATAGGAGGTTTGTTAAAGATTTTTTTTAGTACATTGGCTTCACCCTTGAATAAAGCAATTAAAAGGCATGTGGGATTTAAATGGGGTGAAAAACAAGAGCAAGCCTTTGCTGCCCTCAAAGATAAATTAACTCATGCACCTATTCTTGCATTGCCTAATTTTGTTAAATCTTTTGAGATTGAATGTGATGCATCTAGTTTGGGAATAGGGGCTGTTTTGATGCAAGAAAGGCACCCAATCACTTATTTTAGCGAAAATTTAAGTGGTGTTGTTCTTAACTATCCCACATATGATAGAGTTTGTATGCATTAGTAAGGGCATTACAAACATAGCAGCATTACCTTTTACCTAAGGAATTAGTGATTCAGAGTGACCATGAGTCCTTGAAGTATGCAAAGGATAAGGCAAGCTGAATAAGAGGCATGCCAAGTGGGTTGAGTTCCTTGAGCAATTTACCTATGTGATCAAGCATAAGAAAGGTAAGGCTAATATAGTTGCTGATACACTTTCAAGAAAGTATGCTATGTTCTCTACTCTTGAAACTAAATTCATTGGGTTTGAGCATATAAAGGAATTGTATGAGCATATCCAAATTTTTCTCAAGTTCATAAGAATTGTATGCATGCTGTCCAAAATGGAAAAGTTCCATTAGAGAGTTGCTTGTGCGAGAGGCACACGAGGGGTGTTTAATGGGGCATTTTGGGGTCCAATAGACTTTAGACATGAGGCATGATGTGTGGTCCTCTTAGGCCTATTTCCACGTTGCAGGTTCAAGATGGCACTTCAAAACCAAACATGAGGCATGATGTGCATAAATTTTGTAAAAGATGTTTTGTTTGTAAGATGTCCAAGTCAAAGGTAATGTCTCATGGACTCTATACTCCTTTGCCAATTCCTAATTATCCTTGGACTGATATATCTATGGACTTTGTTTTAGGACCACCTTGGACAAAGAATGGCAATGATTCCATTTTTGTGGTGGTGGATAGGTTCTCTAAGATACTTATTTCATACCTTTCAAAAAGGTGGATGATGCTTGTCATGTGGCTGACTTATTTTTCAAAGAGGTAGTGAGGCTTCATGAATTGCCTAGGAGCATTATGAGTAATAGGGACACCAAGTTCCTAAGTCACTTTTGGAGGACACTATATTTGGGGTAAGATTGGAACTAAATTGCTTTTCTCAACTCTGTGACCCCCAAATTGATGGGAAAACTAAAGTTGTTAATAGAACTCTTTCTACTCTCCTTAGGGCTGTTATAAAGAAGAATATTAAGTCATGGGAAGAATGTTTGCCTCTTGTAGAGTTTGCATATAATAGGACTGCCCATAGCACTACTAAATGTTTTCCTTTTGAGATACTGTATGAATTTAACCCCTTGACTCCTCTTGATTTATTGTCTGCCTAACATTTCTGATTTTAAGCATAAATATGCATAGGCTAAGGCTAACTTTGTAAAGAAGCTGCATGAACAAGTGAAAACCCAAATTGAGAAGAAAATGGAAAGTTATGCAAAGCAAGCCAATAAGGGCATAAAGAAGGTTGTATTTGAACCTGGTGATTGGGTTTGGGTACACATGAGAAAGGAGAGATTTTCATCTCAAAGGAAATCCAAACTTCAACCTAGAGGGGTCTATTCCAAATCCTAGCAAAGATTAATGACAATGCTTAAAAAATAGACCTTCCAGGTAAGTATAGTGTTAGTGCTACTTTTAATGTCTTTGATTTATCTCCTTTTAATATAGGTGATGAAGTTTCCAATTTGAGGACAAATTCTCTTCAAGAAGGAGGGAATGGGGAGGACATGAAAGGAAGCAAGTCTAGGAAGGTAGCAAGGATGAATTACAAGGTCTTGGTGGCCTAATGATAAGGGCGAGATCTAAGGAGACTAAAGAGGCTCTAAATAAATTTGTGGTAACTTTAATTGAAGCAGGCGTAAGTCTTGAAGAATTGAAGCCCAAGATGGTGAATTGCTTAATCCAAATTGAAGGAATAGAGGTTTGAGATACAGCATGAAGGCTGCATCTATGTTTGGGCCAATCTGCACCTATATGTTTTTTTTTATCTCTTTCTTATTTTGAATTTAAGCTTGTAATAAGGCCCATTTGCCTATTATAAAAGGCAAAACCTGACTTTTGGAAAGGGGATTTCAGAACATAATTGTTAAAGTGAGACTTGATCTCTCTTGGTTCTTCATAGAATCTTTGAACTTATCAAGGGTGCTCATCCTTATGGCGTTCCTAGGCTTATCAATCTCTTGATTGTGACACCTTGTTCATCCTCTTTTGTTCTTGTTATATTTCATGTTTAAATCTAAAAAATATTCATGCTTTTACCCAAAAATGTTCGTTAGCCTTCATCCATATCTCATGATATACAAATTAGATTTCTGCTTAAGCCTAATTGAGTTTCAAAATTTTCTTCTCGTTTTCAAATCATCCAATTTCGAGACCTGGAGCGTGAAATACATGGTTTTGTTAACTTCATTCTAAATTTGCATTTTTCAACCTTGGTAAATCCTTCTTGCGTGATTCATGGAGGTTGGATCATATCACCAATCTAACTGGGCTCCATGGAGTGGGAATGGCACAAATATATACCATAACAACCATAAAGCTCTAGACTAATCTCTAAAAATCTCTAGATAACTCTAATATAGTTCTAACAACATTGGAGGAGCACCCTTCACTTGACAATGATGGAGAAAAATGACAAGCCATACTTTTAGAACATGAAGAATGAAGAGGGGAGACGCATAAAACCAACTAAATCTCTTACCTTTGAGCTCTAGAGGAGAAGTATTGGTGTTGGATTGAAAGATGAAGAGAAATGTGTTTCGGAGGGTAAAGGTTTCGATTTTATGACTGAGAGCACAAGCTTGGGGTATTTAAAAAGGGTTGGGGCTCACTTCTCCAAAGTTGTATCATTTTCTACCGTGTCTGACATCGGGGTCCTTGCTATAGCGAGTAAAGCTCACTACAGCGACCCAGCTGATCCTTGAGGGATAGCTGAAGCCTTGGCCCTTCACGCATCTGGGGCCTTCCTGGCAACACAAGTGGGTCCCAGGACCCTGGGCCGTACTAAACTTGTCTAGAGACACATGTACTTAAGGCATCACAAAAGTTGAAAAATATATTTATGAGATCCCTTCAATATATCAAGGGCATGTGAAGTTGAGAAAGCTATCAAAGTAAAGAAAATCATTGCATTTATCATAATATGCATACTCATTATACTGAATTATTTGCCTCTGATGATTTACTATGAGTTTGAGCATTATAATGTATTTGAATTAACTGATTGAATTTTACAAGAAACCTACTTCAGAAGGATAATTTTGAACTTTAAAATGAATCTTTGTTATAATATACATGATCACATTGTTTTTTTAATAAACCAAAGTCACAAGGATGATGACGATGACATTGATTATTGTGTATTTGGGGATATCCTACTGAGAATTTCATAATTCTCATTTGTGAGAATAATGAAGCTGCTTGTACTGGAGTTGCATTTAGAATAGCTCGATGGCTGAAATCCACTATCAAGTTTTTCTTTATATATATATATATTTATTTATAAACATTTATGGAGGCAAATGTATATTAAGGCTCATACAAGATCTTTTTCATGTATTCCTTGACTACTCTTTTTTCCTTTTATATGTTTAAATACAATTATGAATTAGTTACTATAACTTCAATTGGATATGTTATAGATAATTAAGCAAGGTTAGCTAATTTATTAGTCAAAACTTTCAAGTCTAATATTATGGTTTAATGATGATGTTGTACTTGGAGGGTGTTATAGAAAGCATGCGAAGATGGGTTGAATCATGAAACTCAAAATTTTTTTACTTTCTAAAACTTTAAAATAAATTCTACGAAGTACAAGACTTGAAGGGCCCAAAAATTCAAGATAGTTAGCTTTAGAAAATGGCTTTTTGAAGTGTCTAGAAAAACAAGCAACTTCAGAAAGTGATAAAGAACAATTTTCAAAACACACCAATACATAAGAGCACACAAATTAGATTATAAGAGATAGAGTATGAAGAGAATCACACAAAAGATTAGCTTGCCTACATCCAATCCCTAATAGAAACTTGTTGAGAGTTCCACTAAAACACTTTTCTTGTACAAGAGGTTACAAAGATAGTTTTCTCTAGCCTTCTAAAGCTATCTCTAGTGAGTAGTCAATACAATCAACCCTCACTCACAAGTATTATCTAACTAGCCTTTCCAAGCTATCACAAATTATCACTAACGGATCAAGGTATAAAAGATTTAAAGGTTTTGGTATATCACTCAAAACACACTTAAGTTTCCTAAGATGTGTATCAAGGATAAGGAAACACTTGAGAGACTTCTTTCTGAATTCTCACGAGGTTGCTAGCTAATAATTCCTAGAAAGAAGATTTTGGATTACAGAAACTGGATTTCAATTGAGAACAAGCTTCAAAAGTTGAATGCAGACTTGATATTTCAGTGCACAAAAGTTCATTCCAACTTGAATGAATGGTGCTTTTATACTTGAAATTTGAATAAGACCAGTTGTCCTTGATTTGATCACCATCATACGTGTTGGCCAATGGTTGTGTCTGGATTGGTCTTCTAGAAATTGTAAGCTGAGCTTGTAGCAAGTGATAGTTATATTAGTACAAAAGTAGTTTGTCCTTTATTCCTTGCGTATTGTATATGATTCAAAAACATCTTCCAACGTCATATATCCTTTCTAAACTTCTAAGCCCATGAAATCTTCACCAAGGATGTATTTCTTCCAAGTAAAATGTTAATATATCACGAGCATTGACTTGCTAAGGCTTTATGTTCTATTTGATACCATATCTTCAATTTGTGAGGATATTGTTCACTTTGAGCTCTTCTAGCTCATATTGAGTTTCTTTCTAATGTAGATGTGAATCTTCAGAAAGTGTTGGATTCTTCTTTTAGTGACCACGATCGAATTTGGTAGAGGTGTGCTTGATTTGGTAATGAATAATCACCTTCTAATGCTATCATGTCACTTTCTGATGTACCAGGTTTCTTTATGATGTTCCAACCCACTTTCTGTTCCTCAATCTACTTTGTAACGTATCTCATACACTTGTAACTCACTTTCTAAGCTATTTTTCATACTTAAAAAAAAATTATAAACTTTTAGAATGAGTTTTATATCAAGATGAATCACAATAGTATAAAAAATGTTTCAGGAAACTAGTTACATATGACTTGAGAAGTTCCTATTTAAAACTTGAGAAACTCATGTAAATTATTAGTTATTTCTTCAAAACATTTTATCAAAATTCGCCTTGTTGTTGTTCAAAACTTAAACTCTAAAAGTCTTCTCAAGGATTTTGGAGCTACCAATATTTACTTAAATGTGTTTGCTTCGCTAACATGATTTGAGGATGGAACATGTTTCCTTTCACATGATTAAATAAATAAGCGACAATTAGGAGCTTAAATATATTTCTATTGGCTAAGAGACATGAACATACATCAAGCAAAGTGATATTGCTGTATGAGGGGTTGTGTTAGTTTTTCCTAAAATTGTGTGTATCTATGGTATCAAGGGTATGTTAGTATGAATTTGTACAAGTCTCCTAGCTATGGTATGAAGGGTATGGTAGTATGATTTTGTTAAGCCTTCTATGAAATCATATTCATTCTATTCTCATAGAAGCCTTCAATGAAAAGCCATAAGTTCTGATATGATCCAAACTCCATGAATCACGCAAGAAGGAACTACCAAGATTGGAAATCACAAATTCAGCACGAAATTAACACAGCATCGTATCTCACTCACAGGTCTCGGAATTTGACGATTCAAAAGCGAGGAGAAAGAATGACGTTCCGAAACACGATTTAGGCTCAAGAATCACTGAAATCTGAATTGTATATCTTGAGATATGGACGAGGGTTAATGGACGTTTCTGTTAAAAACAATTGACGTGAATCATGACAAGAACGGAAGAATGAACAAGGCGCCATAATCAAGAGATTGATAAGCCTAGGAACGCCACAAGGATGAGCACCCTTGATAAGTTCAGAGATGAAGAACCAAGAGAGAGCAAGTCTCACACTTAACAAATATGATCTCAGCTTTTTCAAAAGTTAGGGTTTGCCTTTTATAATGGGCAATGCCTTACAAGTTTTTAGACCTAACCCAACAACTTACTAATTCAGCCCACCACTATTAGTAAACTAAAACAATAAAAATAAATAAATAAATAAGAATGTTCAGCCTATTTTAACATGTGCTAAAAAAAGAAAACTAAGACTAACTAAATGGGCCTTATTTAAAGCTTAAATACAAAATTTGGACCAAACATAGACACAGCCTTTATGCTCCATTTCACCAATTTGGACTCAAGAAATTAGATGGAGAAATTGGCTCGAATTGAATACAGCCCTCAAGTCTCCATTCCTTCAATTTGCATTAAGCAATTCACCATTTTGGGCTTCAAGTCTTCCAAATTAGGGGCAGCCTCAAGAATTGTTGCTACAACTTGTTGCAATGCCTCCTTTGCCTTCCTAGCCCTTCCTCTTGTCATAGGTCCCCCAAGTCCTTCAAGTGCCTTGTTGTCCTTGCCACTAGTCGTGTCCTCATTATCCCCTCCCCTCTTGAAGAGGATTTGACCTCAAATCCAACTCTTCATCACCTGCATCAAAAAGAGACAAATCAAGCAACATTAAAAGTGGCACTCGATATTATACTCACCAGGCAAATCAATTTTGTAGGCATTGTCATTGATCTTCTCCAACACTTGGAAAGGACCATCCCCTCTAGGTTGGAGTTTGGACTTCCTTTGTTCAAGGAACCTCTCTTCCTCATGTGTACCCAAACCCAATCTCTGGGTTCAAATACAACTTTCTTTCTTCCCTTGTTAGCTTGCTTGGCATAGCTCTCAATTTTCTTCTCTATTTGAGCTTTCACACGCTCATGCAGCTTCTCACATAGTCTGCCTTAGCCTTGCATCCTTATGCTTAAAAATAGTAATATTAGGCATAGGCAATAAATCAAGTGGTGTCATAGGATTAAATCCATACACAATTTCAAATGGTGAACAATTAGTTGTGCTATGGACAGCCCTATTATAAGCAAATTCGACATGAGGCAAACATTCTTCCCAAGACTTAAGATTCTTCTTTAAAATAGTCCTAAGCAAAGTGCCTAAAGTCCTATTCACTACCCCAGTTTGCCCATCAGTTGTGGGTGACAAGTAGTAGAGAAAAGTAATTTAGTACCAAGCTTACCCCACAATGTTCTCCAAAAGTGACTTAGGAACTTAGTGTCCCTATCACTTACAATGCTCCTAGGTAGCCCATGGAGTCTCACCACTTCTCTAAAAATAAGTCAGCAACATGGCAAGCATCATCAACCTTTTTGCAAGGTATAAAATGTGCCATTTTTGAAAACCTTCCCACAACCACAAAAATAGAATCCTTGCCATTCTTTGTTCTAGGCAGCCCCAAAACAAAGTCCATAGATATATCAATCCAAGGAAAATCAAGACAGCAAAGGAGTATATAAACCATGTGGCATCACTTTTGATTTTGCCTTTTTACAAAAATGCAATGCGCACAATATTTATGCACATCATGTTTCATATGGGGCCAATAAAAATGTTCATGCAATATGTCCAAAGTTTTATGCACCCCAAAATGTCCCATTAATCCTCCCTCATGCGCCTCTTTCACAAGCAAATTTCTTATGGAACACTTAGGCACACACAATCTTTTTTCTTTAAACAAATATCCATTGTACCTATAGTAACCATTTTGAGACACATTTTCACAAGCAGCATATATATCAGAAAATTCAGCATCATGCAAATACATTTCTCTCAAAGTCTCAAGCCCAAAAATTTTAGTTTCAAGAGTAGAAAGTAATGCATGCCTCCTAGACAAAGCATCAGCCACTATGTTCCCCTTCCCCTTTTTATGCTTAAAGACATATGGAAATTGTTCCAAAAACTCAACCCATTTGGCATGCCTTTTATTCAACTTGCCTTGTCCTTTCAAGTATTTTAGGGACTCATGGTCACTATGAATTACAAATTCTTTGGGAACAAATAATGCTGCCAAGTTTCAAAGCGCGCACTAAGGCATACAATTCCTTATCATAAGTGGTAGAGTTTAGGGCAGCCCCATTTAACTTCTCACTAAAATAAGCAATCGGATGACCTTCTTGCATCAAAACAGCCCCAATGCCCACGTTTGATGCATCACATTCAAGTTCAAAAGATTTAGCAAAATTGGGCAAAGCAAGAATGGGTGCATTAGTTAGCCTATGCTTAAGAGCAGCAAAGGCTTGCTCTTGTTTCTCTCCCCATTTGAAACCCACATGCTTTTTAACTATCTCATTAAGAGGCGCAGCCAAGGTGCTAAAGTCCCTAACAAACCTCCTATAGAAACTAGCTAAACCATGGAAACTCCTCACTTCACTCACATTTTAGGCCAGGCCACTCTTGAATGGCCTTAACCTTTTCCTCATCAACTTGCACTCCTTTTGCACTCACAACAAAGCCTAAGAACACCACATGATCGGTGCAAAAAGTGCATTTCTCAAGATTAGCATACAATTTTTCCTTTAAGCACATGCATGACAGCCTCAAATGTTCAATATGCAAGTCAAAACTAGTGCTATAAATCAGAATGTCATCAAAGTAAACAACAACAAACTTGCCAATAAAATCTCTTAAGACATGGTTCATTAATCTCATAAAAGTGCTTGGGCATCAGTTAGCCCCGAAGGCATAACCAGCCACTCATACAAACCATACTTAGTTTTAAAGGCAGTTTTCCATTCATCCCCTTCCCTTATCCTAATCTGATGATACCCACTTTTAAATCAATTTTAAAAATAACAGGCACCATACAGTTCATCAAGAAGGTCATCTAACCTAGGAATAGGATGTTGTACTTCACCTGATGTTGTTGATTGCTCTACAGTCATCTGCACATCCTCCAGTCCCATCCTTTTTAGGCACCAGATTACCTGGACAGGCATTCTAAGCTTTCTTGCACCCATCCTTTTGTCATCAACTCCTCAACTTGCTTTTGTATTTCTTTGGTCTCTTGAGGATTGCTCCTATAAGCTTGTTGATTAGGTAAAGTGTAACATCCCGAAAATCATTCAAAAATTAATTTGAGCTTTGTTATTTGTAATTTCAAAAATATAACTATGTAGCGATGATGAGGGCGGCCCAACGACGTATAAAAAAAAAATTTTAAAAAAAAAAAGTTTCGGCCGGGTGAATAGTAACCTTGTGGGCCCATTGCCCTGGGAGAGCTCAAACCCTAGATTTGGGCCATGGAGGTGCCCAAAATTAGGAAAACATGGGAACAAGGTTAGAAATAGGTAGGAATGATGATTTTATACTGAAATTAATTTTGGTATATCCTTAATCGTGAATTGGTTACCCGTTCGTGAGATTTCGTGCGGTTTTTAACATCGAAAGACACTTTCATTACCACAAATGGATGCTACCCACCTAATCAAGCATGTGGAAGGCCAAGATTTCATCTTGGAATCCAAGATCAAATCCTAGCCATCCATCCTTGCCTTGTCATCAAGTTAATCATTTCCTTGACAAATATCTTGACTTGCCATTAATAACAAGCCTAGTCACCCATTCTTCTTAAAGAAAACACCTCCATTTCGTGGCCAGCAAGGGAGAAGAGAACAGCCACCATTTTTGTTCCCTTGAGCTTAATCTTGAGTTCTAACATCAAAAACCCTAAGCTAGAGTTGTTAAAACATCAAAACTTCTTCACCAAACTTGTTCTACACTTAATTCTTTACAAATCTAACCGATTAGAATTTGAATCCATCACTTTTTCCAACCTTGAGGGCACACAATCAGAGGTTAAAGGAAGGGTTTGATGTTGGTGGGGAAGCTTTGAAGTGAAGCAAAAACACTCTAGAGCATCATTTGGAGCATAGAGCTCAAGAGCTCTCAAAGTAGGGTTTTCCTGCTTTTTCTTGTGCAATTTTTCAATTCTGTTTTGGCTTACCCTAATTCCGAAATTTTTGATGATATTGATGATTAACATATTGATATTGATGTATGAATTTTTGTGTTGGGTTTGGATGGTTTTAAAATGGTTTCTCTCAAGTGAAGTTGGAACTAGGTTGCTGGACTGGTTCTGTTCTTGATCAGCATTTGTCACGAATTTTCTGGAAATTTTTTGGGTGGTTTCATGAGCCATGAAAATTATATGTTGTAGTTAACCTCTTAAACTATACACACGAATTTTCTTAGGAGTTAATTCTAAGGTTTGATATCTCAAAAAAATTGAGAACCGAATTGTACCTGCTCCGTCCGTGTTGTTGGAACTAAAGTGATAAACTTACCCGAATTTTTCACCATAGAAATTGATTGATTTAGCTCCTGAAATTTTTACACAAGACTAATAACATGTTGAAATACCTCTGTGAATTTTCTTGTACCATGATTCCATCGAATTCTAGGGCTAAAAATTCTGAGAACACAAGTCTGGACTATGAATTTGTGGCTTCTGACCACCAGAATTGCCTATTTTATTGAAGTAGTTATATAACTCTGATTGCCCTGAAATTTTTACAGGTTGTTTTAGACACATTGAAGTGTCATGTGAAATTTTCCTTAAGGTTGGAATGGTCGTTTAGTATGGTAATAAAATGTTGCACCTAGGACAATAACTCTGCCAAAGTGCTGGAAAGTAAAAATGGCTGAAAGTTTGTGGTAATATGATATCTAGTCCAAATGTATGACTTAGGAATGCATGCCAATTGTTTGAATGCTTATTCATAATGACATGGATGAACATCTTATATAATTGAAAGGTCTACATGTGATGGTGACGTGTGATTGCATATTGGATAGTTTAAAGATTGATGTTTTGGACACAAATGAGAATTCCTTGTGAATGAATGTCTGGATGTGTTTTATGTAGGCAATAATGGTATGTTGAATTAAATTCTATGGCCAAAAGAAACATGAGATCCCTTTGACTTGTCAAAGGCAAGTAGAGTGATTGAGATCCCTTTATTTTGTCGAAGGCAAGTAAGTGAATTGAGATCCCTCCGAATTGTGGGCAAATAGAGAAGGATGAAGTCCCTTTTGACTTGTGACATGTAAAAGCATGGTAGAGGCATGATTGAGATTATATTGTGAGTGAATGTCTTATATGCATTATGTATGTATTTGGAAAAGGAGAAAGTACTTGATGCACTGATATGAGAAAAGAGAATATATATGGATTTCAGCGTGCATGTTCTACATATGGACAAAATAGAAACAAGACTTAGATTGAATGAGGGGAAGGCGAAAGTAGTAACTTCCCAAAAATTTATCTTGAGTCGGGTACGTATTCGGCTAGGAATAGATCTGTGTGGGATTCGGAAATGGAAAAATGAAGTTCGATGACCACGCATAGGACTGAGCTCGTCCCTGAATAAGCAGACTATTTCCCTTGTGTGGTGTAATCCACTACAAATACCATTTGGTATAAATTACTTATTGTGGAATTGTCCACGAGATACCCGTTGGGTATAACTAAGTCTTTCCTATGTCGACTAAAAGAGAAAAATGCACTGACTTGATCTTATCCATACTATGTGAATTTAATGATGATGTTACACATATGATTGTGATACTTGTATATGTGAGCTTGATAATGATGTGTGTGCTAGTAAAGATGAGATCCCTTAAATATGTCAAGGGCATGAAAGATCCCCTTTGGAGGTCAAGGGCATGGAAAGTAAGAAACAATATGATCCCCTTCGATGTACCAAGGGCACGTAAGGATAAGAATTATATATATGAGATTCCTTCGACATATTGAGGGCACGTGAAGATGAGAATGATTTTAACATCTATGTTGAGACCAATGTATTTAAGTTAAAACTTGATAGTATATATTCTATATGATGATGTATTTGTATCAAGTGATTGAGTACTAAAAAGAATCCACTTCGGAAGGATGATTTTAGAACTTTAAAATGAACTGATATATGTTGCATGATTCACACTTTCTTATAAACCGAAGTGGCTGGGGTGATGACGATGACATTATAAGTATGTGATTGGGGAATTGCCCTACTAGAATTGTGTAATTCTCACCCCTATGTGTTTCTGTGTTTTGTGTCGCTTCCAGGTTAAGCTAGGGGACCAATGCCGCTACGCAAAGGAACTCTACAGCAATATGTAGTAGTTAATGCTTTTGATATGTTCTACTAGAATAGATGTCTATGTAAATGTATTAGAGAACATATATGTACTAAAGCTCCTCTGAGCTTCCTTTTGTATTTGAATATGTATTTAATAAATGTTGTATTTTCCTTATAATATGTGTTATTATCATTATGCTTAGTTACTTTACAAGGCGATCGAGTTTGCTATAGATATTTAAGAAAGGTCCGCTAATTAGGAAGTAACAACTCTCAAGTATGGCGCCATGGCTTAAGAATGGGGTTGTACTTGGAGGATGTTACATAAAGATGCACCAGGGATGAGATCAATATGATGCTCAATCCCTCTCAAAGGTGGCAATCCACTTGGAACCTCCTTTGGAAACACGTCCTTGTATTCCTGAAGAGACTCAACACTAGGGGCAACACTTTTATTAGAGTTATCAGAAGTTAAAACATTTTTCTTGCAATAAAGTAAATAAAGTGGCTTGTTGGCAAGCAGCTTCTTCACCTCACTTTCTTTTACTAAACAACTCGTTTTTCTCTAAGTGTTTCACTCTTTTTCTTTCCACTCTTCTTTTTATCAAGTGTTTCACTCTTTTGTGTGTCACTCATCTCTTTTCTCTCTTGCACTCTCTTTTCTCTCAATTTTATTTGATCCTCACACACCTCTCTAGGAGATAAAGGTTTGAGTACAATTTTCCTCCCATTATGCATGAAAGAAATCTTGTTTGTGAACCCATCATGAACAGCTTTGGTGTCATATTGCCACGGCCTCCCTAAGAGAATATGACTTGCCTCCATTGGAACCACATCACACATCACTTTGTCATTGTATTGTCCCATGGAAATGTGCAGCTCCACTTGCTTGCTCACGATCATCTCTCCATCTTCACTTAGCCATTGGAGTTTGTATGGCCTAGGATGTGGCTTGGTCTCCAAGTTTAATTTGGACACTAATCTTGAACTGGCCACATTGGTGCAACTCCCTCCATCCACAATCAAAGAACATAGTTTCCCATTGATTGAACACCTAGAGTGAAAAATGTTCTCTCTTTGGGAATCATCAAGTGATTGCATCTGACTTCCAAGCAACCTCCTAATCATCAATAAATCTCCTTCTTTGGCCTCCACAATGATCTCTTCATCTACCCTTCTTCTTCCTCCCTTTCACTAGCTGAAGACTCACTAGTAATTTCTCCATTCTCCTTAAGTAACATAGTCTTCTTGGTTGGACACGCCAAGCTATGTGACCTCTCCCTAAACACTTGAAGCATTTTATCTCACTACTCCTTGTTTTTTTAGGGGTCTCATTGGGCTTGAATTGAGTCCTTTGAGGTGCAGCCATGGTATTGTTTGAAGAAGTACCTCCCTCCTTCTTATTTCTTTCATTCCAATTTGAAGAATTGAAATTAGAAGAATTCCTTCTCATGGTACCTTTTCTCTTAAGTTGCTGCTCCACTTTGGTAGCTTGGTGTACCAAGTCTTCCAACTCCACATAATTTTGTAGCTCAACCACATCTCTAATGTCATTATTTAGCCCATTCAAAAAGCGTGCCATAGTAGCCTCCCTATCTTCATTCACATTGGCTCTAATTAAAGACACCTCCATCTCCTTGTAATATTCATCAACACTCCTACTACCTTGCGTGAGTCTTTGAAGCTTGTTATGAAGGTCCCTATGATAATAGGAAGGGACAAATCTCCTTCTCATCAACCTCTTCATTTCAATCCAAGTATCCACCAAAGGTTCTTCATTTCTAAGTCGCTCCTTTTGCAATTGGTTCCACCAAATAAGAGCATAATCTGTGAACTCCATGGCTGCCACCTTTACTTTCTTTTCTTCATTGTAATTGTGGCATGAGAACAACTCCCAATCTTCATCTCCCACTCAAGATAAGCCTCTGGATCACTCTTCCCTTGAAAGGTGGAATGTTAAGCTTCACTCCCTCAATTCTCCTCTCTAGCATCACCTTCATTGTCTCTTCTCCTCCTTCCATCAATCCTCCTTCTACCTCCATCATCATCACGATGTTCTTGATTTTCTAACCGCTCAATTCTCTCATATAACTCCTCTGGATGCTCCCTCATCATCCTTTGCATTTGAGTTGTAATAGCCTCAACTAATAATCTGTTGTTTCCCTGAGGAGGAGGGGTACCATCACCACCCTTCCCCATAATTCAAGTAAAAAGAAAAAAAATGAAAGCAATAGGACCTCACCACACTTCTCACGTGTTTGCACTCTTAGAGATGTATCACTCGTGTTTGTTGCTCTCTAATAGGCTTTTGTGTAAAGTGCTCTCTTGCCTTTTACCACTCAATAGCTCTCTTTAAATTCTTAGATACTTTTCGAACACACAAGAATACTTACTGAGACTCAACAATGTGATGACAAACAAAAGAAGAAGTAATGACAGTAATAAAGACACAAAGGACTCAGCAAGACACTTCTTCTCTTTGTTTTTTTTTTTGACTTTTTTTTGTTTTCTATTTCAATTTTTTTTTTGGTGTGGAATTTGCACTAATTGAGGACAATTGACAAATAGGTGCTGCACAAATTAGAGGAAATAAAGGATGTAGAAATAAAGGACTTCAAATAAATCCACCCAATTAACAAAGAAGACAAGATAAATCCAGCACCCAATTAACAAAGAGGACAAGACAAACGATGAACATAGACAATAGATAGAAAAGAAACAAAGCTGGACAAGAGAAAAAATCAGTACCAAATTATCCAACCTTAGA
Source organism: Dalbergia oliveri (assembly GCA_030441495.1). NCBI lineage: Eukaryota > Viridiplantae > Streptophyta > Magnoliopsida > Fabales > Fabaceae > Dalbergia > Dalbergia oliveri. The sequence continues at coordinate 38,284,479 of JAMLFY010000006.1, forward strand.
ACTAGCTCGATACCACATGATATGATCCAAACTCCATGAATCACGCAAGAAGGATCTACCAAGATTGGAAATCACAAATTCAGCACGAAATTAACACAGCATCGTACTCACTCTACAGGTCTTGGAATTTGACGATTCAAAGCGAGGAGAAACTGACGTTTCGAAAATCAATTAGGCTCAAAGAATCACTGAAATCTGAATTGTATATCTTGAGATGGACGAGGGTTAATGGACGTTTCTGTTAAAAACAATTGACGTGAATCATGACAAGAACGGAAGAGAATGAACAGGGGCCACAATCAAGAGATTGATAAGCCTGGAACGCCACAAGGATGAGCACCCTTGATAAGTTCAAGAATTCTATGAAGAACCAAGAGAGAGCAAGTCTCACACTTAACAAATATGATCTGATTGCTTTCAAAAGTTAGGGTTTGCCTTTTATAATGGGACGCCTTACAGTTTGTAGACCTGACCCAAGAGCTTACTAATTCAACACCATATTAGTAAACTAAAACAATAAAAATAAATAAATAAATAAGAATGTTCAGCCATTTTAACATGTGCTAAAAAAAAGAAAACTAAGACTAGCTAAATGGGCCTTATTAAAGCTTAAATACAAAATTTGGACCAAACATAGACACAGCCTTTATGCTCCATTTCACCAATTTGGACTCAAGAAATTAGATGGAGAAATTGGGCTTTAATTGAATACAGCCCTCAAGTCTCCATTCCTTCAATTTGCATTAAGCAATTCACCATTTTGGGCTTCAAGTCTTCCAAATTAGGGGCAGCCTCAAGAATTGTTGCTACAACCTTTGGATGCCTCCTTTGCCTTCCTAGCCCTTCCTCTTGTCATAGGTCCCAAGTCCTTCAAGTGCCTTGTTGTCCTTGCCACTAGTCGTGTCCTCATTAAGTCTCTTCCATTCTGGAATTAATATTTTAGCAGTTTATTCTGGTTTTTTTTTTTTTCAGTTTGAGGTTTATTTTGATACAAAAAGAAACCCGGCATGAATTGGTTAGCCGTGACATATGGTTGCGAAGTAAGCCAATGTGCTCTGTAGCGATCTCAAATTCTAAGTCTATTTGTCAATAGGTGCAGATGGTGTGCTAGTGGGGCAAAACGGCTAAGTGGAGATCATTAGATTATCCTTGGGTTTTGATATTTAAATTTTGGTGGGAAGAGTTATCATGCTGGATGTCATGTCTTCTGACCTGCAAAGGGAGTTGGAGTTTGAAGAATCATTGACCTAAGTATGTAACAAAAAATTTCTGAAAAAGGAAGGGCTCCCTATTTGTTGGTCCACCATACGTTTGAGCTAACAAAACAGGGCCTCCGTGTTTTATCAAATAAGATTGCTAGGGTCTATTTGGATAGTGCAACTTATAATTTTTTTTAACTTTTTAAAAGTTAAAAGTCATATTTTTACTTTTGTCTTCTTGGGCTAAATAACTTATCACTTCTCTAAAAGTTATTTTTAGTTCTTTTTGAAAAGTTAAAATATCTAACTTCTTAATAGCGCTTCTTAACACTAAAAGAAGTATTTTATTATTATATATTTTAATATAAAATAACTTATTCATAAGTTATTTTTCAAAAATTAATTTTCTATAAATATTTAAATAAATTATTTATCCTAACGAGATTAAGTCTATGAATTGCAATCAAGCCCTCTTGGTTATATAGTCTTTGGCAGAGGAAAGATCTCAAAAATAAAAAACCATGGTACGTATAGAGACTGAATTAAAAACATTTCTCATACGAAGATCAAATTTAAAACAAACATTATGTATAAGGATAAAAAATATATTTTCATATATATTAATTTTTAGTTTGAACATGTTTTAAGTGATTTTCTATTACTTGTCTGCAATTTAAAATTAATTACGATACCTACTTACTGCACTTACTTTATATTTTAAAAAATCATATTTATATTGATTAATCAAAATTACGTTGCATATTTTGGAAGTCAACAGTTAAACATACTTACTGCATTTTTTTCCTTCATCGGTACAGTGTCGCTACTTTCTTTTGTTTTTTTTGCTACAGTGCCTCGTTACAGTATCGCTACTTTTTCTTTTTGTTTCCTTTTCTTCTATTTTCGAAACTCAGACAATCTGAATTTCAATGTCCTTTATTCTTTTCCAGAATTCGAACATTTTAAATTCCATTACACAACAATTTCACTTTTTTTTTCTTCAGGAATTGGACTATTTCCTTACAGTTTTGCTTCTTTTTTTTTTTTTCTTTCCTTTATCTTTTTCCGCTACAGTTTCACTTTTTTTCTTATTTTTTTCTTTTCTTTTTTTCGCTAAAGTTTTGCTTTTTTTCATTTTTTTTCTTTTTCTTTCATTTTTGTCCTTTTTTTGGGCTACAATTTCACTTTTTTTTCTTTCTTCTTTTTGTTCTTTTTTTTTTGCTATGATTTTACTTTTTTTTTCAACTTTTTTTGCCTTTTTTTTTCCAGAAATTCAGACAGCCCTAATTCCCTTAGTGCGTTGTAGTTTCTCTTTTTTTCTTTTTCTTTCTAGGAATTTGGACAGTCCTTGAATTCCCTTAGCGTACTGATAGTATTACTGTTTTTTCTTTCTTTTTTTTTAACGAATTCAGATAATTCAATTCCCTTAGCGCGCTATGAAACTTTTTTTTCTTTTCTTTTTTCCTTTTTTTTAGGAATTCAGAGAGTCCAAATTCCCTTCACGCTAGAATTCCCTCACTGACAGTTTCGCTACTATTATCTTGTGTATATTAGTTATCCGTTTACAATTTATTATGGAATGCCGGTAAGTGGCTTCCTCTATATGCGGGTCATTTATTTGGTTATGGAATTTGACTTTGAAAATACATGTATATTGACTTTGCTGGAAAATTACAAAGGGGGGGGGTGAAGGGTGCATAACGCCTTCCAGATTTTGAGACGCAAAACAAAAAAAAAAGCTTAGGGTACATAATTCCTGAGGAGCGAATTAAGGTGGGACAAATTGCAAACAAAAATTTAAGGAAATGAATTGTGGCCAGTGAATTATGTTCCAATATCGGTGACTCGGTAGCGTGTTGGAAATTGTCGCACTCAGAACGGAGACAATCTCTTGGAAATTGTCACTCTCAGAACGGTAAGATGAATTCAATTTTAACATGCTTCGAGTGGTCATTTCAGAGGCATGGGAAGATGACTTTCACGAGTAACTCGTGTAAAATTTTTAATTATTTCATCTGCTATATAAATTCATCTCAAAGACAAATTTTACAGATCCACTATTCTCTCCTTTGTTACTCAGGAATTCCTTTCAATTTCTTTCCGTTCCCACTCTCTCATCTTTCCGTTCCCATTCCCACTCCCTCATTCTCTCATCCTTCCCACCTTTACCAACCCACTCTCATTCTCCTGGTTCCCATCTTATAACAGTAAAGAAAAAATATTGAGTGAGAAAAAAATGAGTATTGTTATGATAGTAGTATATTATAATGGCCATGTATTTACAAATCCAAATGATGGCGTATTTTTTACATGTGAGAGTCCAGGAAATATTTTTATTCCATACACTTTCTCATTTGTTGAGTTAGAGAATGCCCTTTGTCAATCCATAAATCCAAACACTCAAAGAAAGTGACATCTATAAAATATAGATGTCCATCCTCGATTTTTGGCGGCTTCATAAATTATCAAGCAATTCCAATCATTAATGACGGAACATTCAATAGATGTTTCGCATACATCACAGGACTAGCCAAACAATCATGCCATTGAATTATATGTTGAATTCGAAGAAGTTGTTGCTTAAATATAGCTTATGAGTTGAGCACATTTGAAGAAAGAGAAGTAGTATGGGAAAAAGTGATGAAGAAGAATATAAAAGCGGCGATGATGATGCTGATGATGATGTGGATGATGTTACGAACGAAGGACGTGCCAAACATGGTGACCAGGCAATATTTAAACAATGAGTCATCTTTCATGCGTGCATTAGATCTTGAAGCTATGAATATCTCCTAAGTTTACAGTTCAAACATGGGTATGTACTGCTAATTCTAGAATTAATTTAAAATTTTGAATTTAGCAAGTGCTACAATTTATTTTTTTCCATTTATTTTTTATTATTCTAATTATTTTTATTATTTAATATTGGTGGTTGGTAGGAGCTCCCGTTATCAATGTTGAATTCTTTATTGGAATGGAATTTGACAATAGGGAAGCTGAATTAAGGAATTAAAAAATATAGCATAGATAAAGGAGCGGATTGCAAAGTTGAAGGGTTAGAACGAAGACATTTTACTATAAATGTGTACAATATGGGAGGAACTGCCCGTGGCTTCTAAGGGCCAGTTAAGGAAGAATAAGGATTATTGGGAAATCAGGAAGTATAATGGACCACACACTTGCACGAGGTCGAGGCAATCACATGACCACTCAAAGTTGGATTCTGACATGATTGCATAATTAATAGAGCCATTGGTAAATTCTGATCCATCAATTAAAATAAAGTCTATCATTAGGTTTATCTCCTTTGGTACATGACAACATACCGAAAGCATTGGCAGCGAAGCACAAGGCAATTGAAAATGTTTTTGGTGGTTGGGAAAGCTCATTTGAAGATCTTCCACAATGGTGTATGGCAATGTGTGCTGCGATCAAGGAGCAATTGTTCAATTGGATTCTATAGAGGCAAGTCATGGGGGTGAGCTTGTGCCGACATCAAATATTTTCAGATTATTTTGGACTTTCGGTCCTTGTATTAAAGCATTTAGATACTGAAACCACTTGTTCAGGTGGATGGGACACATTTGTATGGGAAATATAGAGGAGCTCCACTAGTTAACAGCGCATAGACGACAATTAGAATATATTGCCAATTGCTTTTGCAGTTGTCCAGGATGAGACGCGGATGCGTGGTCCTTTTTCCTTAACAATGTGCGCAGACATGTAGTGACTCGAGATGGAGTTGGACTAATTTCTAATCGTCATGAGTCCATTAAAGTTGCAGGAGCCCGAAGCAATGGTCAATGGGAACCTCCAAAGGCATTCTATATGTATTGCGTCAGGCACATCTCTGCCAATTTCTTATGGAGATTCAAGGCACCTAACTTGCACCGACTTGTTGTGAGCATAGGTAATTTATATTTTTGTTTATTCTTGTTTTAGAAGTAATTTTTAATTATTTTAACTACTCGTATTGTCTTTTGCAGGGTACTCAAGGACCGAGCAAGAATTTAATCATCACTATCAGTTGGATGCATGAACGTGGTGAGCGATATACTGATGACAACCAAATGGTAGGTTGCCTTGGAATGATCTTTTTTGGTTGAATTTAGAACATAAGTTGTGCAAAACACTTCTTAGAACAACACAAAATTTGATTTCTGAATTGTAACATAGTTAAAGGTGAAGAGGTAAAGAAGAAAATGGATGAGAAAGGAATGATGTAGGCGCCACAAACAAGGGTGTTTGATAAGCCTAATGATGTTCGCCACAAGAATCTTGGATTCTTGATAAGAACTTATCTTGGTTCAACCAATAACCTAGGAGAACAATATTCTCACCAGAATGGATTTTGATCCAAAAATAACATCTGAAAAGTGCCTTCAAAAGTGTAATTCACGTTTACAAATAGTGAGGGCAGCCAAACCTTTGGCATCCAAAGATAAAAATATAACCTCCACTTGAATGACCTAATTATGACATTAATGACTCACTTTAACACCTATTTTAACTCAGCCACCAATCAGGTGTAACCCCCACAATTAACATCTAAAGGAATCTCAACCTATCACTAAAGTCACGTGTAGATTAGGAAGGTGAACTGCAACAATTTGCAAAATGGACCCACTTTCATAATTCTGATACTTTATTGAATTAAAAGGAAAAAAAAATTAAAAGACTTAGACTTTTTCTTCAAGAGTACAACCCACAAATCATGCTTCTTCAAATTGGATGAGCAAAGTGATTAACTTGGGCTGATTGTCTCCTTGTCTTGCATTTGGGCTTGTGTCATTAAGAGAACCGCTAATTGAGTTAGAGCTTCTTGGGCTTTCTTAGCTCTTGCTCTTGTCATTGGACCACCAAGACCTTGAATGGCTTCTTGATCCAAGTTGGTCTCCATTGGGCTTATATCATTCCCTCCTTCTTTAAGTAAATTCGACTTTAATTGAAATCTTCATCACCTACATCAAAAGAGATAAGTCAGCTACATTAAAAGTTGCACTAATACTACCATGCTCACTTGGAAGATCCAACTTGTACGCATTGTCATTTATCTTGGCCACCACTTGAAATGGTCCATCCCCCCTTGGTTGAAGTTTAGATTTCCTTTGAGAAGGAAACCTCTCTTTCCTCATGTGTACCCAAACCCAATCTCCAGGTTCAAATACCACCTTTTTCCTCCCTTTGTTGGCTTGTCTTGTATAGCTTTCGGTCCTCTTTTCAATTTGGACCTTCACTTGTTCATGTATATTCCTCACATATTCAGCCTTGGCCTTACCATCCTTATGCTTTAAAATTGAAGAGTTAGGCAACGGCAATAAATCAAGAGGAGTTAAAGGATTAAAGCCATAAACAACCTCAAAAGGAGAATATTGAGTAGTACTATGAACTGCCCTATTATAAGCAAATTCCACATGAGGCAAACACTCCTCCCATGACTTGATGTTTTTCTTAATTACAGCCCTTAAAAGGGAAGAAAATGTCCTATTCACAACTTCAGTTTGCCCATCCGTTTGAAGATGGCAAGTAGTGGAGAAAAGAAGTTTGGTTCCTAGCTTTCCCCACAAAGTCCTCCAAAAGTGACTTAGGAACTTGGAGTCCCTATCACTAACAATGCTCCTTGGGAGACCATGAAGTCTCACCACTTCTTTGAAAAACAAATCTGCAACATGACAAGCATCATCAATTTTCTTACATGGAATAAAATGAGCCATCTTGGAAAATCTATCTACCACAACAAAAATTGAATCTTTACCATTCCTTGATCTAGGCAATCCCACAACAAAGTCCATAGACAAATCAATCCAAGGGAAATCGGGAATAGGTAAAGGAGTATAAAGTCCATAAGGCATCACTTTGGATTTTGACTTTTTACACACAATGCATTTTGCACAATATTTTTGCACATCATACTTCATATGAGGCCAATGAAAATGTTCATGCAACATGTCTAAAGTCTTTTGGACCCCAAAATGCCCCATTAAACCCCCTTCATGTGCTTCCTTCACAAGCAAATCCCTTATGGAACTTTTTGGCACACACAATCTCTTTTCTTTAAACAAAAATCCTTGGTGCCTAAAGTATCCATTTTGGGCTGAATGCACACAATTAGCATAGATATTTGAAAAATCCTTATCATGCTCATATAAATCTTTAATGCATTCAAGACCAAACAATTTTGTTTCAAGGGTAGAAAGTAAAGAATATCTTCTTGAAAGTGCATCCGCCACAATATTGGCCTTACCCTTTTTGTGTTTCACCACATATGGAAATTGTTCAAGAAATTCAACCCACTTTGCATGTCTTTTATTTAACTTTTCTTGCCCTTTCAAATATTTCAAAGACTCATGGTCACTATGAATCACAAATTCTTTGGGCAAAAGATAGTGTTGCCAAGTTTGCAAAGCTCTTACTAAGGCATACAACTCCTTATCATAGGTGGGATAATTAAGGGAAGCTCCACTTAATTTCTCACTAAAATAAGCAATTGGATGCCCCTCTGCATAATAGCCCAACACCAACATTAGAAGCATCACATTCAATTTCAAAAGATTTAACAAAATTAGGCAAAACAAGTATTGGTGCATGGGTGAGTTTTTCCTTAAGTTCTTTAAAGGCATGTTCTTGTTTCTTCCCATTTGAACCCAACATTCTTCTTGACAATTTCATTAAGAGGTGCAGCCAAGGTGCTAAAGTCCTTAACAAACCTCCTATAAAAACTAGCTAAGCCATGAAAACTCCTCACATCACTCACATTTTTGGGGGTTGGCCAATCTTGAATGGCCTTAATTTTCTCTTTGTCAACATGGACCCCTTGAGCATTTATCACAAAACCAAGAAAAATCACATGGTCCACACAAAAAGTACACTTTTCCAAATTAGCATACAATTTTTCTTTTCTTAATACAAGCAAAACAGCCCTTAAATGTTCATGATGTTCATCTAAGTTTTTGCTATATATCAAGATGTCATCAAAATACACCACAACAAACTTGCCCAAAAAATCCCTCAAAACATGGTTCATAAGTCTCATGAAAGTACTAGGTGCATTTGTTAAACCAAAAGGCATTACCAACCATTCATACAAACCATATTTAGTTTTAAAGGCAGTTTTCCATTCATCTCCCTCCCTTATTCTAATTTGATGGTACCCACTTTTCAAATCAATTTTAGAAAATATACATGCACCATGCAATTCATCAAGCAAATCATCAAGTCTAGGGATAGGATGTCTATACTTAATTGTGATGTTGTTCACAGCCCTACAACTGCATATCCTCCAAGTCCCATCTTTTTTTGGCACTAAAATTACCGGGACAGCACATGGACTCAAACTCTCTTGCACCCATCCTTTTTGCATCAACTCCTCCACTTGTTTTTGGATCTCTTTAGTCTCTTGTGGATTGCTCCTATATGCTGGCCTATTGGGCAATGATGCACCCGAAATGAGATCTATGTGGTGCTCAATTCCTCTTAGAGGGGGAAGGCCGTGTGGCACTTCCTTAGGAAAGACATCATCAAATTCCTGCAAAAGGTTTTTGACACCACTAGGCAAAGAGTGATCATTAGGAGTGTTAGCATTTAAACAAAATTCCCTACAATAAAGCATATATAGGACTGCCTTGAGACCAATGCACTTTTTACCTCACTCTTTGTTGCAAGAAAGCTCTCTTTACTCTCTTTTTCCATCTCATTTTGCACACCTTTTTTTCATTATTTTTTTTTATTTTTCTTCACTCTTTTTCTCAATTTCTTGTTTTTTCTCTCTTGTTCCCTCTTTTCTCTCATTTCTATTTGATCCTCACTAACTTGCTTTGGAGATAAGGGAGAAAGTATGACATTTCGATCTTGATACATGAAAGTAAACTTATTTGAGAACCCATCATGGATGGCCTTCTTGTCATATTGCCAAGGCCTTCCCAACAACATATGGCTTGCCTCCATAGGCACCACATCACAAAGTACACAATCTTCGTACTTCCCAATTGAGAATGGGACCTCCACTTGTTTGTTAACCACCATTTCTTCTATCTCACTTAACCATTGAAGCCTATATGGTCTTGGATGTGCCTTAGTTACAAGATTTAATTTGGACACCAATCTAGTGCTCACAACATTGGCACAACTTCCACCATCAATGATTAGAGAACATACCTTCCCTTGAATGAGACATCTAGAATGAAAGATATTCTCCCTTTGGCTTGCTTCATGATCTTTCACTTGACTCCCCAAAAGCCTCCTTACCATAAGTAAATCACCATCCGGCATGAACACATCTTCTTCACTTTCCTCCTTGCTTGAAGCCTCGGATTGTGATACCACTTCACCATTCATGGTCACCATGGTTCTCTTTTTTGGACATTGGGATGCTATGTGTCCATGGCCTAGGCATTTGAAACACTTCAAGTCACGCTCCTAGAGGTTGTCTCCATTGGTTTCTTGCCTTGAGAGGTTCTCTCGGCCTCTTTGGTTGGTGCACCCTCCTTCTTTTGTTTGTCCTTCCAATTTGAGGATGGGAATTTGGAAGTTGACGAAGAAGAATACTTAGTCTTCCTCCTCTTAATTTGTTGCTCCACCTTAATTGCTTGTTGAACCAAATCTTCAAGCTCCATATAATTTTGTAACTCCACTATGTCTTGAATATCTTGATTCAAACCATGCAAGAACCTTGCCATGGTAGCCTCCCTATCTTCTTGAAAACTTGACCTAAGTAAGGCCAATTCCATCTCCTTGAAATACTCATCAACACTTTTGGTCCCTTGGGTAAGCCTTTGTAATTTGTTGTGAATGTCCCTTTGATAATGATTTGGGACAAACCTCTTCCTCATGACAATTTTCATCTCTTCCCAAGTATCAATGGGTTCCTCTCCAACTCTTCTCCTCTCTTTTTGTAATTGGTCCCACCACACAAGGGCATATTCTTTGAATTCAAGGGCTGCCACCTTCACCTTCTTTCTTTCATTGTAAGAATTACAATCAAAGACTTGTTCTATTTTTTACTCCCACTCCAAGTAAGCCTTTAGATCATTCTTCCCAACGGGAGGAATGCTGATTTTGACCCCTTCAAGCCTATCATCACGCCTCCTTTCCCTATGTCCTCCTCCTCTATACCGTCCTCCTCTAGGCCTTCCTCTTTCACTATCATAGTCACTTGAATCATCACGGTGTAGGTTAGCAAGTTGTCTATCATAATTGGCTTGCATTTGCTCCATTTGTCTTTGAAGAGCTTGAACTTGATTGGCCATCCTAGCTTGAAGAGTGGCTGACCTTGGGGATAAGGGTGGACTATCCTCATTATTGGCCATGATTTGAGTAGAAGAATTTATGTGTTTCCTCACTATGCTCCCTCACTAGTTCACACAATGGATTTTTTTTTTAAACTCTTTTGGCTTTTTTTTTTCACAAAAATGTATTTTGGACACTCTTGCCTTTTTCCTCTCAATGTTCTCCTTTAGTTCTTAGAGGAATCAAACAGAAAACACAAAAATACCAAAATTCAAGTAACAAAAATCACAAGACTTATCAAAACAAAGGAAATTAAAAGGAAAAGGCTAGAAAGGAAAAGCTTGGAGACAAAGAAACAAAAGAAGAAGGGAAAATTTTCAAGAACTCAAAATTACTTAACTAGAACTTTTCTTTCTCTTTTCTTTCTCAAATTTTCTTGCACAATTTTTTTTTTAACTTTGAAGAAGAGATTCAACTTGAAAACTTGTCTTGGAACAAAGTGATATATATATTTTTGGTTTAGGAAGAAAAGAAGAAAAGGAAAAAGAATGAAGACAAAGAAGAAGATAAAGAACACAAGACCAAAATTTAACCAAAGCCTAAGCTCTAATACCACTTGATGACAACCAAATGGTAGGTTGCCTTGGAATGATCTTTTTTGGTTGAATTTAGAACATAAGTTGTGCAAAACACTTCTTAGAACAACACAAAATTTGATTTCTGAATTGTAACATAGTTAAAGGTGAAGAGGTAAAGAAGAAAATGGATGAGAAAGGAATGATGTAGGCGCCACAAACAAGGGTGTTTGATAAGCCTAATGATGTTCGCCACAAGAATCTTGGATTCTTGATAAGAACTTATCTTGGTTCAACCAAGAAACTAGGAGAACAATATTCTCACCAGAATGGATTTTGATCCAAAAATAACATCTGAAAAGTGCCTTCAAAAGTGTAATTCACGTTTACAAATAGTGAGTCAAACCTTTGGCATCCAAAGACAAAAATATAACCTCCACTTGAATGACCTAATTATGACATTAATGACTCACTTTAACACCTATTTTAACTCAGCCACCAATCAGGTGTAACCTCCACAATTAACATCTAAAGGAATCTCAACCTATCACTAAAGTCATGTGCAGATTAGGAAGATGAGCTGCACCAATTTGCAAAATGGACCCACTTTCATAATTCTAATACTTTATTGAATTAAAAGGAAAAAAAAATTAAAAGACTTAGACTTTTTCTTCAAGAGTACACCCCACAAATCATGCTTCTTCAAATTGGATGAGCAAAGTGATTAACTTGGGCTGATTGTCTCCTTGTCTTGCATTTGGGCTTGTGTCCATTAAGAGAACCGCTAATTGAGTTAGAGCTTCTTGGGCTTTCTTAGCTCTTGCTCTTGTCATTGGACCACCAAGACCTTGAATGGCTTCTTGATCCAAGTTGGTCTCCATTGGGCTTATATCATATACAGACTGGCTTGATGAAATTCCGAGAAAAGTGGGTTCTAGCATTTGATGATGGATATGGGGGCATATGACAACAAACCTAGTCGAGTGTATCAATTCTGTGTTAAAAGAGGCTTGTAATCTTCCCATCACATCATTAGTTCGAGCAATATACTTTTGATGTGCTAAGTTGTTTGTTCAAAAGGCAGTGCGGCATATGCACGAAGAAATGAGCTAGCCTTTCTTAGAAGCTGTGGCAAGATGATTGGAAGCAAACGAGAAGGCATCTAAAGATTTCAGGACTACTCATTTTTATAAACAACTTCAGACCTACTATGTTAAAGAGCTTTCCAGGACAAGAGAATACAGAGTTGATCTAAGGTAGAGATATTGTGATTGTGGGGATTTTCAAATAGATCGATACCCTGTCATCATGTGATTGCTTATTGTAACTTCGCCTTGATTGGAAAGCTTATGTTGATGATGTATATAGAATGATTACCATATGCAAGGTGTACAAGAATGAGTTTCAGGTTGTGGGCCACCAAAGCACATGGCCTTTGTATACAGGCCAAGGATTTGTGCAAACCCTACCTTAAAGCGCACAATGAAGGCCGACCCAAATCTACTTGCTACCTGAATGAAATGGATATGCATAAGATGTGTGGACCACGGTTGTGGTCTCGTGGTGAGGGACACAGTTAAGTTGTTGTCCAAATGCTCCTGGCTCAAGTTTGTAGTAGTGCTTCCTGCGTAGTTGTAATAGTGTCATTTTCAGTTATTGTTGCCTTGTGTTATTTCATTTTCTTGTTATTTTATTGTTATCTTATCGTACTATTGGTGTTGCTATAATTCTACAAGTGGATGTACTTTGGTTATTTCGTTATCTTATTATTAATATATTTTCTTGTTGAAATAGACAAATGAAAGTAAATAGAACAACATTATATCATATAATGGGTAGCATAATCATATAATCATACAATTACAACAAATGAAGTACTACTACCCCCTTTTATATGCTTTCCCCTTCCCTTTTGGTTTTTTGATTGTTGGTGGGTATACGTGCTAGTTGGTAGGGATCTTCACGCAAGTTATATCTACTTGCACCTCTCCTACCCTGTTCCCCCACATCGAGCTCCTTCATCATGGTCTTCCTCACTTACATCTCCTACTCTAGCGAGCCCTCAGCCTGACTTTCACCTTACCCTTACAACCCTCAAAACCCCTAGACTAACCTGCATAACCCCAAACCCCCAGATTGATGACCTGGATAACCTCCAACCCCCCAAATTGACCTTTATAAATTGCTGACATTGTGGCAGGATCTATCCCCCATTGCTGAATTGGGGAACTGAAATGGAAATTGAATCTATGGACGATATACATTTTCTTCCTGCATGACAGGTGATTGATGTAGGTCCAAAGCTACTTCCCCCTGGACAAGTGTGAACCTATCTTGTGGTGGTGGTGGGGGTGAGTGTGGTGGTGATGGTGAGCGTAGTGGTGGTGGTGGCAGCGGCTAAGGTGGTGGGGCTGCATCATCCTGATTTAGTGGTGTCAATCATAGAGGCACATAAGTATTATCCCTGGACCATGATAAGTATGCATTTGTGGGGCGGTAATCAATGGAGTCTCCCTGAAAGGCTCTCCTACCAAGGGATAGTTTTCCTGCATCCACATCTCCACTCACGATGATGCACTAATAACCAATCAAGGTTGTCCTCTTTCCCTCTCAAATCTTTATTATGAGACCTCCCTAGATTTGGGTGTGGATCAGGAAAAGTTGGACAAGCCCAAATTGTTGCCTCACGCGATCGACGAGTGCCACTCTATGATCTCAAAGCAAATTAGTGGAACAACATTGCTCCACTATCCCGCCCGATCCAAATAGAATTTGGAATCACAGCCTCAACTTCAGAGTCCTATATGGCTGCAATATAATCTACAATACAAAAATAAATTATATTAGATATATGGAAAAAAATATTAACTATACATGGAATTAAAAATTGGTTTAATTGCTACTTGATCATATTACATTTCATCTAACATCCGTCTTAAATGTAGATGATTTGCCAGACCGCGCCATAAGGATAGAATGGGTGCAGCCATCTGTCATAAAACATACAAATTTATTACAATCATTGCACTATCAACACAAAATAAATCAAGAAAAAGTTTTACTTGGAAGCTACGGGAGCTCTAACAAATTCCGGAGGTACTGGTATTGGAGCCAAATAAGGCAACCTGCTCATGCCCATACCTATAATAAAACTAGAGGACCGCCAATTTGCTTTGTAGTTATGCGTGAAGCTCGATCCAAATTGTGATAGAGACAAGCGAGACATGAGAACAGCTAAAAGTCCCAACATGAGTAAGATCCTCCAACAACTGCAAGTATTTTCCATGGACCTCATTGGTGGTTTTATCGGGCATTAAAGAAGTGCCTATGAGGGCCAACATATACCCGCGTGCACTCATTTCTATTGATACTGGATCATTTCTAGTATCAAGCTCTCTTATATGATGTTGCAACCAATTTAAATTGATTGCACCTCTATTAAATACGTGTGGATGAGGCACAACATTAAGCAAACTAAAACATTTTAACTACAGTTGTTCAATACTACTAGATGTAAATCCACTAATTGGTGAACCATTAATAGGGAGTCCAAATTGTATGGCGACATCTTCTAATGTCACCGTCATTTCTCCCTGTGGAAATGGAAAGTGTGCGTCTCTGGCCATTGTTCTACCAAAGCTTTTATTAGAGCTTCATTCAGCTCCACCTTACCTATCTGCAATATGGTAAAAACCATGAAGGTGCTCAATAATTGCATCTTTTGGTGGATGATTAAAAAAATATAACGGGTTCGAACTTTCTTTCTTCCCGTTTTAAGTAAAAAATAAATAATTAATAAAATTATAATTAAAATGAAAATAATAAATAAAATTAAAAATAAATTTAATTTTAAAAATTTATACGACACGTAAGATGAATTAAAAAAATTTAAAACTACATTTAGAATAGAATTAAAAATTTATAACAATAAAATCAATAAAATTATAATTAAAATGAAAAATAATAAATAAAATTAAAAATAAATTTAATTTTAAAAATTTATAACACGTAAAATGAATTAAAAAAATCTAAAATTACATTTATAATATAATTAAAAACTTATAACAATAAAGTTAAGGGTCACTGAAAAAATAATAAATAAAATGAAGATAATAATAATAAAGAACAGAATTAAAATGAAAATTAATAAATAAAATAATACACATAAAGAATAGTATATTAACTTAATAAACTAACTTAATAATAAAAATAGAAAGATTAAACTTACATATCCATTAAAAATATGAACCGCAATATGCTCATTTGGATCCATTGTTCTATCACGTTGTTGTCTGGGCATTTTTCTTTTTATATATTTCTCTCTTTTTTTCTCAAGAAAAAAAACTTGACTCAACTGATATGCTATGAGCTCAAACTAAACTAAATTCACTTTCACAACTCAGTTGAATGCAAAGAACTCTCACCAAACTCTCCCTTTTATAGCATCAGTAATGAAGAGCAACAATGTCACGGATTGTTGTATTCATTCACGCATTGCTTCGTGTGATGTGATTCGCTCACCATTATTTTGCGTCAGGTCTGATGGACGAAAGCATGCTGGACGCGTGTTGGAGCACTGAGGCAGGCCAGGCTCCGCACGCATCGCGTCGCGCCGAGGAAGCTCTCAGGCAGGCACGCGAAAAGGAAAGGAATTCACACATGGGGAAGGCAGGCGAGAGTAGGCTGGGCAGGCGAGAGGAACATCACTGCAAAAGAATCGCTGCGTAATGAGTACTGCCAAAATCTGTCACTAGCGAATCCGAGGGTAGCGAATTGCGTACCAGCTTTTTTTTTTTTTTTTTGGTTCTTGTGGATCAGAAACTGAGGGCAGCGAATACTACTCCCCAACCATCCCTTCTGAATTACCCCGTAAACAACATATCCTAATATTATACAGCTCTAAACTCCATATTAAAATTAAAAAACCTCTATATGCACGCCTTCTTTTAAGGATAGTTGATACTTAACTTTAACCTTTATTTTTGCTATTCTAGTTATGTTTATTACATTTTTTGAAAGGCCGTTGGTAATTGACCAACGTCCTTCATTTTGATAATTTTTTTTTAAAAGACTTATATCCATTGCAAATTAAGAAAGGCTCTACTTTTTTTTTGGTCTATTATTTGAATTTTGATCTCCTTATATAAAAAATTACATGTACTCTGATGCATGCAGTTAAATATGCGGATCATGACCAGTTTTTTCAAAGTCACAATTGGCACATAAAGAAATTATTTTTGCTGTCTTCGATAATAAATGGAGGGTGAAAAGTTGCAATACAATAAAGTGACTGTTTCTTCTAATAAACACTCATGTGTATTAACATCTATGACTTTTAAGTTAGTCATCATAAAAATATAACAATGCGTAATTATATTACCATCTTTCAAAATTAGACATTTAAAATAAATTAAATCAAACTGCATTGAAAGTTAATTTCCTCATGAAATTATCAAAATGAGACATTCGTCTTCAAAATGATCTTTTTTGTGATAAATAACTAACCTGTTGCATTCATGTTCTATCAGTCTACAGGAGCTGATAATACTATTATTAGGAAACCAAGAGATGGATGAAATTCAACTCAAAACCCGTAGCCAAGTAATCCAGGGAACTAAATTGGACACTTTCAGCAAATTTGTCCACAAATAGCCGACTCTTTAACACCTATATTGTAGTTGAATATGCATTTAGTTATAGATAGAGGAATTGATTATGTAAATCAATTTAACTAATATAATAAGACCTTGTTAGGCAGATTTCTCCTTGGCTATTAGAATGACACTTCTCCAACTCCACTAAAGATTTCTGCACTTTTCTAATAAATCAATTAAGCCTAGAAATAGAATTAACGGAAAAATTGCCAGACACAAGAAGAAGGAACAGCTGATTACCCCATCAAAGCATGTTTGCCGTTGCTATTAAAGTTATAGCACTCTATGATCAAAGGACTCTCCTGTATATAATCAAAATGAAAAATGAGATAGCTTCAACCATGCATAGAACATCAAGCCAAAATGTTATCCCCAAAAAGAAGATAAAATGATGTGATATCTAATGGGAAGCTTTACATATTTATGCAACAGATATATGCATGCTTTCACTGCAATGATGTCAGTACAACATCTCAAATGCCAGCAAATTTTATCATAAGAAAAAAATAAAATACTAAGTCAACACTAACCTGCACTCTATATTAAAGATAACAAACGTTGATACGAAATGTAGATCCTATGAAAGAATAATATTTTTTAATTATGTTATATGCTCTTGTTTAGTGCAAAGTTTGAACACGATGCAACTTGAACTAGTGACCTGCTGTTGGAAGAAATCTTTGAAAGAAAAAAAAGAAAGAAAGAAAGAAAGAAAAATGATATGGCTCTTTGCTTCAATAAACAATGAAAACTAGAAATGTCTATATTGAAATATGATGGCCATGCTAATAAAGATCAGTGCTTAAGGAATGCAATGGAAACAGGTCATGCAGTTTTTTTATACATCTAAACAAAAAGTGTATCAAGAAAGTCTCTGCATTAAACATAAAATGCTAGGACTTATTCATGACATTGTGAAATCCAAACCCCCTAATAGCAAACCAAAAGCAAAGAATAATGCTAAAGCTCCAACAGAAATCCCAACCTGAAAGCTTCTAGCATATTAAATTTAGACAAGTGTGTAGCTACTGATATCTGTGTTGGTAAGTAAGGACATCAAACATTCAAATTCTGTCGGCTTCAGGAGTGGTTTTGGCTAGGGTCCTTCAAGAGAAGAAAGGTAAGCCTTTTTATTATGAGCTTGACATGGAATACAAATCATTTTGCACACCCTGAACCTTAGAATCTTTTTATTAATCAATTGATGATATCTAACTCCAATTGAAATTTGATATAAAATTGAGTGCGGTTACAATCAAACAATAATGAAGAAACCCTCTTACTTTTGAAATGAATTACAAAAGCATATACGATACATTTTGGTTTGTACTATTTTATACCACAGAACCTTGATAAGGAATACTACCTTTGACTTTTTGTTCATATGCGGCATGACCTCGCATCATCAGGGCAGCATCATCGCCATTCAATGGATCTTATGTGTTGGGGTAAAGAAGAAGTTGAGGAAGAAATACTTCAAACACATTAACAAGGTCTGAATGGAAATAAGAAAAATCATTACCAAAGTTTAAGGTAGTGGCACTAACAATCAAGCAAGGTTCAATCAAATGCATGGTTAATGTACTTATGATAAAATTCTTTAACACCAATATATGTAAGGTAAAGGGTGAAAATATTGCTTACCAAACATGGGACTCCAGGTCTGGTTAATAACATCTAAGCATACTAACCGAGACCTATACCTACACATCAATACAAACATATCAGCAAAAGCTGAAAGAAAAATAACATCTAAGCATATACTGACCCAGACCTAAGCATAATGACTACCAATTGTATCTAAAAGAAAAATACTAAGCTGTGAAAGCAGAATTTGATTTAAGTAACAAGCAAAAGCTTTCTAGTCAAAAGCTGAAATGAACATTTAGAACTATCAAGTAAGAAGTTGATAGATTCAGGACAAGAAATTTCAATTGTGGGCATCCAGACCAGCCACTAAAGGAATAAACCACCATAAAATTAATAAAATCTACCTATCAATGTCTAGAATAGCCATTGCAAAAACCAACAACGACCAGAGCGAGGACTACAATTTTGCATATTGCATATCTCCGTATTGAACCACAACGAATTAATAAAATTAATAATTATTAACAAGATAGTTGAACTACAATTATTACAATATTGCATATCTCCAATATTAAACCACAACCAATTAATAAAATAAGGAAAAATTGCAGGGAAGGAAGTGCAAAGAAATCGATATCGTGAGAGTAAGGTTTGACCTCAAAATCACCTCCACAACAACATTGTCACTACAAATCAGAATCGCTAAACGAAATCAACTAATCAGATGGAATCAGATGAATTATTAGATCTAGTTCTGCAGCTTCAAGGCGAAACAGCGGCAACGAGCTCTGACAACAAGTGCGGTGGCGTGGCTTCAAGATGATGGTCTGTGGGTTGAAGTGCGGTGGTGCGACGACAGAGGAGGATGAAGCCGAGGAGATCCACGGTGGAGCTAGTAGAGGTGCGATGAGAGAGAGACGCTACATGACCTTGGAGCGCAAAAGCTAAACATTTGGCTGTGGAAGTTGGTAAAGAGGAAGGGACAGAGGCTGACCCTGGAGACGGCAATGAAGAAGGAGGCAAAAGTTGAGTCTGAGAATGCCGTGCTTGTGGCCCTAGGCTAGTAGTCCTCCACAAAGCAAGGGGCTTGTGTGCAAATAACATATAGAACAAAGACACATTAGCAAGTTCACTTCAAATACCCATATGCTTAGAATTTATTAGATAAGAAAATTTTTCACATCCAATGATTAAAATCCATTTACAAACAGGGATGAACATTGGTCCCCCAACATAGCAGTTACTAAGTGTTTTATGTGCACATTCAAATTAACATTTTTTTCATTTTCATACTTGTTAAGTAGCATTTACTTTCACCCATATAAAAAAAGTAGGTTGTTTATTACATTTTTTATTTTTTAAATATTAATAAAACTAAATTTTTCTATAATAATAAATTGTTAAATTTTACTAAATATTTTTTTTGTTTATAAATGGTTTAAGGTAGGGTAGTTTTTTTTTTTTTAAGAAGTGAGTGGGAAAGAAGAAAATATGAAGAAGTGAAGGATAAATGAGACAGTGGTTGGTGGACTTGAAAATAAATTTCAATAGAGGGAAGAGACATCAAAAGGTAATTTACTCACCTCAATCCCATTTATTAATAGTACAGATTAATTAGAGTTGGTTTAAATAATAAGATTTAAAAATATTAATAAAAAATTCTGATTTAAATTGGGAAAAAGGCTTGGGAACCCCTAATGCTTTGGCTCTTTTCCATTATTGACAAATTTGTTGCACTAAATTATCAATTTCCCTTTCTTCTTAACAACTCTTTTTTCTTAATTGAATTCCGCATGATATTTTGTTTATTCATAACCTATGAATTTAAAATAATTGAAGTTTTTACCAAAGCATATGCATTACACTAGTTTCTTCTTTTGACAAATTAAATGTACAATAGACATAGAGTTCATCCATAAATATTTCTTTTATATTTTATTCACCCAACCAAATACACTTTTAATAGATAATAACTGTATTTTTATCACCAAACCTAACATACTTTAATAATAATAATAATAATAATAATAAAGACACTCAAACATCAATATGGATATTGTGGATTAGGGATTTTCAGTATTTGGAATATCCAACTACAAAAGCTACTACTCCCAACAGGTACAACTATTTGTTGTGGTAGTTCAATGGCTCTTTTATTTTTTAAAATTTTTTTCTTTAAAATAAGAAGTTGAGATTAGTTTACTAACCCCAAAGATACTTTATGTTACATAAATCAGAATGCTTGAAATGTTTTCTTTTGTTTTTTCTCTTTTGGTCAAATCTTGTTCACTTCGTATATAGTTTTTTTTCTGGGTCACCAGTCATGTGTCATTTTATTTTTTTGTTGAAGTTCATGTAGAATCAAATTGGATTTAGATATTGTGCTAAATCATTCAATATAAAGGCACATACATAAAAGGTTAGAGTGGGCTCTGATCATTTGACCAAAGAAAACAGTGGGTTATGGGCATATAAAACCAGCACTGGGCCTTTCTCAAAGTGTACATATTGAAAAAAAAAAAAAAAGAAGTTAGATCATGATGTTGGAAGTTGAAATTTTGACCAAAACAAGGTTCAATCTTGAATCATGACCAAAAAGAAATAAACCTTCACCTTTCAACCAAAAAAAAGGAACCTCCACCTTCAATCTTAGGAAAAAAAAAAAGAATATAAAAGGTAGGCTTGGGTTAACTCTATATATTCCCATGTATGAGCAGTGCTCATTGTGTTGGTGTGCAATTGGATATCTAGATTATTCGGTTCAATTTTTGTTTTTCCCTCGGTGCATGTTGTTTCATAAGGATTAATTTTAATACCTCCATGTGTTATCTCTACTAATATGACTATATGAGAGTATCATGTCATGGAAGTAAAAATATACAAATTTTATCATAAAAAATTATTCTTTTTCCCTTTTCTCATTTTTTTTTCAATAGATACACATTCAAATATCAATAGACACTTGAACCCTATATTTTTAGGACACCATCGACACTCAAGAAAGAAAAGAGGGAAATTGAAAGAAAAAGAAAAAGTGAAGCAGTGTCTTGAGTGTTGTTGGGTTTGTTAAATTTTATGGGGTTCAAATAAGATTATCTTTAAAATGTTGACAATTTTCCATTAACCCGTATGGACCTAGCCTGCATGGATCCATATCCAAATAAGATTACCTTAAAAATATTGACGATTTTCCATTAAATTTGTCTCATATAGAGGTTATTGAGAAAGATAGAGAAAGAATGAAACACATAAAATAACAGAAGTTTCAGGAGGATGGCTAAGCAATTCAACATTTTGTGGGATCCAAGAAAACTAAGAACGGAGAGAAAAAAAAAAAAGTTTAAGCAAATCCTCCTTATAAAAATAGGCAGACCAATTGATCAAGAAACAATTAAATATTGTTTATCCTTTGATAAATATTGCTTTTCAATGAATAACATCATAAGACTCAACTCATATAAACATATGGGGATCAAGTTAGCTCAAATACATTGCAGTTCATAATTATTAAACAAAACAAACAACTAACAATCGAACCCTTCTAGTTTTCATAGACACTTTTATAGCACAAAATACTAAGCTGTCATCATAGTATTCATTTTCTACCCAAATTTCAACTCAACCTCATGTAAAACAAATCATAATTGTAAAAAATCGAGAGGCATCACAATCAACCATGTTCCTAACATCACGTGAGGGCCAAAATAATTTGTATTGGGCTACAAAAACTCATACAATTTTAGCATGTTCTGCATTTTTAGAGTTACTTATAGCTTGTCTTCCATTCAATTTTTTTGACAATTATTGATACTCAACCCCAACTAGGATGAGCAAAACAACAGAAGGAAGAGAATCATACAAAACAAAGACAAAGGCTGCATATAGTATTTTTAGCATCCTAAGAAGTAGGTGCAAAGATAACCCAAACATATAAGCCAACCCTTACAATATCATGCATGACATCTCTAATAACTTTATTTAAGTAACTACATAGCAGCAACCACTCACTAAGACTAATAGAGAGAAAAAGGCAAACAGGAGAAAAAAAACTAGAGGCAAAGCCAGCTGAATATAGAACAAAGCATATAAAAGAAAACACAAACACCAAGCAACGGAGAATCCTAAAGGGTACGCCAGCTTAAGCAGGACTTCATACTATAATACCCCCTATACACGTGTCAGGAGATAGGTTCTGTACGACCCAATGGTCCCCTTTGATGCACTCATACTGCCGGGAAGGCCCTGATGCGTGAAGGGCCAAGAGGTGAAAAGCTGGAGCCGCCGTTGCAAAATTCTACAGAGTAGTCGTGACAGTGAGTTTTAGTTGCTACAGTGATCGGCAATTGGAAGGTTCACTACAGTGAGCATGGGCTAGGAGGTTCACTGGGCGACATAGATTCACTTGGAGCGAGTCGTTGTCTGAAGGTTCACTGCAACGAGCACCCCGTATCAGCACAGGATCAAAATGACGCCGTTTCATTTTGACCCTTTTAAAACCCTAATCGGGCTCCTCTTTTTCCAGAAAGCAAAACTGAAGTCAAGCTCCCCAAAACCCTCATTTTCTCTCTTTTATTCCAATCTAGCTCCCCCAAATCATCAAGATATGTTTATGTTGTTAGATTATGTCTTCTTTCCCTCCATTCTTTCATGATCTTGGGTTTGGGCTTTGTTATTTCTCTTATTGTTGTTGTAACGCCCCAATTTTTACCTGTAATTTTTACTGTCATTAAGAATTATCAAATTACCGTAGGTAAATATTATATAAAATTTAAGACCAAACAATCCTTAATAAAGGAATATAACGTTAGAAGAGAAGTTAGAAGCAATTCGTGCAAGTATTGCAAACCCCAATTTTCTGTACGTGTAAAATGACCAAAATGCCCCTGAGGTTATTTTACTCAGAAAATGAGGATCGTGGGCCCCACCCGTCCTCAAGGGGATGTTTTGATGTTAATAAGGGATTGTTTGTGTTATGTGTGTTAATAGAGGAGAAGAATCCTAATTTTGAGCTCGACGCGAAATGACCAAAACGCCCGCCCGTTTTAACTCCATTGCGTGCCGACTGAGCCCGTACCTCACTAAAATGTTTTAAAACATGTTTTTAAGCCATGATTAACCATTAGTTAAGCTCGGGTGGTCTCGGCAATTTTTAAGTAAAATGACCGTTTTGCCCGTCTTTGTGAGTTTTACAAATTTTGAGATTTTTGATTCGTCTAACAAAACCTAAGCAATATTAGGCTCAAATTAAAGCTTATTAAATTCTAATTATTAATCTAGAGTCAAAATTATTTATTTAAATTGATTAGAACCTAAAATTGCTTTAAAACACTCAAATTGCTTACTAATTCACTTAAGCCCTTAACCGTAAATTCTCTAAATTGCATGAATACCTTGCCTACACCTAAATAATACATGGAACACACAAAACCCTCTTCCATGAGGCTGTAATGCACGAAATAATGCAGCCATAATACACCAAAAAATTGCACTAAAACATAATGCCAAAAATCACCATAAAACAAGGAACTTTGAAACATGATTCCATGTTTTAAGCCACCAAACAAGATGATTTTTCCTTCCTTGTCTCTCTCAAATTGAATCAGATTTTCCTCTCCTCTTGTCCATTTATGAGCTTGAATTCTTCTATAAATAGGCATGCTTAGAAGTCATTAGAGACTTGCTCAAAAATTTCACAACTTCAAGTTTTTCCTAAGCTCAAAAACTTTCTTTCTTTCTTCCCCCTTGGCTGAAATTCTTCTTCAACCTTTCAAGAATATTTTCTTTCATTTCACTCCAAGAAACCAAGTTCTCTTCCTTTCCTTCAAATCAGATTAGGTAGGGAGTTGTTTTTAAGTTTATTTCTATGTTTTGCTAAGTGTTGTTCTTGGTTCAAAATGATGATTTCATGGATTTTCTCTAGTTTTTCCATTTGGTTTTCTTCTTCCTTTTTCTTTAACCAATTCGGCCATATGGCCTAGGTGGGACTAAGATGATGGCTTGATGATGAGGACCTTGAAGGTGGGTTGTGAATCCATCACAAGTTAGGCCTCTAAAGCTTGAAAGTTCCACTTGATGCAAAACTTTAAAGAATGATATTTTTATGATGATTTTATGATCTTGAGTTTAGAATTTGAAAGATGTATTTCTCACTTTGTCTTGTTAAGATATATATATTGAATTTGTATTTCTATAAAGTCTTGAAGGAGCTCTAGTAAAGAAATCAAATGAACTTGCATCCATGTTTAAGTTTATGCCTTGCATAATCATGTTTACTTTCTATGTCATCACTAAAATTTCAAGAATGAATAAATGGACTTGCATACTCATGTTTAAATTTCCAAGTTTGCATTTCATGTTTATATTTCATGTTGTCACTTAATCTCTAAAGATAATAAAGAAGTTGCATCTCATATTTATTTTATGTTCTCACTTTATTTTATAATGGCTAAAAGAATCAACGCATGACATGTTTATTTTTATGTCATCACCTAAAGATCCTAGAGCTCAAAGACTTACCCAAGTATCACAAGCAAAGAAATAAGATTATTGGAGTTAAAGAATTGATTCTTTAAGAAGTCTTGAGATTGGAGCTTAAAAAGATGTAATAATAATCTCCTTCATTCCAGTGCGGATTACCGCCTTCCGCTTCTTAAGATTCTCTTTCTCCCTCCACTTCCCTGCGACTACCGCCGCTCCAGTTTCTTGCATCATGTTTATATTTCAAGCTCTTGCATCATGTTTAATTTTCAAGTCATCACCTTAAATCTTAAAGATAAAGAAATGGATTTGCATATCATGTTTATAATTCCAAGTTATCACCTTATAATGACAAGATTAAAATGAGGTTGCATAGCATGTTTATGATTCTAAGATATCACATAAATCTCTTAAGCTCAAGACTTGCTCCTTTTATCTTAAGTGAGAATTTTAATTATGAAGATTCTTTCAAAAAGAATTAGTTTCTAAAAGAGTTTTAAAGCTTTGCAAGGATTCTACGGGAAACTAATATTTTATGTTCACTTAAAATGTGATTTTATACAATTATATGAGGTTCATGATTCGGCTTCTGATATGAGATTAGTACCAATAAATGATGATGATTTAATATGTTTGATGTTGTGATAAATATGGTTTATTCTATGCATGTTAGAGATAAAACTAGCTTCCTCAAAAACCGTAAAAGTAAGATTTCTAGAACTTTAGATAATGAAATTTATGCATTCTTTCCAGAGCCTTTAGTGACCTTAAGAACCAGATATTATTATGTTTAGATAAGGGATAATGATTCATAATTGGTTTAATGATTAATTTTAGCATCATAGGAAAAGCCGTAACGAGAAAAGGTTAAAAACGTAACTTCTAGCACACGTAAAACCTTAAGAACAACTTACGTCTATGCTACCCCATATAGTCTAATAATGTTCTTAAGGCTTATAATTGATGGTAATAAATCCCTTAGATGCATAAGTAATTAGTTTGATAATTAAGGTTACCCAATTTTAGAGTTCGGTTATTTAAGGGAGCTTTATTGTGAAAATTTTAGATGACATCTTTTGATGCTTTGGAATGTCAGTTATATAATGATGTAATGCCTATGAGAATTTGATATTATTGAATGATTTCATGGCTTGCATGCAAACAATGAGAATGTTCATGCATCTTGATGATTATGATATAACATGCTAAGACTTAATGGTGACTTAAACTCATGAGGAAATGATCCTTTGGACCCATCAGACTATAGGTGGTGAAAAGGTGATATTGAGAAAATGATCCTTTAAGACCCATCAGACTAGAGGTGGTGAAAAGGTGATTCTTGCCCCCTAGCCCGTTCTCTCAAAAGGGTAGAGTCGGATTTTAACTTATCAAAAGGGATAAGTATATGCTAGTGACGACTACTAAGGTATGAGCTCATAACCTAGATTACTCCCAAAGGGTGGAGTATAGGGTGGCCCCAAGGAAAATAATGATGATGATGACAAGATTTTAAGTCACCTAGGACACTAAAGGAATGAAATATGTGCACCATGTCTTGTGCATAGCTATTATGGTATGATGTTCTTCTGTCATAGCATTTTATGAGATGATGATAGGAAATATGATGTTCTTCTATGCATAGTATTTATGATATGATGATGAGAAATATGATGTTCTTCTATGCATAGTATTTATGATTTGATGATGAGAAATATGATGTTCTTTTATGCATAGTATTTATGATATGATGATGAAGAATACGATGTGTTGATAAAAGGAAAAGTTCATTATAAACATGACATGCTAAGTTTATGATGCATTATAAGACGCATGATTAAACCGACGAACCTCGGTAAAGTATATTTTCGAACTTAATAAATCAATCTTAGCATGCTCACTATTTCATAATAACCCCGAGGTTCCTGGGGACGATGATGATGACACAATGCATCATGAGGTGAGTACCTACTGAGATTCTTTTTATAAGTTTCTCACTCCCTCTATTTTTCTTTCCATCTCGTCTTCAGAAACAGAAGGAAGCATTCGTGAATCACATTGAGGCTGTCACCGGGTAGCTGAACTTGATCCTCTAGTTTCACTCGTATATTTCAGATATCTATCCCTATCCCTGAGTGTTATTACTAGGTGCCATTAATGGATGTCCTTCCATCCATATATTATTTATGTTTTGTTAGATTGCCTACACTTAGTCTTATTCTATTGGTAGGCAAAATATCTATATGATATGTAATTATGGATGCTGTATGATGGAGCCAATATATTATGATGTGATGTTTGTAAATTCCTATGTGTCTTTTAAATTTTGCTAAATCATTCACGTTATGCGCGGCTCACGTTTTCAATTATGTTTAAAAAAAAATGGCTCGTAATTTCACTAAGTATTTTCAAAGCATGATTAAGGAACTGAAGCAAAGAGTAAAGTCTAGTAATTAATCAGATACTGCCTAGGTGTATTGGGTTAATTATTAGGGTGTTACAGTTGTCAAGTGGGGTACTCCCCAATGTTGTTAGAATTGTTCTAGAGTTATCTAGATGTTATTAGAGTTTGATCATGAGTCAATGTTGCTCTATGACAGTTGTGGTGTCATTCCAAGTTCTCAAGGTCAAATTGGTGGTTCAAACACACTCCCGGCTTCAAACGATGGGTGGATTCAAATCCATGACCTTATTTTAGCTATTATGATTATGTTTGATGCAAGATAATTGCGAAATATGAAATTTGAGATGAGGAAAAGTATATAATATGATTTTACATGATTATGTTAAGCTAGAAAAATTTTGATTCATGATGATAGCACGAAAGAATGAGTTTTACAAAATCATGGGACCATGATTGCTATGTTGTGTGTTATGGAAAAGGTTTTACATGTTTGAGAAAGGATTTATTAAGAAAGTATGGTTTGTACCAAGTTTTCTATTTTATCAAATGTGTTTTATGAGCTTATGATATCACTATATTTTTGTCATAAGATGTTAGATTTTATAAGATGTTGGATTTTGGACTATATTTCTAGAATATCAAGTTTAATTATCATGTATTGAGATTTCAAACTATTCTTTAGAATATATATATTTTAGAGAAATGCAAAACAAGAGTATGACCTAACTTTACGAATAAATATGTTATATGATTTCCAAGTTTTATGATTACGAACCCTAGTCTTTTGAGCTATGATTTTAGATTTATCAAGTATATGGAAAGTTATGTTAGCTTAAGATTTGAACTTAGAACTTTAGTTTCATGGTACCAGAGAATTTAATTCAATATGATTCTTAGCAATTGCCAGATATTCTGTGGGCTTTAGTCAGGTTGCCTACAAACCGATGATCCCTTGGGCACGACTTCATACCCAGTTATGCTAAGTCAGATTGTTAGAGTTACATGAATTCAGAACTCCAGTGTACTAAAATTTAGGGTCTCTGTTTCATTAGGGCAGAGTACCCATTTTTCAGCTTTGGGTTTTGTCAAACTAGTTTAGACGGAGAGATCAGGAAATAGAAGGTTAGTGAACGGCTGTATGAGATCGTTAACCTTGGTACCAAGTTGTCTGCCAAAGAACAATATCACCCCTTAGCATACACAGAAACGGGACCTGGTTAGGTATCCACACTTTTCATATAGGGACTATTTGATTTTACACTTTTATTATTATATATGTATATTCAGCTAACAAATACGGTTTCCCTAGCTCTGCCACACCTTAGTTAAAATGATTTCATGATGCTTGTGAGTTTACGATTGTTTGTTCATGAATTTATGAAATGAGAAACTTTTTCTTATATAGCTATGTATTTAAATAACAAATGATTATGATTGTTGTATGCATGGTATTATATGTATATTCCTTGGTTGTCCCATGTGAGTGATAAGTGAGAACTCACTCACTTGACCGTTGACTCGCCCTCTCCCTTTCTCTCATAGTTGCAGATGCAGATATCTTTACGTCACCATTCAGGAGCCGCAGCTATCCTTTGGTGCGCTTTACATTGCTGTAACCTTAGTTTAGGCTTTTGTTAGTTTAGAGGACTTCAGGAGGCTTCAGGGAGGATTCGAGTCACGCATGTATTTTGAGACATTGTAGTTTTTAAAGTTTATGTATTTCCGTATATGTTACAAAAATCGAAGTATGGATTTCAATCACTGATTTTGATTTAGATTATATAATAGATTGGCTAAGTAGTTATAATTCAGTTTTCAAAGATTGAGCGGGTTTTCATATTTATATCACATGATAAACCAGTTTATGATTTCATGATCAACAATTTTGGCAGAAGTTTGCAAGTTTGGATATTAAGCACTTCCAGTTTATGAATTCAAATATTATGTTTTAATTAGAGTAATTGATATTGATTTAGAAGTAAATCATATTTGAAGTATTATATTATGATAAAGCATGCATTCATAGAGACATGTCACCCAGAAGGCTTATGTGAGAGATTCCTCACATTAATTCACGTTCCCAAGTTGAGTCGTGACAGGTACATTGGCAAGTTCACTTGCCATTCTGGGACATGGTAGCAGCCAAAAATCTAAGACTAACTCTCCAGTTGTTCTCGTTGTATTTTCATGGTTTCTGGGCTAACATAATACATCATACAATTCTTTCTACATATATAATTGAATGTTTTAATTAGAGAAATTGACATTGATTTAAAAGTAAATCATATTTGAAGTATTATATTACGATAAAGTATGCATTCATAAAGACCCGTCATATAGAAGGCTTACGGGGATGAGATTCCTCACGTGCTGGTCACATTCCCAAGTCGAGTTGTGTCAGGACACTAGAAAGTCAACCTCATTTTGGACAGTAAGCAACCAAAAATCTAAGACTAACTCTCCAGTTGCTCTCATTGTATTTTCATGGTTTATGGGCTAATAAAATACATTATACTATTCTTTCTACATATATAATTGAAACATGCTGAAACTCTTCAACAAAGTGAAGCAATCTAGAAAGGTACAATAAATCATAGAATAAAAGAAAAATAAAGCCAATATAGTAATAGTAAATAATGTCAGGTTACAAATCAAAAGGCTAATATAGTAATAGTAATAATAGAACAAATAGCATATTAGAAAGGTTAAACTTGATTTTGTCAAATCTTAAGTTTTGCTCAAATCACAAACATAACATTGGAGAAGAGCATTACCTTTGCTAAATTCCTAGAATTATAGTAGCAATGTCTAACATTAAAAAGGATCCTATATAAATGATAGTACGGACCATTGGAATTTTTTGGGCTCATGTAATAACTTGCAAAAGATTTTGTATCACATAACATTAGAAGCGAGATACAATTGGAGAAATGGGATCAACATTATATTAGAACTAAATGCATTTTAAGAATTTCTAGTCCTGATATTGTTTATGGACAAGTTTTGAACCCTAAGGTAAAGACTTTATAAGACATAGAAAAGAGATTTAGGTTTTTGGTTGAGCAAACGATAGTATAGATAGGCTGTGTTGACAGTTAATCCGCTAACCTTGGTACAAGTAATGAGGGCCAGGAAAATAGAGAACTTATTGTCACATTAGTATGTATAATGGCCAGATGTGACCAGAGATTATTAATCAAAGATTTTATTATTTCATATGAATTATGAATAACTAAGTAGAGATTACTGTCTCTATTAGGATATTGTTATGTTGATTTAAAGAAAACTATAATTTTGCTTATCTACTATGAGTATGAAATGTTTTTAAAGCTTTATGATTATTAGTGTCATTATGATTTATGTATCTTCCCTTGGTGTCACATGGAAGGGGTTCAAGTGAGGACTTTATTCACGATTTTGAATAAAAACTCACCCTTTCCTTTTCCTCCATTAGAACAACGTTGTAGTTCATCATAGCTTCCTTCTTCCTATCAGGAGAGTTTAGCTTAAGCTTTGTAACGCCGATTTCTGCCGTTTGAGTACAAATGACCAATGCCCTAAGGTCATTTTACCGATTTTAGGAATCGACCCGACAATCCTAAATGGGTCAACTCAATGTTTGAAGGGGTTATAACTATTATTTTGATATCCAGGTGAAAATCTCGTTTTTAAGTTTCAACTCAAAATGACCAAAATACCCCTTGCATTTACACGGTAAGATGTTTGAGCCCAAACTTCCAGGAAGTTCAAAATGATGTTTATAAGTAATGTTTGATGTTTAGTTCCTGCTCGTTCGTCAGTTTAGTGCAAAATTACCATTTTGCCCCTAGAACAGTGTACAATGAGCCTAATGACGCAATTAAGCAAACCTAAGCAATATTAGGCTTAATCGAAGATTAATTTATTTCAATAATTAATCTAGAGTCAAAATAATTTATTAAGGTTAATTAGAACCTAAAATTGCTTAGATAAAACTCTAATTGCATTCTTTAATTCAAGATTCCTAGTCATGGAATCTTGAATAGTGTTTCTCTCTAAATTCCTTAAATTAAGGAATTGTGCCATACCTCATTTGACTAAGAAAATGAATTTAATTTGTTAATCTAGTAAGATTACCCTCCTAATCAAGTCTTAACATCCCTAATTAACCAATTACTTCACCTAAACACTTTCTTACAACTCCTAACCAAAACCTTAATCAAAGAAACACCTAAACACATCACTAAAACACAATTACATGAGCAAATTAATTCCCCCTTTGCTGACCAATCTGGCTGAATACATGGCCTAGGAGAAGTGCCACATGTTGTTTGATTTCTCACTCAAGAGTCATGCCTAGGCCATACCTCAAACCATACCTCACCATGTTTTCAACCATGCCTTTGCCCATACCAATCAAGAGATATTTTCTTCTCCTTTGGCCAGAAGACCGTCGGCCTTCTCCCCTTTGT
Source organism: Dalbergia oliveri (assembly GCA_030441495.1). Classification (NCBI taxonomy): domain Eukaryota; kingdom Viridiplantae; phylum Streptophyta; class Magnoliopsida; order Fabales; family Fabaceae; genus Dalbergia; species Dalbergia oliveri. The sequence goes on from JAMLFY010000006.1 coordinate 38,316,051, forward strand.
GCAGCCTCCATGTTGCCAATTTTCTATAAATACCAAGCTTGGAAGAACCTTGATACACTTTAGATCATTTGCTAAGTTTAGTTGTCTTGCATTTTCTTTTTTCTCTCAAAGTTCTCTTCATCTTCTTCATCTTCTTCTTCCTCTCAAAGAACCTTGCCACCACCACAAACCACCACTAACAACCATAAACCACCACTACCTCACTTTAAACCATCTCTTAAACACTCAAACCTTCCATTCCTAAGCTTAGAAACTCAAGGAAAAATCATCTTCCTTAAGCATCCTCCTTGGCCAAATCCATCATCACATCCAAGAGGGAAGATCTCTTCTTAACTCTTCAAGAACTCAAGCTTTCTTTTATTCCTTCAAAGACTTCCTTAGGTAGGGGTTTTGTTTTCAAGTTTTACTTGTTTTCCTTAAGAAAAGTTCTAGTTTTCTCTTGGTTCAAACTCTTTTCCTTCTTTCTTTTTCATTCGGCCAAGAGGCCATTTTATGAGAATAACATGAGCTTGATGATGAGGTTTCAAGATAATGACTTGTTGTTGTCATGTGAAAAATCTCTAAAGCTTGAAACAACTTGATCTTGGACCATACATGCCTTGATTTCTTTCTTTTTCCTTGATAAAGTTTTCAGTTTTTCTTTCTTCCTCATGATTTCAAAAAGCTCTAAGCTTACCCTTGCTAACCTTAAAGTTGGTCGGCCTTTAAGAGTTTCACTCTAGATTGAAGCCCATGAGCAATAAAATAAAGAATATGATTTAGTTCTTGTATTTTGTTTAGACAAAGTGTTGAACTTTATGTCTATTTTCTTGAGCTTGATGATGAAGTTCAAACCTTAAGACTTCCTTGAAGTCTAGGTGCTAAGAACTCTAAAGCTTGCCTTATGATACATAATGGGTTGAGGTTTCTATTAAAGTCTTGCAAAAGGGCTCTAGATCAGATCTAATAAGTTGCATTCATGTTTTCTTTAATGCTTTGCATTTCATTTTTTTTTCAAGTCTTCACTAAACAACCAAGATTAAAACAAAATGTGCATCCTCACTTAATAAATCTCAAAGCCTACCTATTTCAACCTTAAAGTTGATTGTTGATTTGGGGTAAACCTCAAGGGGCCTCATCACATAAAGAATTGAGCCTTCATCTCAAGTACTTTCTTGTCTTCATGTTTATATTTTGCCATCACTTAAACTTCTTTAATAAAAAAGATCTCATGTTTACTTTTTCCTTCTTTCTTTATTGAAGAATAAAAATGAGGTGCATAGCATGTTTAAGTTTATGTCATCACTTTAATGATCTAGAGCTCAAAGCTTGCCCAAGTATCCTATGTAAGGTTTTTCTTTGTTGGCATTTTTAAAGAAGCCATTCGGCCTTGTGGTGATGATGATGGACTTAGTTGAGTTGATCCACAAATGTAAATAGTTCATTTTGTTGTAATTTTCCAGATTTCAAAAGCTCTAAGCAACATTACAAATGAAATTATACACTCTAAATCTATTTTGAACAAGAATTTATTTAGACTTGATGTGTCAAATGAATATGATTTTGTGAGGATTTGAGTTCTAAAAGAGTTTTGAATCCCTAGAATTATTCCAAAAGAAAACTAGCAACTTGTATGCATTTTAATTCATGAGATTATGTGATTTTTGCTTCTTTCTTTCTGTAACTCCATGTTTGGCCACTATACTAAATCTGTTTTATGGTGTGGAAATGTGTAAAATTATGTTTGAGTGAAGTAAGGAACGTTTAGAGAAGTTAGAAAAGATTAAGTAATTAAAAAGGGTTCAAATTGAGAATTCTAGAACACCTAACTATGGAAAGATGCAAACCTGTTCCAGCATGACTAATTCAAGGATAAATGGTTCATAATCAGTAGAACATGTATAAAAACCCTTCATAAATGATTAGGTATTAATTACAAAGCTTAAGGTGATGATAAGGACTTAAAATGGGAATTCTAGCACACTTAGACATGGTAAAATACAATTCTGTTCCAGCATAGTTAGATTGAGGAAAAATGGTTTACAACTTAGAAAACATGCCTAGGAATCCCTCATAACTGGTTTAGGAATTGATTATGGAACCTTAGGCGAAGACGGATCTTAAAAAGGGTCACGACGGAGATTCTAGAGCCCGTAAGCATATGATATTTTTCTGCCCTTACATGCACAATGCTGTTTGGAATTTTTAGTAAGTCTAAATCTTAGAGAAAAGTTTAAATGATAACCTCTTGAGGGTAATAAAGATGTAATATGGGTATTCGAATAATTAGAAGACAAGTTTAAGACCCGTAAGGGCCAAAGCATAAGATACTATGAGATAGGAAGCCGAGTGAGCATATTTATGATGATGAACCTCAAGCATATTTATGATGATGTGATTATGTTAATATCTTGAGCATGAAACTTTATGTGTATAATTGGCATGTTGATGTGATGAAGTATTATGTCTTAATTTGAGATGCATGAGGTTCGAAATATGAACGAACTAGAAGAATATGCTCATGTGAATTATACAGTTTTTAATTGAGAAAGTTCCATAAGAATGATACATGTGATTGAGATTATGTGGCATGACTCAAATTTAAGGAAATTCGAAGAGTAGCCGTTACGCTACCGAATTTCCATCAAATTTGAAAGACTTAAGAAAGTTTTGAGAAATAAGATGTTTAAGGTGACACACAGACATACTTCTCCTGCTCCGAGTGAGGAAGGTAAAACCGTGAGGGCATCAACATTAGCCTGCCAAAGCGGACAAAGTCGTTGGTCTTAACCAGTCGATGCGTTTCGAAGAAGGAAAAAGTCCCATGATGGGTGATCCTTAGGCCCCTTACCCGTACTCTAGAGTCGAGATTATGATGATTATGATTATGTTTATGATTCGCTTATCAAGAGGATAAGTAAGAACTAGTGACGACTAGTTAAGGTATGAGCTCATAGCCTAGTTTAAGGGGTGCGGTTACTATGATGTTTTGTGTCACAAGATTGAGAAGAAGGAATGATGTCCAAAGAGAAGTTACATACCACTTATATGTTGACTTATTATTGTTTGATTTGCCTAAAATGTTGCCATGCATTCATGTTTTATCCTGCATACATGCATTAAGATTCATGATAAAAGACACGGACCTTGGATAATTATCTTTGCGAAAACCTCATAATAAACTTATGCATGTTTAACCTTTTTATAATAAACCCAAGGTTCCTGGGGACGTAGACGATGACACTAGGATAGAGGATTTCCTCCTGAGATTCTTTAGCAAGATTCTCACCCTCTCTCTCTGTTTCTCTTCCGTTATGTCTCCAGACTGCGATGGCATCATTTGTGATTTTTGTTGATGTGCCCATGTGGGAAGTACACTACGATTGGGATCATCAATCCTACCATTTCGAGGGTCGTTATGCTATACGCATTTTTGCATACATGGGATGCCCATTTGCCTTTCCGGTCTCCGGTTTCCGTTTCACCCCGACTTCTCCCTATGGCAATGATATGATTTTTGAGAGGACGTGACCCTGAGACGGGCAGAACGTCGCGGTCGTCCTCATCCTCAGTGGTACGAGGCTACCCGAGTACATGCCTCGCAGAGACGTTCGGAGACTAACCCGTCAGAGGATCCCCCTTCTCATCCTTTTCGGAGGGTCCCCCCTGTACCCATGGACATTGGGATGAGTAGCGAGGAGACGGTGACGCAGCGGAGGTTAACACGACGTAGAGATGCGCCACGCCGTGGAGGGCATGTTCGCCCACCCTTCCATCTTCATGCACCCGAGGAGCTTGCCCAGTTCATTGGGTATGTGCCATCGAGGGACGAGGAGGAGCACCATCCATAGTTCGAGGGAGAGAGTAGTCCTAGTTTGGGAGTATCTTTTGGGGTTGTTTCATGTATTCGTTGTTATGTTTCTTATTTCTGTTATTGTCCTAAAGCTCTGCCCACTTATATGGGTAAGACTTTATGCTTTCCTTTGTAACTTCGTAGTCATGTATTAAACTATGTTAATTAATGTTATGAAGAATGTTTTCATGATTGAGGTGTTCTTGATAGATTTTGTATTGTATGATTTATTTTCCTCTTCCGCTTCACGTTTCATTTATGTTATACGCAAAGGCTCGCACTTTGTTTTACATGATTCATTTCCAAAAAAAAAAAATTTACTGTACTTTCCGCTAAGTATTTTGTAAAATGAATTTAAAGGGAAGTAATAACCAATAATTAATCTTGATACGTCCTAGGCGTATTGGGTTAAATATTAGGGTGTTACAAGCTCCACTTGAGTGAAGCATTCTTATTTTGTTTAGAGTACTCCATACATTGGGGCAGGATCCCAACCATAGAGCATGTTTTGCATTTCGAATCATATGATCTACTTGATTAATTTTATGGTTATTTTTTTAAATAGAGCAAACTCATAGTAAATATGTTGTATTATGATATATGGACGTTGAAATTGACTTACAAGACATTAGTTGTAATCACTTATGGATTTTAAAAGGATAGATAATTTGTATGTAGAAAAAGATAACCTTTCTGTTTTCATGGATTTTATTGTAATACCCTGGTTTTAAATAAAAAGGTTAGAAAAAAAATTTCGAACCAAGAAGGGTGACGGTTACCCTTCTCTATTAGGGTCCTAATTTCACTAAGTTCTGACCCTATACGCCCTTGAGGGTTATATGATAGAACCATTTTTTGGAACCAAAAGTCCCGGTAATTATTCCCTAGAGAAAAATAAGTTAAAGAGTGATTTTTAGCGAATTTTTGAAACCTGTAAACCTTTTGTTTTTAGTCCAAAAGTTTATAAAACCATAAGATTCTCAGAATTTGAACTAAAACCCAAAAATTAGATTTTGATTGGTTGAGATTTTGATTTTTCTAATATTTTATTTGAATCCAAATGGGGGGTATTTCCCTATTTACATTTATGTTTTCAGTTAATGGAAAGTAAAATAAATGAATGTAAATATTCTAGTGAGCGCTAGCGATCAAGGAACAGTAAGGTGGTACAGGATGTGTTTTGGGCGCTCTCTGGTGAGGCTAGCGCTCGACAGGCTTATAGAAAACCCCCCTTTTGAGGTTCCAGACCATTCCACATGATTTCTTTCACCCTCAAGCTCAAGAAACTTTGCTCCTACCCTATTCTCATCTCAAACTCATTTCCTCAAACTTCCAGTTTCTCCTTAAAGGTATGTTCTTCTTTTCTTTTTTATTCCTTCAATCTCTCATCCTCTTGGGGTCTTGGCCTTGTGTTCTCATGGTTTTCATGCCATGATGCTTTTCCACCATTATTAGAGTTAAGACTGAGTTAGTTAAAGGTTCTAGTGGTTAATCTAGCGTATTATGATTGTTATAGCAGATATCAAGGTCATTCCTACTTCCTAGTGTGTTGTTGATGTTGTTTCTACAGATTTCACCCTCCAGGTGAGTGGGTTCGCATTTGTGACTTATATGTTGTTCATTATAGTTATTTTCATTGAAAATTATGATTCACTACTTGATTTTAGAGAAACACCGTATAAGGATTGAGATTACTGTTGGTTTATATGTTTTTAATTGCAAGTGTTAGAGCATGAAATGTATTTTTGATAAAAACTCATGGGACCATGGTTGTTATACTGGTTTTATGCGAATTGATGATATATGTGATGGTTGGAGGGTTTTATGCTTATTTCAATAGATTTGGGCATGGTTTACTTATATGATATAGATTTATAACCAAGTTTAGAGAAAAGGATTGGAAGTATGGTTTTAGACTTTGTAACTTCTAAAAATGATATTGACTTTCCAGTTATAAGGAGCTTGTTAGTTGAATGATGCTTTTGATAATCGATAAAAGAATTTTAGAGCTTGAATCATCATGAGATTCAGAACAGTTGACGGCTACATATTCTGAGAGGTATGAAATCACACTGTCTACAAAGGGTGATCCCTTGGACATGATTTCATAGCCACAATTATGCTAAGGTCATGATGTTAGAATCAGATGGATTCAAGCTCACAGAGGACTAAAAGGTTTTTATGGGTTTTCTGATTTATTTACAATAGCTATAAGAAACAGGTTGTGTGTTAACGGCAATAAATCCGTTAACCTTGGTACCAAGTAAGCCAAGGCTAGAGTATTCAGAGAAGAGACCTATTTAAGTACCCCTTATTGTCACACTGGAGACGGCGATACGTAACGCCTAGATGTGACCAGAGACTTATCCATTATCATCATCCTGGGACGGCGATACATAACGCCCAGATATGACTAGAGGTTTGTGGATGGAGGATTGACTGGTACACTGGGGACGGCGATACGTAACGCCCAGATGTAACAGAGGTTATTATACGAAGATTATTGTTTCTCTAAAAGCTATTACACTATGAGCTTATATAAATTCAGATATGAAAGTAAATTGAGAAAGATGCTGTTGAATTGACAAAGTGATAATCTGAGTGAATGACTATATAGATGTATACTTGATTGCATAAGACGTTTTAGTATTATTGATGTTGTTATAATTCCATGCATTGTTTTTGGATGTCCCATGAAAGGGGGTTTCAAGTGAAGGCACACTCACTGAGTTTTGGTATCAAAACTCACCCCTCTCATTTCTCTTATTTTTCCAGATAGAACCATAGCTGCAAATTCTACTCAGTCAAGGTCCAAAGTCTAATGGTAAGCTTCACTCGGGGTGAGGCATGTATCCTGGGTTGTTAGAGTGCTCCAGTACAAATGCAGCAATCCAGACCTAAAGCATATGTTGTTTTGCATCTGACATATTATGAATAATTTTGGTTTGTACCTTAATGATTTGAATATTTGGAAACTCATATCTTAACTTATATAGGTATGAATAATTTTGTGGTCTTAGACTTAAAGGTTTGTTATGAGATTTCAGACATGGTTATCTTGATTCTAAAGAATGAATGATTTGTCTATAGAAAATGAAATTACGTTTAAAATAAACTCCTATGAACAAAAACATGCACATAGAGCATCACAAGTCCTGACGTGAGAATGGAATTTCTCGCATGCTGGTCACGTGCCTGAATCAGGTCGTGACATTTATAACCAAAGCATGCATGTAGAAGCGGTCAATAGGTCACGAGACTTCCGTGGGAATGAAATTTCTCGCGTGCCGATCACGTTCTCAAATCGGGTCATGACAAAGTGGTATCAGAGCATTAGGTTTCCCTGCATGGTCCTGGAGCAAGTGTCCACAAATGGCATGACGTTTATGGGAATGGAACTCGACCATTCGTATTAACGTGATGTTATTTGAGGCCTTTAAGAAAAGTTAGTCATGTCTAGGTCCAATAAGTCTCTGTCATTTCTTGGATTTTTATTCCAGCTTCCCATCCTATGTTTCCCTTCATCTTAGGTGAGGCATGCCACTGTGAACTCCGTCGCCCTTATCACCGCAATAACCCTATGTCAACTAACGTCGTTACATGACGCCTTGAGCGAGCCGTCCTATGTCTAGCAAAGGTAGTAGGTAGGCACCTTAGAGTGGGAGTGTCCTAGCAGGAGGCACAATTAAACATGACCCGCCTAGACTAGGTCAACAATAGGCACCATTGGTCAAGGCCACCTCTTCATCGCCCTCTCCAATGTGCCCTGTCATTGCCTAACCCAGGACCGGACATCACACCCAGTTTGCCAAATATGTAGGAGACACTATGGAGGTCTGTGTTTGTTTGGTACCTTCATGTGTTATGAATGTAGGCAAAGGGGACATAAGAAGAAGGGCTAGGTACTTCCTTGAGAGTACTTAGGGCAAGAGTCGACAACCAAACTCCCAATACAACGCTATCACCCGATAGAGGTGAGTGATGTAGTTGCCCCAGCTAGTGGAGGTCCTCATACGAGTGATTCAGACCCAACAAGTAAAACCGCAATTGAGATATAAACTAAGCATGTAGGCATTTAGTAAGAATGACGATAGGTTCTAATATGTCAATTGTTTTATGTAATTTTGATATCGTGACCATCATGCATGCCGTGTTTCTAAAATGTATGGTTGTACTATTTATGTTGGAATTGTACACTTACAAAATATGAGTATAGCATGCATGTGGAATAGGTTGTCAATATGACAAATTGTTTGAACAGTTTTGAGTGTGCATTGTGACGTTGTATAACATGAATTGCTAAGCTAGTTTCGAATCACTGTGCATATTAGTTGTCCTTGATCTCTTTGACTGTTGCTTGTTGTTCTTTTCTAGTTATAGCATAATATAAAAATGTTGAAAGTATGAATATTTCATTGCCTGCGATTAGAGTTAGCAAGATTAAGTTATCAGAAATCTTATCAATGCATGAATGATAAATTTTGTTGTGATGATTTGGAATTTTAAAGGAGAAAATGATAGGATTATATACTATTAAAGAACCTCTCTCATGCATGACGTTTACAATAGCGAGTGTTGTTAAACGAAACAGGCATGTAAATGATTAGCATTAAGTTTCATGGATTAAGAAATTTAATTGAATAATACACATGTGCTAAGTGGAAATTAAGGCTTTAGAAATTGAACTCCTAGGTTCTTCAAGAATTTATTGTAATCCTATTAACCTGAGCTACTTAGGGTGCACAGATGCTATGTCAATGTTTGCTAAACATATGGTTACATACATGTGTGTGTAGTTTTATGCATGAACATGTTGGCTAATTATGCCTTTTTGGAACAAAGAATGGAATGAATTCCTAGGTACTCTATGGCATTTAAGGATCATTCTTACTGATATCAAGTCTCTTTCAATGCTTTGATTGTTATATTTTATGAGCTTGAATTGTGAATGGAAGACTGTGTTTATATAATTGAAAGGAATTTCATGAATACTTAAGGTCTTTGGCCAAGTTGCATAAAATTCTGAAGTAAAAAGAATTTCTCAAACTAGTATTTGTTAATAATTTTACAAAATACATGAGGCAAGTTTAGTATAAAAGACTAACATACCCATGTTAAATATTGGAAAGAACTGTAATCTCTTTCATATGTTGCGTTATCATGATTTGCTTTCTCAGAATAAAGAAAAGAAGATAGGAACATGTTTTACCTTAACTCAAGTATCATAATTGATGTGAATTGCTTTTTTTTTTTTAAGGAATTTTTGTGGTATAAACTAGTTTCACTATTGACTTGCAAATTTTTGTCTAACTGAGTTCATGAAAGCCCATGCAAAGAATATATATGGCTCTCTCAACCTGTGTATGTAAATTACTTGAATGGATTTAGATTGAAATATGTCAGGTTTAATATATAACTTGGAAATAGAATCATAAGGGGACTAATTGACTTAATGAGCTAATGAGATACATATTGTTCACCTTAGGTTCACGTGTTAGCATGAAATGTGAGCATGACTCGATGTTTTAACATATATGTTTATGTTTGAAATATTTGATTAAAAGACTAGGAAGTTCTAAGGCAAAGAAAGTGGTGCATGAGAACTAATAATGCATGTTAACCTGGTAAAGGATTTCAAAGATCTTAGCACGAGTCATGCTAACCATGCCTCATTGTTTGATGTATGTGATGTGCGGTACTATTTATGTTGAAGGCATATGCATATGAATGCCATGTATATCCTTTTTCATTTTCTACGTGGATGGATAGAGTAGTTTGATTTCCGTACATGACACGTGTATAGGGAGGGAAGAGTTTAAGAACCAAGAACTAGAAGTCCCTATGGTGTCAATCAATGTCAAACACAAAAGAAAGAAAGCACAGAGCAAGTGATGTTAGTCGTCCAGTAAAATTATCATGATAAGAGCCTTTGTCTTCTCTATAGGAAAGGGCTGCCCTTGGAGGCGGAGCTACCCAGATATGATAAAATCCATCCGTAGACAAGAAATAGAGCAATAGTTTTTAGAAGGGCACTATCTCCAGAGTAGAATTAACACATTAGAGTACCATCTTAAAGTGTTTCGCGGTTAGACCCATCCATGAGACCCATGTACCTCGAGTATTCTACCTCCTTGTTCTTCCAAATACATCAGTTCAGATTTGGGGACCAAATCTTTTTGAGGAGGGAAGAATGTAATACCCTAGCTTTAAATAAAAAGGTTAAAGAAATTTTTGAGTTAGGAAAAGTGACAGCTATCCTTATTTGTGTCCTGAATTTTTCTATGTTCTGGATCCTACACGCCCTTGGAAGGCTATATGATAGAACAACATTTTTGGATCAGAAGTCCTGGCAATTGTTCTCAAAAGGAAAATAAGTTAAAGAACGATTTTTAATAAATTTTATGAAACATTTAAACATTTCATTTTTAAGCCACAAGTTTATAAAATCTTAGAAATTCCTAAATTTGAACTAAAATTCAAACTTTGGATTCTAATTTGTTAGGATTTTAATTTTTGTGATATTTTATTTTAATCCAAATGGGGGATATTTTCTTATTTACATTTATATTTTAAAACCCTAAACCCTAAATGAGGACATTAACTTAAAATTAAGAAATATAAATAAGTGAGTATTAAGACAACCCAACCAGTACACACTAACACTTGAGTTATTGCTAAGAACTAGAAAACCATTCTGGAGAGAGGTAAGGAAACAGTAAGGTGGTGCGGGTGGACATTTTATGCTTTCTGGTGAGCACTCAGCCTAATGAGCACTACAATGATCAATAGTTCATTAAAAACCCCATTTCGGGTTCAGACCATTCCAAACACACCCTACACCCCAAAGATGAAAACATCGCCTTTTTACCCTGTTTCACCTCCCTAACTCCATTTCTTCATCATTTTCTCAAGTAAACTTCTTTTCCTTTCTCCTAAAAGTTCAAGGTATGTTTAGTTTGTTGATTTTGCTTCATTTCCTTCAAGTCTTCCTTGTTTAAAGGTGGTCCTCTATGCTTCTCAAGGGGAAGAAGTTTTCTATCCTGTTAGAGATGGATTCTTAAGTATTTGGAGGTTTTAGAAGTAATCTAGAGTTCTACTATTTTCATGTCAAATAGTGGTGTTATTTCTTTCCCCAGAGTTCTATTGCTGTTGTTTTTGCAAATTCCACCACTCTCGGTGCCACGTTCGCATCTATGATCTCTATATTGTACATTAGAATTATTTTCATAAAGATATGATTTATGGCTTGATTTTTGAGAAATATTGTTAAATTGTATGTTTAACTGTTAATTTTAGAGCATGAAATATATTTTTGATAAAACCATGGGACCATTATTGCTAAAGCGAGTTTCTAAAAGAATTAGACAGTGAGTATGATTGTTTAGAGCTTATTTAAGAATTATACGATTTCTAGTACTGAATATTGTTTATGGACAAGTTTTGAACCATAGGGTAGAAGACTTTATGAGACATAGAGAAGAGATTTAGGTTTTTGGTTGAGCTGAACAGTAGCTATAGAGAAACAGGCTACGTGTTAACAACAATTAATCCATTAGCCTTGGTACCAAGTAGCCTAAAGCCAGAGAAAATAGAAAATTTATTGTCACACTGGGGACTGATACGTAATGCCCAAATGTGATCAGATATTATTAATCAAAGATTTTGTTATGTCACATGAATTGTGCATACCCAAAGCAAAGGTTATTGTTTCTCTATTAGGATACTATTGGGTTGATTTATAGAAAACTATAATTCTAATTATCTGACTATGAGTATGAAATGTTTTTAAAGCTTTATGATTATTATTGTCATTATGATTTCTATATCTTCCCTTAGTGTCCAATGGAAGGGGGTTTTAGGTGAGAACTCACTCACAGTTTTTAATAAAAATTCACCCCTTTCATTTTTCCTTTATTACAAATACAACAGCTGTTGTAGGTTCCTCATAGCTTCCTTCTTCCTATCAGTAGTAGAGTTCAACTAGTAAGCTTCACTTGAGTGAAGCATTCTTATTTTGTTTAAAGTGCTTCGGTACATTGTAAGCAAGATCCCGACCATAGAGTATGTTTTGCATTTCGAAATCCTATGATCTACTTGTATTAGTTTTATGGTTATTTTTCAAAACGAGCAAACTTATAGTAAATATGTTGTAATGTGATATATGGACTTTGAAATTGACTTATGAGACATCAGTTATAATCACTCATGGATTTTAAAATGATAGGTAATTTGTATGTAGAAAAAGAGAAACTTTCTGTTTTTCATGGATTTTATAACCAGAGCATGTATGTAGAAGTAGTCAACGGATCACGAGACTTCGTAAAATAGAATTGCTCACGTGCGGTCACATTCTCAAATTGAGTCATGACATAACAATCCATTACCTTTGAGCTTGGAGGAGAAGAATTTGAGTAGGATTCAATGAAAGATAGTGGGAAAAGTGTTTAGGAGCTACGGATTCGGAGAAATAGGGTGGAGTCCGAGTTTGAGGTATTTAATGGGGTTGGGGGCTCACTTAAGTGAAACGTGACGTTTCCCACTTCACACAGTTGGGGGCACCGCTATAACGGTCGATCACAAAGCCAACCCAAAAAAACCATGTACTTGACCGCTATATCAGTCACCCACGTGGCAAGGATGGCATCCTTGCCTTCTACACTGTTATAACGTGTTAGAAACACTAGCTCTATATGCTAAGGGTCCTACAAGCATCCAGGGCCTTCCCAGTAACACAGGTGGGTCCTATGGGACCCTAAGGTCGTACTACTTATCTAGAGACACGTGGACCTGATATTACAATTATCAATATAAAAAAATTACGCAAACATCCAATTACATATTGACACATAAGCAAAAGTATTTGACTGAATCATCCATATTTTTTAAAAGAGGTATATGATTAAATGACAATATAAATATTTTTATATTGTCAATACATTAAAATTAACTTCTACAAAAATATAAAAAATTATAACAATAACAAATTTAATATTTTTTGGTATATAATTTAATATTTTAATATGTAGAGTAATATGTAACTGTTTGTAGGTAGTGAATAGAAACAAAATAATATGGCATGTATGATGTTTGTTGACACAAGGTTATTAGCGTAATTTTACTAGCAATATATTTCTTATTATTAAAATTCTTTGCCAGTTGACTTGAAGAGTATATATGGTTCAATTTTACACATAACTATATTAAAATTGTCTCCTACATTTCCTATCATCAGATCTCATTTTATTTTCAGATTTATCTTTTCAAAAGTTTAAGTTTATAGGTATATTGAATGTTCCATACCTCACAAGAACATTTTAAATGTGGCCATAAAATTTTTGTTATACTCATATTCTAAAATGATAAATACTAATACAAAAACATTTTATTCGTGCAAACATCTTATTTTGTGAATTATATATGCAATTCTTGAGTGTGGGTCATGTGGGATATGTGAATAACCTATTACCTAAACTTCAAGCTATTAGGCATGGTCATTTGCTTGTATGATACATATTGGTTTAGGTACAGTCATGTGTGATTCTGAATTTCTAATTGCTTGGATGCTATGCTTCTAGGAAAGTGTAGTGTGTGTGAAAATTAACTTACCTACCCAAAATGGAATCCTTTTCCATTGGTAAAAATTGGTTAGCTTTCTTTTTCTTCTTCCTTCTTAAATGTATAAAAATACTGCCATGGCAAGTACAAGAATATTTCATTAACATCTTAATTAACAGGGAGGAATATTATATTTGAGGAAGAGTGGAGTTAACCTTGATATTGGCAGATCTTAAAGAGGCAAGTGTAATTTTATTTGTTTCATTATTCAAAGTTCTTTGGTATATAGTATTTAAGGCACATAAAAGTTGAAATAGTATTTAAAATTTATTACGAGTTAGATTGGCTTGCTTAACTGGCAACTTGCTTGATGAAAGCAAATGTCAATTATTGAATCAATCAAATATCTTTTTTGTTACTTAAAGTTGTTGCACAATAATTAAGAAAAATATTGAAACAAGATTTAATTCCTATGCACCGGTTGCATACTAATAGAATTTGAGAAGAATATCTACCTACAATGATAACTAGTCACTGGTTTTATAATTGTCCCAAAATTTAATTGGTTGAGAGTATAATATTATTTGACACAATTAGTGTATAAAAAGTAATCACATAATTCTAATTAATAGGATAGTTCAAATCAAACTACCCACAATGATAACTACTCACTAGCATATAAGACTTTTATATCTGTAATGAGCTAACTTGGCTTCAGCATATTAATCTGAGTTTAGTGAGTTTTGTATATCAATGATTTAGACAAAAAAAAAAAAAGATAGCTTTATCAAACAAAATTATTGTTTAGGATATTCTTTTGGTACCCATGATAATTTTAAGGGTATCAGTATCCATTCTGAATAAACAATTATTATTTAACCATAAATCCCTCTATTATATATATATATATATATATATATACAAAATTGTAGCATGGCTTAATCATAACCATTAACTCCCTTATAATATTTAAAAATTTTTTATTGGTACTGTATTTAAAATATTATTATCACTGTCAATTTTCTACAGAAAAATATAAAACTACAAAAGTGGCCAACATTTTATTTGTACCCAAAAAACTAACACTTTATTATTTTACTAAAATAACCAATAAAAAGGGTTTTATTTCGATGACTATAGGGTACCGATCTCCTTTGTTTAGTCAATGATTATGATTTGAAAGATTTCAAAAAACTTGAATTAAGGGGACACATTATTCAATTTTAGCCATAAATAACTAAGAGGTAGAAGTACACTTAAATTTTATAAGAGTACAAGATAAATAAAAAAAAAACTAAGTCCTTTTTTTGGGATTATAACAAAACTAAGTTTTTTCCTTGGTCAGAACAAAATGAATTTTCGATAACAAAAGGATTTTTTTCTGTTAAGAACAAAAGTAATTTCTTTATGGAAAGCCCATGTCCCTTGTTGACAAATTGAGCCAAAGCTGGGCGAAACAACAAACCATGAGAACCAAAAAAGATCCCCGCGCCCGCCAACGCCGAAGGCTTCTCTGACCTCAAAGCCATTGCCACCCCAAAACAAAACCCATCTTAACTTGAAAACACAGCTCACTCGCTCAATCACACACAAAAACCCGTGCAATCAATTGATTCCTTCATTTTGCGCTTTCCTAAAATTTGTTCCTCCCTTCCATAGTTCACATTTTCACAAAACCTACTAGCATGACATGAATTGAGTGGAGTTCTTAGCAATCGATGACCACAGCCATGATAGGGTCTTTCAATATTCATAAACCTTCTTATTCAAACTCAGTAAGTAAAGCAAGCAGAAACTATTTCCAATCTCCAACCACACTAGCTAGTTAGTTAGTTTGTTAGTCATAACAAACCCCTAACATGAACAAACAAACAAATCCTAGGGTTGGTTTCAGTGTTTGTTTCTCACTTAATCTCATGATGGCAAAGCAAAACGGCATCGTTGATGTATTGTCAAACGATAGGAGGTTCTAAACTGAGAAAATTTGATGAGTTGTGCGGCGCAGCTATAAGAGGCCCAAATCGAGGCCCATGTCAACAGCAACCTTGCACCCAAAAAAAGGCCCCGAGTTCTTGCCCTCCAAGCTCCACAAGGTATCACTATTTTTTTTCTCTCTTTTTAATTTTTATTTTTGTCCCCCAATAGTTAAGCTATTTACAGGGAAAATCACTAGGCTAGGTTTATGGACTTAGAAATTAAAATGCTACTATTTATTTATTTTTTAATTATTATGATTTTTTTTTTTTTTGGTATGTGATTACAATGATATTTCTAGTAAGTTACTGGTGGTAGTATGGTAGTTCCATAGTTCATGTGACCTACAAAAATTACTAAAACAGATTTAGATTTTAATAGTTTGAATATAGACATTGTTTACGATAGAAGACTAGTATTGTCCGATCTATGTAGCTATCTCCACTTAGTTAAATAAAGTTTAGTTTTTGTTGCATACAATTTTGCTACATTAGCCATGCAAATAAGCCACAGCTGATAGATAAAATGGATACTAAAGTGAATTGAATTAAGCAAGGATTTATGTTCCTGCTATATTTGTACCTACATAATTTATCAACTCTAATATCCAATTTTCTCTAGGCTGGCTTATTTGTATGACTAATGTAGTTCATAGAGGTATGTTCCCATTCTTGCTATGTTGCATACCATAAACTATGGAGCATAGTAGCATGTAACATCTAACAAAATTTAGAGAGTAAAGTGAAGAAGTTTTATCATTTGAATCAATAAAACTAAAAGTTAGGACCTCTTCACTTTATTAATTAAAAAGTGAAATTGCCCACTTTGCTCGCTAAAGTGAAATCCTCCCTTTGGAAGATTCAAATCCAACATCTAAAGTAGAATAGTAATTATAGAAAGAGTCATGTAATCATGTAGGAAATTATTATTTTTTGGAAAACCGTTAATTCAATTATTTTTTAATTTTACTGTTTATGGATTGAATACATGGACACAAGTGCCATGGCTATTTTTTTTGCCAATGACATAGTTGTCATAGGAGAAATGAGAGAAGAAATAGATAAGAAGTTAGAGTTATGTTGAGAAGTTTTAGTGACATATGATTTTTGTATAAGCAAAAGAATATAAAATCATTCATGTACCTCTATCTATTAGTTTAAACTTTTAAGAGAGATAACTTCATAACATGATAATAGAGTCATCTGATTCAAAAATTAGGATTCAATCACTGCTATCCTCCATTATAATTAATGGTTCGCGATTCAAACTCAAAAGGGACATTAATGTAGAGGACATGCTAGAGTATAAAACTTTCATGTGTCTACTAATCTACATAAACTTCTAGAGATAGTTTCATAAGATATATGGAGTGCAAATTTAACAAGAGACATGCAATTTTTGACATAGAAGTGAAAGTTGGGGACAATATCATACCAAAAGGCACGAGATTTAAATATATGGTTTTTATTATCTAAAGTGATGGAGAAATATTGGGGAAGCACCTTGGGTTTTATTTGTGATAAAAGTATCACTAAAACTAAAGGTAAAATTTTACCCCACAATGATATGACCGACATTGTTATGAAACCGAATGTTGAGCGGTAAAAGATTATCGCAAAAATCAACGTGACATATAGAAATGTTGCGATGGACGAGTGATCACAATACATGATTGAAATAGGAATAAGTACATCAGAATGAAAATTAAGATAACACCTATTATAGAAAATATGATATAACCCCGCCTAAGTGATTAGGACCAATTAAAGAGAACTAGTGAAATGACCCATGCTGCACACGGCCATAGCAGTAAAATAGTGAATGGAAAATTAATTAATTGATACATATAAATTTAATGTATAAGTTGAACATTTAAATTGATCGAAAATAAATGTTTATGATCTTTAGTGAGAGATTTTCAGTATATAATTATATAATTGAAATTTGGATGAGTGTTAAATTTCATAATTGACATTACATTTGTTTTACATAAGAAAGCGAGTGATCTGGAGGGTTGGACATTACATTTGTTTTAGAATGTTTATATAAAATAAATTTATTTTTAATGTTCCTCTATCCTTAGAAAACTATTTGTCTATAATAAAATAAACTCATAATTAGTTCATAATGCAGAGATTATATATTTATATGATGAATTAGTATCACCCTAAAAGTAGTGGTTCGAATTGGGAAATGGGGAGTACTACATTTAAACATAATCTAAACCAATGGAACGAAGTTCAATTGATCCATAATCAAGCAAGTGTTGTATCATCAATGCATTGCATGGACGAAAAATATTGGAATAACAGGAAAAAAAAAAACACAAGATAGTAAGATAAAATTTAAAAGAAGATAATAGTTGGATACCAAGGAAATTTGCAATATTTTTAGTTGTTCCCTAGATAGTACAAAAGTAAATAGTTTGATATTTAAATAGCTAAAAAATCTGCATTGTTTAAAACTTCATCGTATGGGATCAAGTTAGCTCAAACACACGGCAGTTCATATTTATTAAACACACCAAACAACCAATAGCCAAACCCTTCTAGTTTTCATAGACACCTTTACAACACAAAATGCAGACTGTCATCATAGTATCCATTTTCTACCCAAATTTCAACTCTCAACCTCAAGTAAAACTAATTGTAATTGTAAAAAATCAAGAGGCCTCACAATCAACCATGTTCATAGCATCAAGTGAGGGCCAAAATATGTTCATAGCATCATAGTATCTGTATTGGGCTTCAAAAACTCATAGCAGGTTCTGAATTTTTAGAGTTACGTATAGGTTGTCTTCCATTCAATTTTTTTGACAATTATTGATACTCAACCCCAACCCGAGGAGCAAAACTCCAGAAGGAAGAGAATCATACAAAACAAAGACAAAGGCAGTATATAGTATCTTTGGCATCCTAAGCAGTAGGTGCAAAGCCAACCCAAACACATAAAACAACCCTTACAGTATCAATGCATGACATCTCTAATAACTTTATATAAACAACTACATAGCAGCAACCATTCACCAAGACTGATAAGAGAGAAAAAGGCAAAGAAAAGGAGCACAAAAATAAAGCAGAGCCAGCTGAATGCAGAACAAAGCATATTAAAAAAACACAAACACCAAGCAGCGAGAATCCTAAATAAAAGATTAAAAAATCTATGACTAACTCTCCAGTTGCTCTCATTGTATTTTCATGGTTTCTGGGCTGATATAATACATCATACAATTCTTTCAATATATATAATTGAAACATTCTCAAAATCTTAAACAAAGTGGAGCAATCCAAAAAGGTACAATACATCATAGAATAAAAATAAATAAAGCTAATATAGTAATAGTAAACAATGTTAGGTTACAAATCAAAAGGCTAATATACTAATAGTAATAGTAATAATAGAACAAATAGCTGAATAGAAAGGTTAAACTTGATTTTCTCAAATCTCACATTTTTGCTCATATCAGACACACATAGCATCAAAAAGAGCATTACCTTTGCTAAATTCCTAGAATCACAGTAGCAGTGTCTAATATTAAAATTGAAAAATAGATCAAATGAAGCATGAGCTAACAGTGACAATAATGTGATAAGTTTGAATAAAAAGGATCTTATACAAATGATAATCCTGACCATTGGAATTTTTTGGGCTGTAGGTAATAACTGCAAGAGTTTTTTTATCACAACGTTGAGAAGTGAGATACAATTAGAGAAATAGGGATCAACATGCATTAGAACTAAATACATTTTAAGAAATAGTTATGCCTTGCTCAATAAATACAACCAAAGAAATATGAATACAATCAGACTTATTGAAAGAATCACAATTAGGGAACACCAATAATAGGAACTTCATAAAACCACAACACGATAAATAGGATAGGTGAAACAAATAAATAAAGACAAACATAGTCGATCAAAACCTTGAATAAGAACCATTAGTATCATAATGACAATATAGAGAGACACTAATACCAATCAAGAGGTTTAAAGTAAACATTACCAAACCACGATGTAGCAAGAATGGAAAATCCAGTTAAAATCTATACTTTAGTTCCTGGCTAAAGCAGGTTCTTTATCAAAAGCTAGAGTAGATCTTTTTAAAGGAGTCAAAATAGCTTGCATTAGCTATAAATAGTGAGTATAAGTGTGATTAAAGCTTCTTTTGAGGCTTCATTAAGGAAATTAAAAAGTTAAGATTTTGTTAAACTCTACGATTATCCCAAAACATCAATATCAAAATACTCCAGCTTCAATATCATTTGTTATTGGGAATACTCATTGTGAATAAATACTCACTGAATAGATACTACAATTCAGAAGCATGAAAAATCTACAACTTGATGCGAATCAATAAAATGGTTTAATCACTTACTTGTTAGCTCAAACTGAAGTTCCATGAACTTAGACCTGACTCCATTCCTTTGGAAATCTTGACAGCTTCCATAGGTATCAACTTGTCCAATGGCATCTTTATTAACATCAAAAGAAAAGAAAAGAAACACAAACCTTGTTAAATGTTCAAGTAAAATGTAATTGTATTTTGGAAGTCAAACTAACCTACTAAATTACCTTTAGCAATGAAATAAAGAAGGATTCAAGGTCTTCATTCCTGGGAAAAAGCAAAGACAGTAGCAATTGATTTTTGTCTTTATCTGAACCAAGCAAAAAACATAAAATTCAACAAATGAAGGAAAAAAAAAACAACACAACTTTGAGCTGAAAAAAAAAGGAATCAAAAAATTTAAATCACCAACAAATGGGCATACTCATACAGCCCACCATCCTCCTCATTAAGCACCACTCCTTTGTTGTGCCATCATCAACAGTCATTGCATCCATTCCCTCAATCCCGCAGTCATAGCCTCACCTGAAAAATTCACTACCAATTCAACATCCAACCCAATACGAAAAACAAAACTCATCTTGCTAGGAATCAACAACAACTCCAACACACAACAAACACCAAAAAAAAAAAGTAAAGTTTGCAGCTTTCACCCATGCATCGAGAGGGGCACCAAATCCTTTCTTTCCACGGTGGCCACTTAAAGGATGGAGCCGTCCTCTGCCCTGTTATTTCCTTTTGGACCGTCAAGCTCGATCACTGAGCACTCCTCCGTCACACACGGAAACCATGGAAGACTCAGACGCTATATGCCCTTTCCGCCTTCCGTGGTGGTCACCATTGCGGCATCACTCCGTCGCTACAAGATGTAGGTTTTTTGTATGCAAGAATACCATACCATTAGCAATATAAAAGGTACAAACAAAATGAAATGTAAGAAACATAATGCCAAGAAAGAAATATTACCTTGACTGGCAATGAAAATTGCTTCCAAAACACTAAAAGAAGGAAAAGAAAATCCACAAGATGGTTAGGGAAACAACATAAAAGACGGATAACATCAACAAAAAGATAAAAAAAAAAAAATTAGGAAGTGAGGAAAATTAGCTATGAACCAATTGATGATGCGCAGGTTTTCATCACAAGGTACCACGTTAAGTTCAAAGGAAAAAAACAACCACATACATGGAAACAAACCATTACCAATACATGAATGCTTGGAAGCAAAGAGTATGGAACATTGAAGAGCACTGGAACTGATCACGTAGCCCAACCCCCACATCAAAAGCTCTCGCTCGGACTTGGACTCTTGACGTGCGCCCAATCCACACATCAAGAACCCAATTCCTTCACTGTTCCATACTCCTTGGTTGTAGTATCCATGTCCTCCCTTCTTAACAAGCATGTGAAAGTGTATAAACAGGGGCGCGAACTGATCGTGAGCCCGACCCCCACATCACCGCGTTGCACTGGGCTGACAACTCTTGACCGTGAGCCCGATCCCCACATCAAGAACTGGATTCCTTCCAATCCATACACTTGCACACACTTGCTTAGAAGAAAGGCAAGAGAGGTACGGTTCAAATTTCCATTGAACAAACAAAAAAACAAACAAGCACGAACACAAAAAACAAACAAAGAAGCAAGAAAGAAAAGAAAAAAAGAGAGAGAGATCACAACACAACAAAAGCACAACATAGAGAAAGCACAACACAAGTGTTTTGATGATTTTATATATATATATACACATTAAAATAAAGAAGCGAGATCAGAGAGAAGGAGAGAGAGGGAGAATGTGTGCTTATCTTTTGAACGGGGTAAGGGGCTTGTTCTTTCACGAAGTCCATCGCTTATCTTCGGATGAACATCTCCAACTGTGAACGAAACAATTCTTGAATCAGAAAACCCTAAATTTTGAATTTAATCTTCACAAACCCTAATTTGCCAAGAAAATCGAACAGAGAGAGGGAGACTTGGATTCAGATGGGAGAGGGGGAATCACCTCACTCTTGCGCGAGGTGGCGAGCACGCGGGACGTGAAGTTGAAGGAGTGGAGAGGGATGTATGAGGGGGACAAGACGAGGAACATGTAGTTGAAGCTCGTCGATGAGGGCGCGTGTGGTAACCTACGCGCGCGGCAAGCGTGGGGAGAATCTGGAGGTGGGTTTGGAGGGGATGAGGCGATTGTGGAAGACGCCGGTGAAGGAGGTGGTGGTGGGGTGGCGTGGACGTAGATGTTGAAGAGGGTTTTGGGGGTTTTGTTGAAGAAAGATTCCCATAAGGGTGCGAATGGGAGTGCAATGGTTGTTGGTTTTCGTTTTGCGCGTGAGGCCAGGGAACTTTTCTTTAACGATCGGATCTCTGCCGTCAAAGCCAGGAGATTGATGATTGTGATTTGCGGTGAACCAAGACGGAACACTACGTTTGGTCCACCCTACGTTTGGGCTAACGTTAGTCTCACCTACTTAAATAACAAACGGGGCCTAATGTCGTAACTTCTTGTGTGCTTTCATTTTTTCTCTTCGTTTCGTTAGCTTCAAGACTAAAGGTTCCATGAGTGTTTGTTATAGCATGTAAGTTAATTAAAAATTCATTAAAGAAAACTTTTATTTTATTATAATTATAGTTTTTATTTTATATATTAATAGTATAAAATAATTTTATAATATTATTTAAATATTTATCTACACACAAGTCAAAACATAATAATTAATAATCATATCAAAAGGATTCAAAAGTGAGTAATTTGTTTTATTTTTAGTATAAATATTTTATAGAGTTATTTTAGATTTTTATAAATTCTTTTAGTAAATGAACAAATGCAAATCAAATATATATTTCTTATTATTTAATACTAAATATAATTTTATGATCTTAAATTTGATTTTTAGAATTACATTTTGATAATAGACAAACTAAACACATTTTTATTATTTTACTTTTTGAAAACATAACATATTTTTATAAACCAAACATATATCCCAAATTTTAAAAATCTAAAAATGGAAATCCTTTTCAGAAAATAAAAATAAGTTCACAAATCAAAAGTACTCTTACACTCTCAATACATATAAGTTAAAATAAATTTTCAATTTTACCCATAAGTTAAAATAATTTTATTGTTCAATAACAAATATAATTTTACTCTATTAAATTTAATTTTGAAAATGGACAAATCAAACATATTTCCATTGTGTTTAAATGTTTATCCACATATAAATCATAATATAATAATTGCTAATTATAATAAAAATAGAGTTTATTTCTTATTCATTGATATTGTGAAACTTTTTTACACTGTTATGCAATCATATATTGTTATATTAGCAAAGATGATTAAGTCTCATATCCACTACTTGAAAAGACATGCAAATAGGATGATATGATTGCATGACGTGTAAAATTCAATTTCTAAAATGATAAAAATAACTAAAAAATTAGGAATTTATTTTATTCTTGAATTTTCATAAATTTTTTAGTAAATTTTTGTTGTGATTGACAATATTTTCACATGAAACAATGCAAATAATATTCATATGTATAATTTTCGGTTGAGTCAACTAAGCATAACCAGTAGCTTTAAGAATCAAATAATCCAAGCCAAAGAGAAGACGAAGATTTCCTTAGAACCTTAAACCTCGTAGAAGTAGGGAAAATAAAAGAATTTGTTCAAGATAAGGAAAGAGTATGGAGCCACCAAGGAAAGATTTGTGTACCCACAAGGGAAGGATTAAGAGCTAGCATTTTGAAAGAAGCCCAGAAGAGCCAATTTAGCATACACCCTGGAATGACCAAGATGTACCATGACCTAAAAAGGATGTTCTGTGGCAAAAAATGAAAGTTGATAAGGCAGGTATAGTGGGAAAATGTTTTGTATGCTAAAAAATAAAGATAGAACATCAAAGGCCCTCCAAGAGTGTTGCAGCCTCTTGAGATACCTGAATGGAAGTGGGAAGGAATATCCATGGATTTTGTGATGAGATTGCCAAGAATACCTACCGAACATGACTCTATATGGATAATCATGGATAGATTGATCAAATCTGCTCACTTTTTGCCCATTGAGCAAACTACCCCTTGAAAAAGTTAGCTCAGCTATACATCCAAGAGATAATAAGGCTCCATGGAGCACCCAAAACCATTGTCTCAGGCAGGATCAAAGGTTCACCTCGAGATTTTGGGGAGCCTTGCAAAAGGCATTTGGTTCAAAATTATGTCTAAGCACTGCCTATCACCCTCAAACCAATGGACAATCGAAAGAACAATTCAGACCCTTGAAGATACGCTAAGGGTGTGTGTCTTTGATCAGCCAAAAGTTGGATAAACACCTCCCACTGATTGAGTTTGCATACAATGACAGTTATCACTCTAACATTGGGATGGCACCCTATGAGGCATTATATGGCAAGAAATATCAATCGCCACTTTGTTGGTGTGACCTGGGTGAGCAAAGTATCTTGGGCCCTGATTTGATAAAGGAGACAACTGAACAAATAAGGAGAATCGGGAAAATATCCTCACTGCTAGGCAGGAAGAGCTATGCTGACAAAAGAAAGAAGCCTCTCGAATTTCAAGAAGGGGAACACGTATTCTGCGAACTACTCCTACAGGTATAGGTCGTGCAATGAAAGTCAAAAAGCTAAGCCCTAGATTCTTAAGACCCTTTCCAATCCTCAAAAAGATAGGTCCCTCCTCTACCAAATTGCATTACCTCAAATCTGTCCAATCTACACAATGTTTTTCATGTGTCCTAATTGAGAAAGTCTAGTAAGCCCAAGTCATGTGTTTGAGCCAAAAGCTATATAATTAAGAGATGACCTAACTTTTGAATTACCACCAATGAGGAATGTGGATTGTGGCACCAAGTAGCTGAGAAACAAATCTGTATCTCTGGTTCGAATGGCCTGGGAAAAGATGGAATGGAAGAACACTCATGGGAGCTCAAGGAAGACATGCAGAAACAATTTTGAAGCTGTTCACAGGTATCAAATTTTGAGGACAAAATTTTTATTAAGGGAAGAAATGTAACATCCCAAATTCATAACTAGGATACATATCGATTAATCCTAATTAGTGATTTAGATGAAAGAGAGTAAAACCAATAAAATCTGGACAAATGGTATGAAACATAACAAATATTATTAGAATATTCAAGTGTGTCTAGAGAAGATGCAAAGAATTACAAAAATGTCATCACTTAGTGGAAATTATGAAAATACCCTTACTATATTAAAGATATTACCAAACTACCCTTGCCTTATTAATAAATGACAAAGATACTCTTATTCTATAAATGGAATTTCGAAATACCACTTCCATTGTCTAATTACAAAAATATCCTTGTCTTGGTTAAAGAAATTACTACAATGCCATTATTTTAATAATTACAACAATGTCATTGTACAAATCTCTAGACTTGTCTTTAGACAAGAATGAATCTAAGCCATTGGATTAAGATGACAATACAAAAATTTAACCACATACATCATGCACATTCTTAATTACATACATGCACATAGATAATCCCATGCCAGAACATTCCCAACAACATTGTTGATTAGAGGCTCTAGGGAAATGGAATTTTGTATGGTTTCAAGAGACAAGGTCACCTTGAAAACATAATCCATGAAAAAGCTCTTGATTGCACTAAAATAGGCCTACACTAGCTACTAATACCAACATGAATGTTGTGCTTAGGACTTAGCAACCTAACACAATTATTTTCTCCAACCACATGAGCATCTAAGAACAACAAAATTGAAGAACAAACTCCTCAATTTTAGCCCTTAATCAGGGCCTCAATGGCCTATAAAAGGGGGGAGTGTATGAGCTCATTTGCAATACATACACTCTTGTTAGTCTTCAAACCTTAGAAACTCCCTAAATGTTCTTTCTCTCTTATTCTTTCTTTACCATTTCTTCTTATGTTCTTCTCTTCAAAGACTTCTCTTGACCCTCTAAACCTCATCCAAACACTTAAATCCTAAGCATAGACCTTCACTAGCCCTCACAATAGTTACAATCTTTAACTCTAGTAAGAAATATTTTCTTAAACACTCAAATTCTAGAGCCAAGATTCAAGGAAGGTCATCCACTTCAAGGACTCTTGCTCAAGCTCAAGGAAGAAAAGAATGACTCTTTTAGATCCTACATAAGAGGTAGGATCTTCATCTTTAATTGTTCAAGCATTGTTGACTTCTAACCTTACCCATGGATAGAATGTCTTAAGCTTGAGTTATTGTCAAAAGTTTGAATGATTGTTTGTAAAATATATTTTTAGATAGCACAACATGTTCTACTCTATTCTGTTTTGAGTACTTTTATGATGTTATCATACTCAAATATAGGTTAAAAATATGGTATGTGAAACTTGATTTAATAAAGGTAACATCAAACATGAGAATGATACACACACCTTTCTTACCATAAAGCTATGCTTAAGCCATAACCTTATAGTGAGTAGTTGTGACTTAATAACTCTCTTGATCTTAGAGGAGTATATATATACTACATATGAGCCTGCTTTCGTGACAAACATAAAATGCGTTCTCTCTGAGTCACTAAATTTGAACATAAATAATATATCAAAAATACATAATTGTATTATCGACGACAAATCAACCACATACATAACTGTATCATACCCTTACCCTACTTCATGCAGGAACCCTCTAGTCTAGGTAGGGTACTACTCAAAATCAATTAAAAGAAAATAGAAAGACTGATTAAATTCTCTAATATCGGTTTATTAAAAGGTATGGACCGTGATCCCAAAAACAGCTAAGGATCCCCACAACATAATCACCATCATCGCAATCTATGTAAAAAAAATATGATAATAGCAGGAATGAGAATCGAAGATTCCAGGAGGAAAAACACTAGTCTATTACAGTGATATCTGACATAGTGCTAAAATCATTAAAGTATCTTCGATTTCTTTTGAAATAATTAGCTTGCTTATTCCTTTACTAATTAAATATAGTGTTATGAGTGTACTTATGCTTGAGAATAAAAAGATCATAGGATTCATAACTAATTACTTAGATTCTGGTTGTTTTCATAAAGGTTTCAGATAGTTAGTATCATTATTTCTTGTGACTTAGTTTTGTTAGATAATTTTAAACTTAATGGTAGAACTCATAGGACTCTTCTAATATACTTCTCCATGGATCATACTATCAACAATGTAACGTCATTGCGTTACAACCTGATATAGTTTACTAGATGAAGTACGTCTACTACATCTCATCTGAATAGCCTCGCTATTCTTAGTACATCCCTTTTCTCATAACGATGTAACGCTGTTGTGATTACAACCTTATATAGTTCTAAGGGCGTAGCACGTCTATAATACCCGTGAATCCATGGGCTTACCATTAAGCCATTAATATTACATAAAGTTTATCTCTTAAGTTTTCTCATTTCATAGGGATCTTTAATATTTGTTTAGGAAAATCTTATGATTTTTCAGAGAAAATCTCAAGTAATTCAGGAGATTAACAGAAAAAATCTCATAAGAGTTAAGGATATTTCAAGAAAATCTCAAAGCAAAAGATGTAACCGATGACAAGGCCATGAGTGATCGGGATGCAAGAAGGCACGGACAAGAAACAGTTCCTAGCAAGGCCTCTAAGTGGAGGGATACATGAATAAACTGATTACATATCAGAATGAGAGGATCCTGAGGCTGTATAAGTATGAGACTATACAGTTGAGGATGACTATATGAATTGATTGGTACTACCTGCCAACAAAAATGCATCTTCTCGGTAGCCCATCATGAAAGAACTCCACAGTTAAGCATGCTAGACTTGGAGCAATTTTTGGATGGGTGACCTCCTGGAACTTCTCAAGAAGCATGTAAGTGAGGACAAAGCACACTAAAAAGACCCGTGTTGTTTTGTGAGGAGTCGTCAATCCATAAAGCAGTGGGATGTTACAAATGGTATCAGAGCCTGCACCTCTCCTAGTATAGTGTGGTTCGAGGTTGAACCAAGCGAAGCTGGTGGACATGTAATGCCGGTGACAAGGCTAGGAGTGATTGCTGGTGCAAGAAGGCATGGACAAGGAGCGGCTCCTAGCAAGGCCTCTAAGTGGAGGGGTACATGAATGAACCGATTACACACAGGAATAAGAGAGATCTTGAGGCCGTATAGGTATGGGACTATACAGTTGAGGATAGCTTATATGAATTGATTGGTACTACCTATGCCAACAAAGATGCATCTTGTTTTTGGTAGCCCATCATGAAAACTCCATAGTTAAGCATGCTTGACTTGGAGCAATTTTTGAATGGGTGATCTCAGGAAAGTTTTCTCAGGAAGCATGTAAGTGAGGATAAAGCACTTTGAAAGACCCGTGTTGGTTTGTGGGGACAATCGTCAATCCATAAAGCAACGGGGATGTTACAATAGGTGTTGGATTTTTAGCTATTTCTGGCAGTGGCTACTTTGAAATATGAAACTCACAGAATATGAAGCTTTGGGGAATAAAATTATTCTTATACAAACTAGACACATTATAGAACACTCTTTTAAAAAGAATCACCTAAAATAGAGTTCTCTAGCTCAAGATATAAATTTTGAAAGTTAAGCCAAAGATTGAAACTCTAAATATGACCTTACAATAGTAAAATATGTGTAACTCACTCTATAAGAATGTTAATGGACTGATTTCAACTCTTTTGGAAAGCTAAGACATATAGAAACACACCCATATATGCTATGCATAAAGCTTTGCACCGCGTAAATACAGAATGAGAAATAAAGTTTTGGGATAGTGTGCTAAGAGAGTTTGGAAAGGGGTAACTTTATAAGGGTACTATGGCATACCCATAAATATGTTTTTAATAAAATTACTCTTAATGGAAAGCTTGATGAGTTAGGAATCTGGAACTACCTTTAAGAGGTTGAGATAACAAGTATACAGAGAGATACAAATTTTCTTCTAAAAGATGTCAGAACTATAAATAGAAGATTCAAGTCTTGTAAAGAGAGAATTTTAAGGATTTAAGTAGTAATAATCATCAAGAGGAAATATATATATATAAGTCATAATGGAGTTTTAAAATATATAAAGAACCTCTAATAATATTTTAAAGTGCATTAATGTATTAATGGAATGCTAAGAGTACAAAGAAGACTAAGAGAAAAAGAGATTTGGTTAGAATTTGTAAAAATAGAAAGAAAAATATTCATAATGTATAAATACCAAGATATCCATGACCCCCTTAGGGACACTAGGGAATTGACTTGATAACTTGGGTTGCTTAATATGGATTTATCTATGAGAATCTATATGAGATTATCTGCTGATTATTATGAGCTTTACTTGACATGACTACTATTTTGTCATGAGGCTTAGCATGAAATGCCTACTATTTGATATAAGGTTGTATATGAGATGTTGTCTACGCCACCCAAAGTGATGCATAGTAATGTATAGTGATATGAAATGATAAGGATGAATGATTGATTGTGCCATGATTTATTTACGATTGAATGATGATACATATACATTCATGTTTCAAGTGAAATAATAAGTGACAAACTCATTGCTTAATCCTTAAAGGGGATTAAGGTATTGGTGATTTCACTCAGTGAGAATAAAAGTAAAGCCTGAAAAAGTATCAATGATAGTCTAGAAAAGTGGACTTGAGCTAAGCTCATGGCTTAACCCCCTAAAACGTTGAGATCATGGCAACAGAAAGAAAACCAAAAGGTTGTGTTGACGGCCATGGTATAAGCTCATTACCCTTTTAGAGTGGTCTAAGGCATTGATATATTCATCCGTGACTAATTAAGAGACATGTCAATAAAAGAGAATAACGTGTCATGCATGAACATTATGAATGGAAATGCTTATGTGATTACAAAAGGAGGCAAAAAGTCATTAAGTGATGTATTGAGTTGTAATTGATGAGCTATGATATATCTATATATAAGCCTGTTAATGTTTAAGAATGGGTTAAAAGCAACTCTACTTCGGCTAATCACGTTTACGAAAATTTTGATAAATGAACTTCTACCTGCCTACCTTTTTGTAATAAACTCGAAGTGGCTAGAGTGACAACGATGACACATCTGTACCAAGTTGAAACTCCTACTAAGAAATCCAACATTTCTCATCCCTGTGTATATTTCCATTGTCACCACCAATATTGATGGACCCCAGCTATTCGAGAAAGGGGGAGCCTCGCTTCCTCAGTTAGGATACGTGGAGTCTGGGAGCCAGGGAGAAGGACCACTCCGGCTGAATACCCTACCACTGATGGTCCCAGCATGGAAGAAGGATCAAGTAGAGCACAACAACCTCTAGGCAATTACATATCATCTGATTTAAAGGACCGCTACCTAAGGGACAAGTATTCGTTATCGATCTATCCTCTGACTCGAGAGGAGAGATCGTAAAGCCACTCAATGTAGAACCATTAAACATAGTATTTCCATGGCAAGTAGACAATGGTTATGTGGTAGAAGAAGAAGAGGACCCTGAGGAAGATCAGGAGGAGGACATGAAAAAGATTCTGAGGAGAACCCTGAGGAAGATCAGAGGAGGACATGGAGCCATGGAGGATGATGATGAGTTGTTCGACCTTTTAGCTTTGATTATTTCATGGATGATTCCATAAAGGAAGAGGAGGAGTTCCCTCAGAGGACCTTGCGGAAACAGGTGAAATCACAGTCTCTGATAATGAGCTACATAGGATGCCACTAGCCGAGCCTCGGATCAAATGCCTAATAGGTCGATGACCACTGCCACTGCCTCCGTAGCAATCTATGCCATGAATTTTCGCTTTCCTATTGTTGCTATCCATATGTTGTATTTTTCTATGTACTGTTTTATTTGTATTATCATATCAAAAGCTAGTACTGTACACACCCGTGTAGGTGTTACTATGTAAACTCATGTTGAGAACTATGTATAATTATGTTAAGTATCCTAAATTTCCGCAATGTTATTACTGCTCAATTAATTTTAATTGTAGAATTGATATTAGACCAGAACTATGACTTACGTATCATTCACGCTAAGGCTTAGTCTTTAAAATGATAAATTGTAAAAAAAAATTTACCCTTATTTTCTTCTCATTAATTTAAAAATAAAATTGGTCAAAGAGTATAGGTAACAACTAATACTGGGTCTATTAGGGTGTTACATGGATGGTCTAATGATCAGAGCTAGAGCAAAAAGGCTAAAAGAAGCATTGCAAGGCCTAGTCATGGAAGCAAAGACCAAGAGCAATCTAGTTGAGCATGAGCTCCCAAAATGGACCACTCTTATTTAGTTTGAAAATTAGCCAAGTCCAACATGAAGAAGTCACTTGAAGACCCAAGATGAAGCCCAATTCAAGTGATCAAGTTGCAAATAGATTGGGCTAGAATAATTAGTTTAAATTAGGTGTAATTTGTCTTATTTTCTTGTAATTTTTGTGCACCTTTTAATGTCTCTAATTTCAGAAGATTTTTAGTTGCTTTCAAAGTCAGTTTTAAGTGTTTAAAGAGTTCCTAGACAATTATGATAGATAGTGGGTGAATTACTTATGTTTTCAATGATAGTGGGAATTTAATGCTTAGTGGATTGTGTAGAGGCTGCAACTCAATGTTTCTCAGTCTACTAAGATTATAAATAGGCACAATGTAAAACACTTGGCAGATTATGAATAGACTTCTTTTGAGTTTCTGCCATTGTGAGAACTTCCATTTTGTTCTTGGGTAAAGAACGAAATCTAATCTTTATCAAGATAACTTGTGACGATCAAACTAAGACTTATCAATCACCTTCTCATCTCCTCTTGTGTGTGGCATCTATATCTTTTTTATTACACATAAATAAATCTAAACACAACCTTAAACTCCAACCTGAAAAGAGGCGATCCAGGTTTATACTAGTTGTTGATTCAAGCCATTCGACTCAAACAAAGTATCACAAGGTAACACTTTAAACAAAAGCCTATTAGAGAGCAACAAACATGAGTGATACATCTTTAAGAGTGTTTATATATATATATATATATATATATATATATATATATATATATATATATATATATATATATATACTAAGATCAAGCAGAGTTTTAAGTAACAATTACTCACTATAAGATTATAGCTTAAGCATAGCTTTATGGTAAGAAAGGTGTTACAAACATGTAGGCCTAATTTTGGGTGAGAAAATGCTCCATGTTTCATGCAACCATGTAGGCCTAATTTTGGGTGAGAAAATGGTCCATGTTTTATGTAACACCCTAATACTTAACCCAACATGCCTAGGACACATTTAAGTTAATTATTATTTATTACTCTTTTGTTCTAGTTCTTAATCTAAACTCTTGGAAAATTATTTTAGTAAAAATACGAAAATTTTTTAAATTTTAAAAATAAAATATGCACCACATGTACTAAATAAACTACATCATACATTGTACATATAAGAAAAGAAGATAAAAACAAGTCACGGGCACACATAAAATACAACACCACAAGTCATGGACATAATCGTATCATCATATATATATATATCATCCATACTGACCGTTCCACCTCACGCGTCAAAATATACATGTATAGTAGCATCATACCAACAAAGGTTAGGCTAAGTATAGTCATCCAAAATATACATGAACCATATGCAAATGGAATCTAAATATAAGCTAGAAAAGACCTTTCCTCCCACTACTCCTACTAGGGTGCGCCTAGAATAGATAACCTCTAATCAACAAAAAGCAAAAGAAGGCTATCCTCTCCACTAAATATGCACAGTACTCAGAGGTCTACAGGACTCCTCCTCCTT
This sequence comes from Dalbergia oliveri, assembly GCA_030441495.1. Classification (NCBI taxonomy): domain Eukaryota; kingdom Viridiplantae; phylum Streptophyta; class Magnoliopsida; order Fabales; family Fabaceae; genus Dalbergia; species Dalbergia oliveri. The sequence continues at coordinate 38,348,548 of JAMLFY010000006.1, forward strand.
GATGTCGCTCTCGAGAGGGAGGAAGGTAAACAATCCAACGGGTCAGCTCATAAGGCGTGGTGAGACAGATGGTGGAACATGGGCACATCGACGAGGACGGGTAGCTCCTCTCTAAACGACGTAGCTCCTCTCAATGGCTACGTGATAGTAGCTTCTCCATCGCTACCACTTCCCATCTCCATAGGAATGGTAGGGAGAGCCATCAGAAGAATGTTGGGTGGTTGACTCCTCATATGGGTCCAATCCGGCTTAGTGGGGCGAGGTGGTCATGGTACATAAACGGATATCTCGAATGGAAGATGTGGCAGAGTGGGTACGAGGGAAAACTGAGTGTGTGGACGCGCACGCTTGAAGGCAAAGTCATCCATGAAGGGAGCAGCACGGGAGAACAGACACTAGAGACAGGATATGTGAAAGGATATTCAAGAACACGAACAAGCGAGTAGCACAATAACTCACAAAATGATACGACTGGTTCACGGGTCATATTGCACCTCCCATGTAGAGGCGTCAATGTAGATTGCGAACGTCGCCATCAACCTGAAGACGAGATGAGAAAGAAACAAAGAAGGAATGAGAAACTTGTAAAGAATCTCAGTAAAGCTTTTGCCTCCTATCATGTGTCATCATCTACGTCAGGAACCTTGAGTTTCATTATGAAATAGTGGGCATATATATATATATAGTTCATTTATTAAGTTTCAAATATCATTAGTCGAGGTCCATGTCTTTTAGTATGAGTCTTGATGTTATGAATGCATCATATTATACTATGAGTGTATGTCAATGCTAATGCAACATACCATAATAAACATGTTAAGTAAGCATGGCATAAAGAATATGATTATCATGACATTATCCCTTTTTCTTTATTTCATTAGGTGACTAAAATTCTTTATCCTCTTCTATGGAGGGCCACCTTAATACTCTCTCCTCTCGAGAGTTCTAGGTTATGAGGTCATACCTAAACTAGTCGTCACTAGTCTACACTTATCCTCTTGATAAGTTAATTCCCGACTCCATAGTATGGGATAGGGGGCATAGGATCACCTTTCATAACCATTAATTCATAAAGTCTAAAGGGTCCTTATTGGATCATCTCTCCTAACCATTAATTCCTAGAGTCTAGAGGATCATTTCCATGTGTCTTATGTCACCTTAATCTTAGCATGTTAATTAGAGGTGCACAAACATGAGCATTTAATTACATCATCATAACTTATCAATTAACATTTCATCATAGAACACATCAACTATGCATCTCAAATATCTCAATCATAATTGCAACTCATCATAACATAATTCACATAAGTATGCCATTATCAACATTTTATTGAAAGGTAAATATGCTCCTACCTCATATCCTGGAATCAAGGACCGACTCAGCTAATGCATATGCTATGCTCGCAAGATATACATATATATACATAATATACTAAAGATCATCACAGATACAATTCACATATTCATCCTCAAATTGTCGATAATTACTCATTAGCCCTTAAACGGGTTAAAACTATAAATCGGTCTAATCTAACACTTGTAATTACTCTTTTATGCATCTAAGAGACCAACAATGGCTATTACAATAATCTTCACTAATTTTTAACCTCATGAATAATACCAAACATCATTGGGCAGTGTTAGAAAATTAACTCTAGAAATTGTGTTTTAGACCCTTTCTAATTACCGGCTTTTCCTAAGATGCTAAAATTAATTTCCACACTAATTATTAGTGATTCTTACCTATATACACAGTGTCAAACAGAATAATTTCATACTGGAATAGAATCCAAAATTTCAATTCGTAAGTGCTTTAGAAATCACATTTTTTATCCTTTATAGCTATTAGTTTTTCCCTAAGTGCTAAAAATAATTATTACACTAATTATTAGCAATTCTTACACAATTAGACAATCCCAAACAGCACCATATATAATCAAAGAACTTCAAGTAGTAGCCAAATTTCATATTTCTAAAAGCTCTCAAAAATTACAATTTTACACATTTCTAGTTGCTAGTTTTGCCTAAAGTGCCAAGAAAGATTTTACCACAACTAATAGTAATTTTTACACCTCTAAGTCATCCCAAACAGCATGTTACAGAATTTATAAGAGCAAAACAGAAACCATTGTTTTAATTTCTAAGAGCTTGGAAAATTACATCATAAATCATTTCTAGTTACTATTTTTTCTCAAAATTATTTCAAGACATTAAAAGCACATGAAACCTTTTTATCCCTTTGCAAACATAAATAATACTCCTCAAAACAGTGGCAACACTAAAATTTTTATCAATGAGGTTTCATACATCACAATCACATTTTTACAACTTTTAGAGTTTCCAATGCTTGCAAAAATTCCAAGATACAATTTTGAACCTTACCATAAAATAAAAATACCTTTAGGCCCATCATCATCATGAGGCCAAAATCATATACTCAAAATATGTCCATAGTCAAGATTTCCATTCAAAATACAAGAGCAAGTCTTTAAGCTCCAGAAATTTAGGTGATGGCAAGAATCATAAACATACTATGCAATCTCATTTTAGTCTTTATTATTATAAGGTGATGGCTTGGAAATGTAACTATGATGTGCAAGACTTGAAATGTAAATATGAGAATGCAAGCTTATTTTTAAGTCTTTAAAGTTTAGGTGATAGCTTGAAATATAGACATGAAATACAAGATTAACAATTTAAACATGGAAATACAAGTCCATTTATTTAGTCTTCAAGATTTAAGGTGATGACTCAAAAATAAAAATGATATGCAAGGCATTAAAACATAAACATGAGATGCAAGAGCTTGAAATATAAACATGATGCAAGTCCATTTTTATTATCTTACTAGAGCTCATTTCAAGACTTTAAAGAATCAAACTCTCAACCCCAATCAATCTTAACAAAATGGAATGGACCTTTAGAGTCCTTTAACACCATGGTTCCAAGAACCTCATCTCTTGGACTCACCATCAAGCTCAAGAAAATAGACAAAGAAAGCCATCCAACATTTTATTCATCATGTTCTTTGAAACCGAAATCAAATCTTAGACTTTAGAGGCTACAAATGTGATGATTCCACAACTATCATCTAGAAACCCTCATCATCAAGCCATGGTCTCAAACATCAAAGAAAGCAACAATAATATTTCAAAGGAAACAACAAATATTCTACATTTCTAATTCTTTAAAATCAAAAATGAAACAAACCTTGGGCTTTAGAGGTCAAGCACATGGTGATATCAAAACCACCATCAAGATCTCTCATCATCAAGCCATGGTTTTAACTACCCATTAATAACCAAAACTGAAAAAGAAAGAAAGAAAAGGAAGATTCAAACCGAAAAGGAAAGGAAGAAAAAGAACAAAAACTTAACCATTCAACCATAATCAAATCTGAAAATGAAAGAAAGAAAAAGAAAAAAAGCTTCAAAATAAACCCATGCCAAGAGTGTGTTCTTTATTTTGCAAAAAGGAAGCTTGTTCCTTTGTAAAGAAATGAGAAGTCTAAATCTCCCTTAGTGCTAGTATGGGTTCGGCCAAAGGAAAAGAAATGGGAGGAAGGATTTTTCTTGTGTTTTTGAGCATAGAGATGGAAAGATTATGTGTCTTAGAGATGATTTATGATGGAGGTGTGGTGGTTTGAGGTTGAGGATGGAGGTTCTTGAAGGTGGAGGAGGAAGAAAAGAAAGCTTAAGTTGAGAGGATGCAAGAGTTCTTTTTTGACACACAACTCTTGGCCAAAAAAGTGAATGGTAAAAATGAGAGTGTTTTTGAGTGTTAGTGTATAAAAAAATTAAAATATGAGGGTGAAAATATGGGGGGAAGGCTGCGGCCATTGGCTACCTTTGGGGGGAATTTTTTAGCTTTTCGTGTGTGTTAGAAGATGAATTAGAGATAGATTTAATTAGGCAAAGGGTTAAGGATTGGTAATTAAGGGTTAGGAGTTGTAATCATGTGTTTAAGACTTTTCAAGACATGATTAAAGAGTAGTTTTACACTCTTAGTTTGAATTAACCTTAATTAGTTCAAAATTCAAACTCCAACTCATTTCCTAAAATTAGAGGAATGGAGAGAGAAAATACTATTTGCACATGACATGCATGACATAAAGTCTTATGAGCTCTTTAATTAAGAGTGGGATTTAAATTTTCCTAAGCAATCTTAGGTCCTAATTAGCCTCAAATAATTATTTGGACTCAAGATTAATAATTAAAATTAATTTATCTTTCATTAGAGCCTAATATTGCATGTATTTCATTAATCACTTAAGTAAGCTCATTTAGTACCAATTAAGGGCAGAAACATAAATTCGCACAAGAACTCCAGAGACCACCCAGACTTTCAGATACCATGCAACACTTATAATTATCATTTTGAATTCCTGGGTGATGGTTGGGTTCAGTTGTCACTTAATCCTGCATTAAATCACCTCAGGGATACTTTGGTAATTTTGCGTGCGGATAAACCAAAACTAAGATTTTCACCTCTAACATTACTCAAAACATATCTAATCCCCTTCAAACATTAAACTAATCTCTTGAGGATGGCCAAGTCAGCCGCCCTAGACCTGGGTAAAAATGACCTCAAGGGCATTTTGATCATTTTAACCAGGGAAAATTGGGCGTTACATTTTATGCAAACATGTTGGCCTATTTTTTAATTATTAAAATAGTGGCATTGTAGTAATTTCTTTAACCAAGACAAGGGTATTTTTGTAATTAGACAATGACAGTGGTATTCTTGTAATTCCATTTATAGAATAAGGGTGTCTTTGTCATTTATTAATAAGGTAAGGGTAGTTTGGTAATTTCTTTTACATAGCAAAGATATTTTCATAATTTCACTAAGTAATGACATTTTTGTAATTCTTTGCATCTTTTTCTAGACACACTTGATTTTTCTAATATTATTTGTTATTTTTCATGACATTTGTCTAATTTCTATTAGTTTTACTCATTTTTTTTATCATTAATTAGGATTAATCTTTCAAATCAATTTCTTACTATCTATTTGATTAATGTACTTTACTAATATTGATTAGAGAATTTAACCATATAAATAAATTGTCCTTGTCCAATATGCTTAATTTAGGGTTTATGTCTTAATAGTACTTATCATTACTTATTCTTGTGTGTCTTCTAACTATGCTAATGTCATTAATCAACAATAAATCACCAATGTTGAACTTTCCCACTATGGGGCCAAGATCAACCGCTTAGTTGGTAAATCAATTGCTCGAGTTCATCGAGTCAATTAGCCTAGACGAAATTTGGGATGTTACATTACTCCCCTTTTTAAAGAATTTCGTCTTCGAAATTCATTCCCTATGAAAAGCTCAGGGTATTGCGACTTCATCTCTGACTCCAATTTCCAAGTAAACTCCTCCACCTTCCCTCTCCCAAGCCACTTTGACCAAAGGTACAGTCTTATTCCTTAATTGCTTGACTCCTTTGTCCACAATCCTCGTGGGAGGCAGGTTGAAGGTCAAGTCCTCCATTAATTGTACTTGTTCTGGCTCTAGCACATGACTAGGGTCGATTGGTATTTTCTTAACTGAGAGACATGGAAGACGTTATAAAGGTTGGACAAATTAGGTGGCAAGGCTATTCGATATGCCATTAACCCAACTCTATCAAGAATTTCAAAGGGACCAAGGAATCTAGGGCTCAACTTTTTGACTCTCATAGCTCGTCCTATGCCTGTCATAGGGGTGATCCTAAGGAATACATGCTCTCCTTCTTGGAATTCCAACAACTTTTGCCATTTATCCGCATAGCTTTTCTGTTGACTTTGAGTAGTAAGGATCCTATTCTTAATCTTCCTGATTTGTTTCGTTGTTTCCCTTACAACTTTGGGTCCTAACATACTTGCTCACCAGGCACATACCAAACACGAAGGGGATTAACACTTTCTTCCACACAGGGCCTTATACGGTGCCATACCGATACTCGCATGATAACTACTGTTATATGTAAATTTGATTAGTGGCAAGTATCTGTCCTAACTTTCCCTTTTGTCCAACACACATGCCCTCAGTAGATCCTCTAAGGTTTGTATGGTCCTCTCCGATTGCCCATTCGTTTGAGGGTGGTAAGCTGTGCTCAAACATAACTTCAAACCAAACACCTTCTGAAAGGCTCCCCAATAACGTGACGTGAACCATAGATCACGAGATTATCATTGACGGCACTCCATCCAACTTTACAATCTCTTGGATATATTGAGCCAACTTATCCAATGAATAAGTTACCTTAATGGGCAAAAGTGAGCCGACTTTGTCAGTTGATCCACGATCACCCATATGGCGTCATGGCTAGCTTAGCTCTTGGGTAGACCCGTCACGAAATCTATCGAGATACTATCCCATTTCCATTCGAGAATTGACATGGGTTGGAACATTCAGAAGGTTTTTGGTGCTCAATATTCACCTTTTGACAGACTAAACACTTACACACCCAAATGACCACACCTTTTTTCAAACCGGGCCACCAAAATATCTTCTTCAAATCCTGATACATCTTGATGGTACCGGGGTGAATGGTGAAATGGCTCTTATGAGTCTCCTCTAAAATCTCTTTTCGTAGGTCACCACATGTCGACACACATTTGCCTTTGAACCTCCATAATTTATCAGTCTCAAGGATGAATCCTTTCAACTTTCCCGCCTCTATCACCTCTAAGGTCTCCTTAAACTCCTCATCCTCCTGTTGAGCTGGAGTGATTCCCTCTTTGAAGTCACTCATCACACTGAGACGACACATCCTTGTGCCCTCATGGTCAACGTCATCCGTAAGTTTATCTTTCTAAACCTCTCAAATCAGCTCCACCTCTTTAACCATCATTTGAGATAAGTGTAATGACTTTCAACTCAAGACGTCAACCACCACGTTTGCCTTGCCAGGATGATATTTTAACCCAAAATCATAGTCCTTCAAGAATTCCATCCACCTCTCTGCCTCATATTTAACTCATTCTGATAAAAGAGGTACTTAAAACTCTTGTGATCAGAGAACACCTCAAACTTTACTCCATACAAATTGTGCCTCCATGTAATGCCCGAGGACGAGACGGGGAGTGATCGCGATGCGAGAAGGCACGAACAAGGAGCAGCTCCTCCTCCAAGCGGAGGGGTACATGAATGAACCGATTACACATCCGAATGAGAGGGATCTTGAGTCTGTATAGGTATGGGACTATACAGTTAAGAAGGGCTTATATGAATTGATTGGTACTACTTATGCCACAAAAGATGCATCTTTCTTTCGGTAGCCCATCATGAAAGAACTCTAGGCTAAGCGTGCTTGACTTGGAGTAATTTTGGGATGGGTGACCTCCTGGGAAGTTTTCCCAAGAAGCATGTGAGTGAGGACAAAGTACGCTGAAAAGACCCGTGTTGATTTGTGGGGATAATCGGCAATCCATAAAGCAGGAGAGGATGTTACAAATGGTATCAGAGCTTGCACCTCTCCTAGTACGGTGTGGTTCGGGACGAACCAAGCGAAACTGGTGGGGAGTGATCGCTAGTGCGAGAAGGCACAGACAAGGAGCTACTCCTACCTCCAAGCGGAGGGGTACATGAATGAATCGATTACACACCCGAATGAGAGGGATCTTGAGTCTCTATAGGTATGGGACTATACAGTTAAGAAGGGCTTATATAAATTGATTGGTACTACCTATTCCACAAAAGATGCATTTTTCTTTTGTAGCCCATCACGAAAGAACAAGTTAAGTGTGCTTGACTTGGGGTAATTTTGTGATGGGTGACCTCCTGGGAAGTTTTCCCAGGAAGCGTGTGAGTGAGGACAAAGCACGCTAAAAAGATCCGTGTTAGTTTGTGGGGAATGGCAATCCATAAAGCGGGGGATGTTACACCTCCACACCTTCAAAGCGAACACTATGGCTGCTAACTCTAGGTCATAGGTGGGGTAGTATGCTTCTTGAGGCTTGAGTTGTCCTGGACGCGTAGGCTACCACTTGCTTATTTTGCATCAACACACAACCCAAACCTTTCCCTGAAGCATCACAATACACCTCAAAGGGCACATTAATAAATTTTTTGGTAAATTTTTGTGGTGATTAACAATATTTTTACATGAACCAATGCAAATAATATTCATATATATAATTTAATAAAATATAATATTATTATCTTAAATTTGATTTTGAAAATATATTTTGAAAATAAACAAACCAAATATATTTTCATTATTTTTACTAAAAAAATCTACTTTTTCAAACTAAATGTATTTTCAAATTTTAAAAATTTGAAAATAAAAATCCTTTTCAAAAAATGAAAACAGAAAATGAAAATAGGAAATATTTTTAGAAACTAAATGCACTCTTAGTGTCTCCATCAAAACACATGAAGCGGAGTGTCAACAACACACAAAAATGGGGTAAAGTGTTATCTTTGCATAAGATTGGGGTTGTTACAATAAATCAAAACTTCAAAAGTAGTTTATGTTATTTACCCACTTTTTTCTCAATTGCTAATTAGTTTAAATCATTCCTTACTCATTGCAATCAGGAATGTTAACTTTTTATCTCATTTGTCTAATAAAGATAGTATTTGAAAAAAATAATAATTCCTATTTGCAAAAAAAAAAATTCCTATCACTATATTATTTAAAATTAAAATATTTCAATATTTTAATAATCATCTCAAGTGCATTTAATTGTATTAATACCAAAAAAATAAAAAATGCGACTTGACGCATGACAGTGGCAAGTCATTATACTTATAAAATATATTTCAATTCTCGGCCTTTAATCAGGGTGAGCAAATAATTATTTTTCAAGGTACGTATAAAAGAAGCCAATTTTCATCCATCTATCCAAAGTACTAAAATCAATGATAATTAACCAATTTTAGACATAAAAGGCTACAAAATGTGCTGACACTTTAATTTAATAAAACTAATGATAAGCTATAAGTACAACAAATAATTCCCACTATATGAACATAGAATTAACTGCTCATGCATGTATGAACCTAATGAGTTCTTTGACATCTTAATTTTAAAACGGTGATAACTAACAGCAATAGCGGTAAGAATCCTATGAAGAAAGAATTACTGTCTACACATGTACCCATTAGATACACATTTTTTGGCATATAATTTGATAGGTACTTCGATCTCCCAAATAAAGCAATTGATTGAATCGGCCAAGTCATTTATATTTGTCAATATTTGTGCCTTATAGTTAAATATCTCATTCTTTGTACGACATATGTAAATATAATGGGTATTTTTTTTGGTTACAATACAATGGGTACATTTGAAAACATATATTATATGCTCATCATTCTTTCTACAATTTTTGTTATCTATTTTTTTTTTAAATTTTCAGTTATTGATATAAAAAATCATCATTCTACTTATAGAATGACATGAATTGTCCCAAAAAAATAGTTAGGAACAATTCATTATATTAAAACCCAAAAAGTAATAAATACGACTTGATGGATACAACAATGCATATATTGCTAATAGGTGTTGCATCATTAATATCAACACAGTATAAAATTGAATATGTATATATATATTTAATTACCATAATATCCAAAAATAAAAAGACCGTACTTATTAAGTCGCTAGTCAATATAAATATTATTTTTTAAAATATAAAATAAGTGCAGTAAGTAGGTATTGTAATTAATTTTAAAATTGCAGACAAATAATACAAAATCACCCGAAACATGTTCAAACTAAAAATTAAAATATATTTTTTATCCTTATACATGATGTTTGTTTTAAATTTGATCTTCGTATGGGAAATGTTTTTAATTCATACCATCGTTTTTTATATTATTTGAGATCTTTCCTCTGCCAAAAGACTACATAACTAAGGGCCTGATTGCAAATTCATAGACTTAGTAACCTTATTTGATAAAAGACGGAGGCCCTGTTTTGTTACTTAGTGGGTGAGACTAACCTTAGCCCAAACGTAGGGTGGACCAAACGTAGTGTTCCATCTTGGTTCACCGCTAAATCACAATCATCAATCTCCTGGCTTTGACGGGAGAGAATCTGTTAAGAAGAAAAGAGCTGTTCAGGCTCCTCACGCAAAACGAAAACCAACAAACCCTATAAAAATAGCGTTCATGTTCCTAACAACCATTGCACTCCCATTCGCACCCTTACGGGATCTTTCTTCAACAAAACCCCCAAAGCCCTCTTCCAAATAGCGTCCACCTCTTCCACAACCACCTCATCCCTCCAAACCCACCTCCAGATTCTCCACACGCTAGCGCGGCGGCGCATAGGCTACGCGCACGCGCCCTCATCGACGACAGCTCCAACTACATGTTCCTCGTCTTGTCCCCCTCATACATCCCTCTCCACTCCTTCAACTTTCACGTACCGCGCGCTCGCCACCTCGCGCAAGAGTGAGGTGATTCCCCCTCTCCCAATCTGAATCCAAGCTTCCAATAACCAACAGGAGAAGAAGATGGCGACGATGATGACGATGGATCCAGCAAGCTCGCCCGCTGTGATGGTTCTCTTCACTCCTTCTGTCGAGGACTCTTGAGTCAAGAACGGCCTCTCCTCATCCGCAAAAAAATTCTCAAGAACACGTTAGTCTCCCTCTCTCTCTTCGATTTTCTTGGCAAATTAGGGTTTGTGAAGATTAAATTCAAAATTTAGGGTTTTCTGATTCAAGAATTGTTTCGTTCAGGTGGACAGGTTCATCCCAAACAGATAAGCGATGGACTTCGTGAAAGAACAAGCCCCTTACCCCTGTTCAAAAGATAAGCACACATTCTCCCTCTCTCTCCTTCTCTCTTGATCTCGCTTCTTTATTTTAATGTGTATATATATATATATATATATATATATATATATATATATATATATATAACACTTGTGTTGTGCTTTTGTTGTGTTGTGTTCTCTCTCTTCTTTTTTCTTTCTTGCTTCTTTGTTTGTTTTTTGTGTTCCGTGCTTGTTTGTTTTTTTGTTTGTTCAATGGAAATTCGAACCGTACCTCTCTTGCCTTTCTTCTAAGCAAGTGTGTGCAAGTGTATGGATTGGGAAGGAATCCAGTTCTTGATGTGGGGATCGGGCTCACGGTCAAGAGTTGCCAGTCCTAGTGCAACAGCGGTTGATGTGGGGGTCGGGCTCACGGTCATCAGTTCGCGCCCTGGTTTATACACTTTCACATGCTTGTTAAGAAAGGGAGGACATGGATACTACAACCAAGGAGTATGGAACAGTGAAGGAATTGGGTTCTTGATGTGTGGATTGGGCGCACGTCAAGAGTCCAAGTCCGAGCGAGAGCTTTTGATGTGGGGGTTGGGCTCACGTATCAGTTCGAGTGCTCTTCAATGTTCCATACTCTTTGCTTCCAAGCATACATGTATTGGTAATGGTTTGTTTCCATGTATGTGGTTGTTTTTTTCCTTTGAACTTAACGTGGTACCTTGTGATGAAAACCTCTGCATCATCAATTGGTTCATAGCTAATTTTCCTCACTTCCTAATTTTTTTTTTTTTATCTTTTCTGTTGATGTTATCCGTCTTTTATGTTGTTTCCCTAACCATCTTGTGGATTTTCTTTTCCTTCTTTTAGTGTTTTGGAAGCAATTTTCATTGCCAGTCAAGGTAATATTTCTTTCTTGGCATTATGTTTCTTACATTTCATTTTGTTTGTACATTTTATATTGCTAATGGTATGGTATTCTTGCATACAAAAAACCTACATCTTGTAGCGACGGAGTGATGCCGCAATGGTGACCACCACGGAAGGCGGAAAGGGCATATAGCGTCGGAGTCTTCCAGGGTTTCCTGTGTGTGACGGAGGATGCTCAGTGATCCCAGCTGCGACGGTCCAAAAAGGAAATAACATGGCAGAGGCAGAGGACGGCTCCCATCCTTTAAGTGGCCACCGTGGAAAGAAAGGATTTGGTGCCCCTCTCGATGCATGGGTGAGAAAGCTGCAAACTTTACTTTTTTTTTTTTGGTGTTTGTTGTGTGTTGGAGTTGTTGTTGATTCCTAGCAAGATGAGTTTTGTTTTTCGTATTGGGTTGGATGTTGAATTGGTAGTGAATTTTTCAGGTGAGGCTATGACATGGGATTGAGGGAATGGATGCAATGACTGTTGATGATGGCACGACAAAGGAGTGGTGCTTAATGAGGAGGATGGTGGGCTGTATGAGTATGCCCATTTGTTGGTGATTTAAATTTTTTGATTCCCTTTTTTTTTCAGCTCAAAGTTGTGTTGTTTTTTTTTTCCTTCATTTGTTGAATTTTATGTTTTTTGCTGGTTCAGATAAAGACAAAAATCAATTGCTACTGTCTTTGCTTTTTCCAGGAATGAAGACCTTGAATCCTTCTTTATTTCATTGCTAAAGGTAATTTAGTAGGTTAGTTTGACTTCCAAAATACAATTACATTTTACTTGAACATTTAACAAGGTTTGTGTTTCTTTTCTTTTCTTTTGATGTTAATAAAGATGCCATTGGACAAGTTGATACCTATGGAAGCTGTCAAGATTTCCAAAGGAATGGAGTCAGGTCTAAGTTCATGGAACTTCAGTTTGAGCTAACAAGTAAGTGATTAAACCATTTTATTGATTCGCATCAAGTTGTAGATTTTTCATGCTTCTGAATTGTAGTATCTATTCATAGTGAGTATTTATTCACAATTAGTATTCCCAATAACAAATGATATTGAAGCTGTGAGTATTTTGATATTGATGTTTTGGGATAATCTTAGAGTTTAACAAAATCTTAACTTTTTCTTTAATGAAGCCTTAAAAGAAGCTTTAATCACACTTATACTCACTATTTATAACTAATGCAAGCTATTTTGACTCCTTTAAAAAGATCTACTCTAGCTTTTGATAAAGAACCTGCTTTAGCCAGTAACTAAAGTATAGATTTTAACTGGATTTTCCATTCTTGCTACATCATGGTTTGGTAATGTTTACTTCAAACCTCTTGATTGGTATTAGTGTCTCTCTATATTGTCATTATGATACTAATGGTTCTTATTCAAGGTTTTGACCGACTATGTTTGTCTTTATTTATTTGTTTCACCTATCTTATTTATCGTGTTGTGGTTTTATGAAGTTCCTATTATTGGTGTTCCTTAATTGTGATTCTTTCAATAAGTCAGATTGTATTCATATTTCTTTGGTTGTATTTATTGAGCAAAGCATAACTATTTCTTAAAATGTATTTAGTTCTAATGCAGTGTTGATCCCTATTTCTCTAATTGGATCTCACTTCTCAATGTTGTGATAAAAAAACTCTTGCAGCTATTACATGCAGCCCAAAAAATTCCAATGGTCAGTATTATCATTTGTATAAGATCCTTTCTATTCAAACTTATCACATGATTGTCACTGTTAGCTCATGCTTCATTTGATCTATTTTCAATTTTAATATTAGACACTGCTACTGTGATTCTAGGAATTTAGCAAAGGTAATGCCTTTTCTCCAAGTCCTATGTTCGTGTCTGATATGAGCAAAAATGTGAGATTTGAGAAAATCAAGTTTAACCTTTCTATTCAGCTATTTGTTCTATTATTACTATTACTATTAGTATATTAGCCTTTTGATTTGTAACCTGACATTGTTTACTATTACTATATTAGCTTTATTTATTTTTATTCTATGACGTATTGTACCTTTTTGGATTGCTCCACTTTGTTGAAGAGTTTGAGAATGTTTCAATTATATATATTGAAAGAATTGTATGATGTATTATATCAGCCCAGAAACCATGAAAATACAATGAGAGCAACTGGAGAGTTAGTCTTAGATTTTTTAATCTTTTATTTAGGATTCTCCACTGCTTGGTGTTTGTGTTTTTTTAATATGCTTTGTTCTACATTCAGCTGGCTCTCCTGCTATATTTTGCTCCTGTTCTTTGCCTTTTTCTCTCTTATCAGTCTTGGTGAATGGTTGCTGCTATGTAGTTGTTTATATAAAGTTATTAGAGATGTCATGCATTGATACTGTAAGGGTTGTTTTATGTGTTTGGGTTGTCTTTGCACCTACTGCTTAGGATGCCAAAACAGATACTATATGCTGCCTTTGTCTTTGTTTTGTATGATTCTCTTCGTTCTATAGTTTTGCTCCTCGGGTTGGGGTTGAGTATCAATAATTGTCAAAAAAATTGAATGGAAGACAACCTATAAGTAACTCTAAAAATTCAGAACCTGCTAAAATTGTATGAGTTTTTGAAGCCCAATAAGATACTATGATGCTATGAACATATTTTGGCCCTCACTTGATGCTATGAACATGGTTGATTGTGAGGCCTCTTGATTTTTTACAATTACAATTACTTTTACATGAGGTTGAGAGTTGAAATTTGGGTAGAAAATGGATTCTATGATGCCATCTCGGCATTTTGTGTTGTAAAGGTGTCTATGAAAACTAGAAGGGTTTGGCTATTAGTTTTCGTTGTGTTTAATAAAATATGAAACTGTGTGTTTGAGCTAACCTGATCCCCATATGATGAAGTTTTAAACAATGTAGATTTTTTTAGCTATTTAAATATCAAAATATTTACTTTTGTACTATCTAGGGAACAACTAAAAATATTGCAAATTTCCTTGATATCCAACTATTATCTTTTAAATTTTATCTTACTATCTTGTGCTTTTTTTTTCCCTATTATTCCAATATTTTTCGTCCATGCAATGCATTGATGATACAACACTTGCTTGATTATGGATCAATTGAACTTTGTTCCATTGGCTTAGATTATGTTTAAATGTAGTACTCCCCGTTTCCCAATTCGAACCACTACTTTAGGGTGATACTAATTCATCATATAAATATACAACCTTTGCATTATGAACTAATTATGAGTTTATTTGATTATAGACAAATAGTTTTCTAAGGATAGAGGAACATTAAAAATAATTTTATTTTGTATAAACATTCTAAAACATATGTATTGTCCAACACTCTAGATCACTGCTTTCTTATGTAAAACAAATGTAATGTCAATTATAAAATTTAACACTCATCCAAATTTCAATTATATAATTATATACTGAAAATCTCTCACCAAAGATCATAAACATTTATTTTCAATCAATTTAAATGTTCAACTTATACATTAAATTTATATGTATCAGTTAATTAATTTTCCATTCACTATTTTACTGCTACGGGTGCATAGCATGGGTCATTTCACTAGTTCTCTTTAATTGGTCCTAATCACTTAGGCAGGGTTATATCATATTTTCTATAATTGGTGTTATCCTAATTTTTCAGTCTGATGTACTTATTCCTATTTCAATCATGTATTGTGATCGCTCATCCATCGCAACATTCCTATGTGTCACGTTGATTTTTGCGATAACTTTTTACCGCTCAACATTCAGTCTCATAAAAATGTCGGTCATATCATTGTGTGGTAAAATGTTACTAAGTTTTAGTGATACTTTTATCACAAATAAAACCCAAGGCGCTTCCTCAATATTTCTCCATCACTTTAGATAATAAAAACCAAATATTTAAATCTCATGCCTTTTGGTATGATATTGTTCCTAACTTTCACTTCTATGTCAAAAATTGCATGTCTCTTGTTAAATTTGCACTCCATATATTTTATGAAACTATCTCTTTTAGAAGTTTAAGTTGATTAGTAGAGACACATAAATGTTATATACTCTAGTATGTCCCCTCACGTGAATGTCCCTTTTGAGTTTAAATCGTGAACAATTAATTATAATGGGGAATAACAATGATTAAATCCCTATTTTTTTAATCACGATGGCTCTATTATTATGTTATGAAGTTCTCTCTCTCAAAAGTTTAAACTAATAGATAGAGGTACATAAACAGTTTTATACTTCACTTTACTTTTGGTTATACAAAAATCACGTCACTAAAACTTCTCAACATAACTATAACTTCTTATCTATTTCTTCTCTCATTTCTCCTATGACAACTATGTCATTGGCAAAAAAAAAAAAAAAAGCCATGGTACTGGGTCCATGTATTCAACCCATAAACAGTAAAATTAAAAAATAATTGAATTAATGGTTTTCCTAAAAATAATAATTTTCCACATGATGACACGGCTCTTTCTATAATTACTGTTCTACTTTAGATGTTGGATTTGGATCTTCCAAAGGGAGGATTTCACTTTAGGGAGTAAAGTGGACAATTTCACTTTTTGATTAATAAAGTAAAGAGGCCCTAACTTTTAGTTTTATTGATCCAAACGGTAAAATTTCTTCACTTTACTCTCTAAATTTTGTTAGATGTTACATGCTACTAAGTTCCATAGTTTATGGTATGCAACATAGCAAGAATGGGAACATACCTCTATGAACTACATTAGTCATACAAATAAGCCAGCCTAGAGAAAATTGGATATTAGATCTGATAAATTATGTAGGTACAAATACAGCAGGAACATAAATCCTTGCTGAAACAACAAGTAATTCAATTCACTTTAGTATCCATTTTTATATCAGTTGTGGCTTATTTGCATGGCTAATGTAGCAAAATTGTATGCAACAAAAACCAAACTTTATTTAACTAAGTGGAGATAGTTACATAGATCGGACAATACTAGTCTTCTATAGTAAACAATGTCTATATTCAAACTATTAAAATCTAAATCTTTTTTAGTAATTTTTCAATAAACTATGGAACTATCATACTACCACTGACCAGTAACTTACTAGAAATATCATTGTAATCACATACTAAAAAAAAAAATATAATAATTAAAAAATAAATAAATAGTAGCATTTTAATTTCTAAGTCCATAAACCCAGCCTAGTGATTTTCCTTGGAAATAGCTTAACTATTGGGGGACAAAAATATAAATTAAAAAGAGAGAGAAAAAATAGTGATACCTTGTGTAGCTTGGAGGGGCAAGAAACTTGAGGCCTCTTTTTGGGGCACGAGGTTGCTATTGACATGGGCCTCGATTTGGGCCTCTTATAGCTGCTGCCTGCTACAACTCATCAAACGATTCTTCTTAGTTCTTAGAACTCTCTCCGTTTTGCTTTTCCATCATGAGATTAAGTGAGAAACAAACATTGAAACCAACCCTAGGGTTTGTTTGTTTGTTCATGTTAGGGGTTTGTTATAACTAACTAACTAACTAACTAACTAGCTAGTGTGGTTGGAGATTGGAAATAGTTTCTGTGCTTTGCTTATTGAGTTTGAATAAGAAGGTTTATGAATATTGAAAGACCCTATCATGGCTATGGTCATAGATTGCTAAGAACTCCACTCAGTTCATGTCATGCTAGTAGGTTTTGTGAAAATGTGAATTGTGGATGGGAGGAACAAATTTGAGGAAAGCACGAAATGAAGGAATAAATTGATTGTATGGGTTTTTGTGCATGATTGAGTGAGTGAGTGAGCTGTGTTGTCAAGTTAAGATGGGTTTTGTTTTGGGGTGGCAATGGCTTTGAGGTCAGAGAAGCCTTCGGCGTTGGGGGCAGGGATCTTTTTTTGGTCCTTATGGTTTATTGTTTCGCCCAACTTTGGCTCAATTTGTCAACAAGGGACATGGGCTTTCCATAAAGAAATTACTTTTGTTCTTAACTAGAAAAAAATTGTTTTGTTGACTGGGAATGTGATCGGCACATGAGCAATTCCATTCTCACGTAAGTCTCGTGACCTGTTACTGCTTCTACATGCATGCTCTGGTTATAAAATCCATGAAAAACAGAAAGTTTCTCTTTTTCTATATACAAATTACCTATCCTTTTAAAATCCATGAGTGATTATAACTGATGTCTCATAAGTCAATTTCAAAGTCCATATATCACAATACAACATGCATGCTCTGTTTTGAAAAATAACCAGAAACTAAGTAGATGATAGGATTCGAAATGCAAAACATACTTTATGGTCGGGATCCTGCTTACAATGTCCTGGAGCACTCTAAACAAAATAAGAATGCTTCCTTCAAGTGAAGCTTCTGGCTAAACTCTATTGTTGATATGAAGAAGGAAGCTGTGAGGAACCTACAATAGTTGTTGTATTTGTAATAGAGGAAAAGAAGAGGGGTGAGTTTTTATTCAAAACTTAGTGAGTGAGTTCTCATCTGAAAATAGACACTAAGGGAAGATACAGAAATCATAATGACAATAATAATCATAAAGCTTTAAAAACATTTCATACTCATAGTTAGATAATCAAAATTATAGTTTTTTATAAATCAACCCAACAGTATCCAAATAGAGAAACAGTAACCTATGCTTTGGGTATGCATAATTCATGTGACATAACAAAATCTTTGATTAATAATCTCTGATCACATTTGGGCATTACGTATCGTAGTCCCCAGTGTGACAATAAATTTTCTATTTTCTCTGGCTTTGGGCTACTTGGTACCAAGGTTAATGGATTAATTACCGTTAACACGCAACTTGTTTCTCTATAGTTACTGTTCAGCTCAACCAAAAACCTAAATCTCTTCTCTATGTCTCATAAAGTCTTCTACCCTATGGTTCAAAACTTTTCCATAAACAATATTCAGTACTAGAAATCGTATAATTCTTAAATTAGCTCTAAACAATCATACTCACTGTCTAGTTCTTTTAGAAACTCGCTTTAGCAATAATGGTCCTATGGTTTTATTAAAAATATATTTCATGCTCTAAAATAAGTAGTTCAAAACATACAATTTAACAGTAAACTTCAAATCCTTGATTAGTATTTTTCAAAAATCAAGTCATAAATCATATCTTTATGAAAATAATTCTAATGCACAATATAAAGATCACAGATGTGAACGTGGCACCTAGAGAGGTGGAATTTGTAGAAACACAACCAATAGAACTCTGGGAGAAGAAATAACACTGTTGTTTGACATGAAAATAGTAGAACTCTAGCTTACTTCTAAAACCTCTAAATACTTAAGAATCCATCTCTCCAGGATAGAAAACTTCTTCCCCTTTGAGAAGCATAGAGGACCACCTTTAAACAAGGAAGACTTGAAGGAAACGAAGCAAAATCAACAAACTAAACATATCTTGAACCTTTAGGAGAAAGTAAAAGAAGTTTACTTGAGAAAATGATGAAGAAATGGAGTTGGGGAGGTGAAACAGGGTAAAAAGGTGATGTTTTCGTCTTTGGGGGTGTGGGGTGTGTTTGGAATGGTCTGGACCCGAAATGGGGGTTTTTAATGAACTATTAATCATTGCGGTGCTCATTGAGCGCTGATGCTCACCAGAGAATATAAAATGTCCACTCGCACCGCCTCCTGTTCCTTGATCGCTCTCTCAGAATGGTTTTTCTCAGTTTCTTGAGCAATAACTCCAAGTGTTGGTGTATATTGGGCTGGGTTGTCTTAATACTCACTTATTTACATTTCTTAATTGTAAGTTAATGTCCTCATTTAGGGTTTAGGGTTTTAAAATATAAATGTAAATAAGAAAATACCCCCATTTGAATTAAAATAAAATATCATAAAAATTAAAATCCCAACAAATCATAATCCAAAGCTTGGGTTTTAGTTCAAATTTAGGAATTTCTAAGAATTTATAAACTTGTGGCTTAAGAATGAAATGTTTAACGGTTTCATAAAATTTATTAAAAATCGTTCTTTAACTTATTTTCCTTTTGGGAACGATTGCCAGGACTTTTGATCCCAAAAATGTTGTTCTATCATATATCCCTCTAAGGGCATGTAGGATCCAACATAGAAAAATTTAGGACACAAATAAGGGTAACCGGCACTCTTCCTAACTCAAAATTGTTTTTAACCTTTTTATTTAAAGATAGGGTATTACATTCTTCCCTCCTCAAAAAGATTTGGTCCCCAAATCTGAATTGATATATCTAGAAGAACAAGGAGGTAGAATACTTAAGGTACATGGGTCTCATGGATAGGTCTAACCAGAGATGCTTTAAGATGGTACTTTGAATGTGTTAATTGCTACTCTTGGAGACAGTGCCCTTCTAAAAACTATTACTCTGTTTCTCTGTCTAGAGATGGATTTTATCATATCTGGGTGGCTCCGCCTCTAAAGGCAGTCCTTTCCCATAGAAATGACAAAGGCTTTTATCATGATAATTTCCTGGACGACTAACATCATTGTTGTTCTTGCTCTGGTGCTTTCTTTCTTTTGTGTTTGACATTGATTGACACCAGGACTTCTAGTTCTTGGTTCTTGAATTTTTCCCTCCCTATACACGTGTCATGTACGGAAATCAAACTACTCTATCCATCCACGTAGGAAATGCAAAAAGATATACATGGCATTCATATGCATATGCCTTCAACATAAATAGTACCACACATCACATACATCAAATGTAACATTCCCTGCTGCTTTATGGATTGACTGTCCCCACAAATCAACACGGGTCTTTTTAGCGTGCTTTGTCCTCACTCGCACGCTTCTTGGGAAGTTTCTCAGAGATAACCCATCCCAAAATTACCCCAAGTCAAACACGCTTAACCTGAAGTTCTTTCGTGATGGGCTACCGAAAAGAAAGATGCATTTTTGTGGCATAGGTAGTACCAATCAATTCATATGAGCCCTTCTTGATTGTATAGTCCCTACCTATATAGACTCAGAATCCCTCTTATTCGGGTGTGTAATCGGTTCATTCATGTATCCCTCCGCTTGGAAACAAGAGCTGCTCCTTGTTTGTGTCTTCTCGGCGATTACTTCCTACCTCGTCCCTAGGAGTTATATGCCCACCAGCTTCCGCTCACCGTCCTGGGAGAGGTGCAGGCTCTGATACCATTTGTAACATCCCCTGTTGCTTTATGGATTGACGGTGTCCCCACAAACCAACACGGGTCTTTCAGCGTGCTTTGTCCTCACTCGTACGCTTCTAGGGAAAACTTCTCAGGAGGTCACCCATCCTAAAATTACCCCAAGTCAAGCATGCTTAACTGTGAGTTCTTTGTGATGGGCTACCGAAAGAAATATGCATCTTTGTGGCATAGGTAGTACCAAGCAATTCATATAAGCCTTCCTTAACTGTATAGTCCTATACTTATACAGACTAGGATCCCTCTTATTCGGGTGTGTAATTGGTTCATTCATGTACCCCTCTGCTTGAAGGCAGGTGCCGTTCCTTGTTCGTGCCTTCTCGCACTGGTGATCACTCCCTGCCTCGTCCCGGGCGTTACATCAAACAATGAGGCACGGTTAGCATGACTCGTGCTAAGATCTTTCAAATCCTTTACCAGGTTAACATGCATCATTAGTTCTCATGCACCACTTTCTTTGCCTTAGAACTTCCTAGTCTTTTAATCAAACATTTCAAACACAAACATATATGTTAAAACATCGAGTCATGCTTACATTTCATGCTAACACGTGAACTTAAGGTGAACGATATGTATCTCATTAGCTCATTAAGTCAATTAGTCACCTTACGATTCTATTACCAAGTTATATATTAAACCTGACATATTTCAATCTAATCCCATTCAATTAATTTACATACACAGGTTGAGAGAGCCATATATATTCTTTGCATGGGCTTTAATGAACTCAGTTAGACAAAAATTTGCAAGTCAATAGTGAAAACTAGTTTATACCACAGAAATTCCCTAAAAAAAATAAGTAATTCACATCAGTCATGATACTTGAGTTAGGTAAAACATGTTCCTATCTTATTTTCTTTATTCTTAGAAAGCAAATCATGATAACGCAACACAGGAAAGAGATTACAGTTTCTTTCCAATATTTAACATGGGTGAAAACATGTTAGTCTTTCATAATAAACTTGCCTCATGTATTTTGTAAAATTATTAACAAATATTGGTTTGAGGAATTCTTTTTACTTCAAAATTTTATGCAACTTGGCCAAAGGCCTTTAAGTATTCATGAAATTCCTTTCAATTATATAAACACAATCTTCCATTCACAATTCAAGCTCATAAAATATAACAATCAAAGAGCATTGAAAGAGACTTGATATCAGTAAGAATGATATTAAATGCCAGAGTACCTAGGAATTCATTCCATTCTTTGTTCCAAAAAGGCATAATTAGCCAACATGTTCATGCATAAAACTACACACACATGTATGAAACCATATGTTTAGCAAACATTGACATAGCACATAGCATCTGTGCACCCTAAGTAGCTCAGGTTTATAGGATTACAATAAATTCTTGAAGAACCTGAGGAGTTTTGTAACACCTTCATATTTAACCTAACACGCCTAGGACGTGTTTAAGTTAATTATTAGTTATTACTCTTTTATTTCAGTTCTTATCTTTTGACTTGGAAATATTTTAGCAAAAGTACGGGTAAATTTTTTTTTTTGAATTCTCTAAAGCAAAACGTGAGCCATGCGTATAAATAAGACTCGTCATTCGTTTATCATAACAAAGAGGAAAATAAAACCCTTCACGGGCACGTAGAACATAAACACAACGATCTTATGAACATAATTACACCATCATATATTATATATATATAGGTAGCATAAGCATTAATCGTTCCATGACTCGCACCAAGCAAACCACTAAGATGGTATTATCCTGGCCAATAGGTGTTGGGCCAAGTATAGTCAGAAGAAACATAAACAGTATATACATAGAAACTAACATCATCCTACTAACGATGCTCCCGAGAGGGAGTAAGGTAGCCAAGCAGGCGAGTGAGGTTGGTGGGGGTAGCAGTCGACCCACGGGATAAACATGAGCTCCCCGGTATGGACAGGTGGCTCCTCTACTCAGCGTGCTGTGTAACACCCTAATGATCAACCTAACATGCCTAGGTCATGTTTAAGTCAATTATTAGTTATTATTCTTTTTGTTCCAAATATGATTTTCTTGAAAATACTTTAACAAAATTATGGGTAAAATTTTTTTTTTTTAACTTTGAAAACAAAACATGAGCCGCCCCTATTAGATAAGTAACATTATTCGCCCTGCATGAGAAAAGAGAATTAGAACAAACAAGTCAATAGTACTAACACATTGCACATCCAAATATTATAATATCACAAATATTGACCATGCCATCAATAAGAGTTTTGTCAAATACAAATATCCAAGACGAATAATATGCCAACATAAGCATAATAATCTAGCATAATATTTCTTCGCTCTCTACTCTTATTTAAGGGCAGCTTCAATAAAAAGCATCAGTATACGTCACGAACATTGCCATCAACCTCTGAAGATGAGATGGAAAGAAAAGAAGAGGGAGTGAGAAACTTATAAAAGAATCTCAGGCTTTCGCCTCTTAACATAGGTGTCATCATCATCGTCCCCAGGAACCTCGGGTTTCTTTATAAAATTGTAGGCAAGATAGAAGGTTCATTTATTAAGTTTGAAATGCCATTAGCCGAGGCCCATATCTTTTAGCATGAATCTTGATGTTATGGATGCATCATACTATATCATGTATGTATGTCAATGCCACATACCAATTAGTACAAAAATCAAAATCAAAGTAAACATGATATAAAGAACATAAGTTTTCTCTTAATCATTCTTTTAGGTGACTTATCTTTCTTAATTTTCTTTTCCTTGGGGCTGCCCTATATCTTCTCTCATCTTGAGAGTTCTAGATTATGAGCTCATACCTCACTAGTCGTCACTAGCATAATTTTATCCTTTTTTGATAAGTTAAATTCCTGACTCCAGAGTGTAGGCTAGGGGGCATTAGGATCACCTTTCATAACCTTTAATTTGGGGAGTCCAAAGGATCACTTCCTATTTGGATCACCTCTCATAACCTTTAATTTGGGGAGTCTAGAGGATCACTTCCACATGTCTTATGTCACCTTTAATCTTGAGCATATTATATAGAGATGCAAACATTAATAACTCATCATTTCAATGTATTATCCTCATAAAGCTTACATGAAATTATGCATCTCAATGAATTAATTACAACATGCCATAATTCAAATCACATAACATACATCTAAGCCATATATGAACATAGCCTTCACAAAATATCATTCATATCCATTTCGTCAAATTATCAATATTTACGCATAAGCCCCAAAAAAGGGGGTCAAATTACAGTTTCTCAAAGGTTATGGGTCAAAGTGCAAAGTTGCTAAATTTTGATATTTTAACAAATGCCAATACTTTCAAAACTTTTTCTAAACATTACACATGGTATTGTAAACACATAGACACATCAGATAGAATTGCTCACTCTCATTAAAATTCTTTGATCAAAATTACATAATTGAATCTTATTTGTTCTAGAAATTGCGTTTTTGACTCTTTTTAATTACCGGCTTTTTCTAAGGTGCAAAAAGATAACTATTACCCTAATTATTAGCAAGTCTTACATATTTAGACAATTCCAAACAATATCATACATAATCAAATAACCTCAAATCAGTAGCCAATATTTATAATTCTAGAACTTTCAAAATTTACGGTTTTACATATTTCTAGTTACTAGTTTTTCATTGAATTCATCACAAGATGTTGAAGACACATAAGACCTTAAAATAAAACTCACTTTAGGCCTATCATAATCATGAGGCCGAATTTATATATTGAAAGAATGTTCATGATTAAAATTTTCA
This sequence comes from Dalbergia oliveri, assembly GCA_030441495.1. Taxonomy (NCBI): domain Eukaryota; kingdom Viridiplantae; phylum Streptophyta; class Magnoliopsida; order Fabales; family Fabaceae; genus Dalbergia; species Dalbergia oliveri. The sequence continues at coordinate 38,373,026 of JAMLFY010000006.1, forward strand.
CTTAAGGTAAAAGGAGCAAGTCTTGAGCTTTAGAGATTTAGGTGATAACAAAAATTATAAACATGCTATGTAATCTCATTTTTAGTCTTGGTTATTATAAGGTGATTGTAACACCCTTCACACCATAAGGCTATGCTTAAGTCATAACCTTATAATGAGCAGTTGTTACTTGTTTTCTTTACTTGACCTTTGAGGAGTGTATATATATATATATATATATATATATGAGTCTACTTTTCTTGAACAACATAAAACGCTTTCTCTCTAAGATGTTAAATTTGAACATAAATAATTTATCAAAAATACATAATTGTATTATCCGACAACAAAGCAACAGCTTATAAAACTCTGACAAACCCTTACCCTGGTTCGCAGGAACCCTCTAGTCTAGGTAGGGTACTACTCCACATTCACCAAAAAGAAAATAAAATAAACTGACTAAATTCTCTATCATCGTTCTTCAGAAACTTCTGGCCAGTACCAGTTGAGAATTTCCACAAAGTAAATATAGCAATCTATAAAAATAGGATAACAGAGGAATGAGAATCAAGCTTGCTTATTAAATACAGTATTATGAGTACACTTATGCTTGAGAATAAAAGATCAAAGGATTCGTAAGATAATTGCTCGGTATTCTGGTTGTTTACATAATAATTAGTTTGTTTGCTTCATTACTTCTTTGACATAATCTCATTCTGAACTTTAAGCTTGAGAATAGAGCTCATAGGATTCCGGATATACTTCTCATTTGATGTATTTCTAGCCTTGTAACACCTCGTGTTACATTCTGATATAGTTCACTTGTTGTAGTACCTCGCACTACAACCTGATATAGATCATTCTGTGAATCCATGGGCTTATAATCAAGCAATTGATATGTAGTTAATATCATTATCTTCTGTGACTTAACTTGGTTAGCTACTTTAAACTTAATGGTAGAACTCATAGGACTCTTCTGATATACTTTTCTGGATCGTCCTGTCAATGATATAATGCCGTCACGTTACAACCTGATATAGTTCACTAGATGGAGTACGTCTACTACATCTCATCTGAATAGCCCCGCTATTCTTTCTCAGTACATCCCTTTTCTCAAAACGATGTAACGCCATCGCGATTACAACCTGATGTAGTTCCAAGGGTGTAGCACGTCTACTACTACCCGTGAATCCATGAGCTTACCATTAAGCAATTAACATTACATCTGACGTATTTCTTCAGTTTTCTTTCTTCGTTTGGAACTCTATCATGTAGTTAGGGAATTTCTCAATTATAAAGTAAAATCTCTTCTTAATAGTTCTATATCTCATACTTCTACTCTGAGATTTTCTTGAAATCTCCTTAACTCTTATGAGATTTCTCTGTAAATCTCCTGAATTACTGTGAGACTTTTCTCTTTAAAACTCTTGGATTCTTATGAGATATTCCCTTTAGATCTTCTGAATTCTTATGCGATTTTCTGTTTAAAATCTTCTGAAGCCTTATGAGATATTCTGTTAAAAATCTCTTGGATTCTTATGAGATTTATCGGTAAAATCTCCTGAACTTTTTATGAGATTTTTCTTAAAGAAAACAGTTCAACATTTACGAGATTTTCTTTAAAATCTATTAGGCTGTTATGAAACTTTTATTGAAAGTCTATTAACCTTGATGAGCTATTTCTATAAAATCTATTACTCTTGAGATTTTCTCAAAATCTGCTAATCTTTTATGAGATTTCTTCAGCAGAAACTTATAGAACTCCTTACTTTATAATTCTTCAATCTTTCAGGAAATTAAATCAAGTGTATTACTTAGATTTCAGAGTTTTTCTTCTATGGATCAAAATCTCATCATTTTCACGAAACTTGAGCATCATACTTCAAAATACTAATCTTGTAGATTTTTAGAAAATATTGCTGGTTATATTCTTGTAAAATTTCCAGATTTCTCATTCTCTTTAAGGAATAAAAAATCTCTTCATTTACATAGTTAAATCTCTTACATCAATTTAATCAATTCATGAGGCTTCCAAGAATAGCACCTTCTACATTTATCAAATTCATATACATATGCATCTTGAAATAATTCCAGATTTCACCACATAATTGAAAGCATATATCAAGAGTCTATATTAGCAAAATAGTCAAATAATCACAAGGCAATAAACTAGAATTTTTACTACCTTTCTTCCAAGCTTTTTGGCTAAACTTTTCTCTAGCTTTTCTTCTCTAATCAAGGCTTCAAACCCATTTTCCAGCCACTACATATGATGCTGTTTGGACAGATTTGAGGATGAAAAAGAAGGTTTTGGCTTGAGTTTGATGTAGAGGAATTGTTCTTGAACTAGTTTAGGTGTTTACCTAAGCACAACCTTCAAGTTCTTGAAGGTTTCATGAAGTTTCAAGAAGGAACAAAATGAAAATGGTGAAGGGAAGAAGAAGAAACGTGGGTTCTATGTCCAAACCGAGAGAGAAATGTTATTTTTCCTTTTCTTTTTCCTTTATATAAAAACCAACTTGGGGGCCAAGTAATAGGTATACCTATTATCAGATCGATTTGTCTTGTTTTTGTATTGAAAATATCTATATTTGTTTAATTGTTATAAGTAAAAATTATCTAGGATCTGATAATATAAATTATTTTTACCAGACTAAGTGTTTTGGTGTACCGGTTATTACCACTTCGGTGTACCAATTATTACTATTTTAGTACCTGATCGATACCTAAACAATTTTACTGGGTTAAAAATATTTATTTAACTTTATCATTATTTTTTCAATGTCCTTATACCAACTATATGTCTTATTTTATATCTCTGATTAAAATATTATTATATTATTTTTAATAATATTAAATTAATTTTCATTTTTTTTTACAAACTCCTCATTATTCTAATCATAACTGTATCTTGGAATTTTCAAAATCCCTATAGATTATTCACAATTAATTATTTTATTACACTAATACTAAAAACCGAGTCGTTACAATGATAACTTGAAAATATAAACATGATATGCAAGTCCATTTTCTTATTCTTAAGAATTAAAGTGCTGACTTGAAATATAAACATGGTTATGTAAGGCTTGGAAATTAAATACGATATGCAAGTCCATTTACTTATCTTTAAGGATTTAGGTGATAACTTGAAATATAAACATGATAATGCAAGGCTCGAAAATTAAACATGATGTACAAGTCGATTTGCTTATCTTTTAGAATTTAGGTGATAACTTGAAATGTAAATATGATTATGCAAGGTTTGAAAATTAAACATGATATGCAAATTCATTTATTTATCTTTAGGAATTTAGGTGATAACTTGAAATATAAACATGATGCAAGTTTATTTTATATCTTGTTAAGCTCATCACTCAAGACCTTTAGAGAATGAAACTCTTTGACTCCAATAATCTTAAGGAAAATGAAAGTGAGCTTTACAGTTCTTATTACAATGGTTCCAAGAACCTTATTTCTTGAATCATCATCAAGCTCAAAAGAATCGGTTTTAGAGAAAACTAACAATTTTTCCATAAAACTTTTGATAACAAAAACTAAACCTTGGACTTTAGAGGTTCATTATGTGATGGATTTATAACCACTATCATGATTCCTCATCATCAAGCCATGGTCATTAACAAGCCATAGAAACCGAAACTTTAAGCAAAGAATCAAGAGAAAGAATATGAAATAAACTCCTTACCAAGTTGTTTCTTGTTTGCAAAAGCTAAAACTTGATCTTTTAAGAAGTGAGAAGAAGAAAATCTAAAGCTAATAATGATGGTGATTTTGGCCAAGAAAGGTTTGAGTGGAGGAAGAATTTTTCTTATGTTTTTGTGTTTGGTAATGGAAAGGTTATGTGTTTAGGAGTTGTTTTATGGTTGGAATGTGTATGCTTGAGGTTTAGAGGTTGGTTAGAGGTTGGGAATGGAGTCTCTTGGTTATGAATGAGGAAGAAGAAGAAAGCTTGAATTTTAGAGAGAATTTGAGAACTTAGAGCAAAATTTGAGCAAGAAAACTATCAAGAAAGCTAAGAGAGTTTGTGTGTGCAATATGGAAATGGAAGAGCTCATATTTATAGCCTCCCAAGGGCTGTATGGCCGCTGCCTTGGCTGCACAAATGGAGGGTTTTGTTTCAATTTTTAATTATAGGAAACATTAAAGAAAGAAAGCATAATTGGTGGTAATAATTTTATTTATGTATAATGGATGAAAAACTCTAAAATATGGTGCTAATGGGAGACAAATGTGGCTGATTACCCTATAGTGGAATTGAGTGGGATTTCTTTAGATTAAACATAACCTTAAATTGTGGAAAAGAAAGCTAAAGAAATAGTGATTTGCTTGGACATATGTGCAAGTGTATTGTTGTTGAAAAATTAAAAAAAATGTGGGCTGATTAGGGGCATTATGGCCGCTGGTTTCTGATGCTTTTAGGATCAGATTTGCTTATTATATTGAGTGGTAAATCATGTATTAGATGTTTAATTACTTAGGTAAAAGGTTAGGAATTCATAGATTAGTGAAAAAGGGTAAAATGTTAGGTATTTAGGTCAATTCAAGACAAGGTAAAATAAATAATCATACATTAGTGAATGAAGTAAATTTCAAGTAGATAAAAATCAATTTGTAACGTAAGTTCTAAACTTAAGATAAGAAAATATAATTTTAATAGATTTTATCTAAACTGAAATCCTAACCATAAACTCGAAATAATGAATTCTTGTAATTAAGGAAAGGAATTAAAATTTTACCTTAAGTAAATCTTAGGCTTTAATTATCTCAAGTAATTATTTTTTTTAACCTTAGGAAATTAATTTTTAACTCTAGGTTAATGATTGAAATCAACTCGAATTGAATCAGAGTTAAAATTGCCTTAATTACTTAAGTAAAACTCATTAAGCGTTCACTAGGGGCAAAAAGGTAATTTCACATAAAAACTCTTTGTAATTACTGGACATTCTCAAATTATACTTGAAATAATCTTTCTGAACCTTTGGGTGAAAACGGATTCAAAAGTTGCATCATTTCATATAAAGTTACTCAAGGGTAAAATGGTAATTTTCACAAAAACCTCCGGGGCTATGGAATTAAATTGTCGTTAAAACATTCTTTAAAAACATCATTTTAAACCTTTGGGTGAAGTCGGGTTCAATTAGCACTTCATTCGGTGTTAATTAGCCGCATGGGCATTTTGGTCATTTTACGCATCGGAACTCAAAAATGAGATTCTTCTGCTTTATTAGCACACATAACTCATGTAATCCCCTATCATCATCAAAACATCCCTAGAAGATGGTCGGGCCAGCGATCCTCATTTTCCGTGTAAAAATGACCTCAGGGCATTTTGGTCATTTTTCATGTCCAGAAAAATTGGGGTTTTGCAACTCTCGCATCTTGTAACTTCTCTCTAATGCTATACTCCTTTATTGAGGATTATTTGACCTCGAATTACATGCAAGAATTACCTAGGGGTAATTCGATAATTTTTCACTTAAAAATTGGGTGTTACATGGACTCCCCATAGGCGTCACTGTGGCTTTTCCATCTCTGCCACTTCCACATCCCTGGGAATGGTAGGAGCGGAGTTACCTAAGAATGCTGGGAATGACTCCTCGATGGATTTGACCATGGCTTGGTAGGTCGGTGATCGGGGTGTGTAAACTGGGAAGTCATGGATAGTATGGTCACGAGGAAACTACTCTGTACGTGGATGGCGCGCTCAAAAACAAAATCATTTGTGAAAGGGGTAGCGATAGAGACAGAACCTAGTAACTGGGTGTGCGAAGGGACGGTATAAGAAAACGAATCGGTGAACGACGCATCGACCCACAAAATGATGAGACTGGTTGGTAGGATGGAAATGCATTTCCTAAGTGGGAGCATCAACGTAAATCACGAACGTGGCCATCGCCCTTTGAAGACGAGATGGAAAGAAAAGAGAAGGAATAAGAAACTTGAACAAGGATCTTAGGAGGGCTCTTACCTCCAAACATGTGTCATTATCTTCGTCTTCAAACCTCGAGTTTCATTATGGAAACAGTGGACATAATAAGGTTCATTTATTAAGTTGAAAGACCATTAGCTGAGGTCCATGTCTTTTAGCATGATTCTTAATGCTATGAATGCATCATACCTCATCATAAATGCATATCAATGCCATATGAAACACATTACAAGAATCACAATAAATCAATATGACGAAAGAGCGTAAGCTATTGTAACTTAATCTTTCCTCTTTAATCTTAGGTGACTTAACTTTCTTGTTTTCTTCTAAGGGGCCACCCTACTACTCTCCTCTTGAGAGTTGTAGGTTATGAGTTCATACCTAACTAGTCGTCACTAGTCTAGTGCGGGATAGGGCATAGGATCACCTTTCATAACCATTAATCCTTAGAGTCTAAAGGATTCCCTTATTGGATCACTCTCATAACCATTAATTCCTGGAGTCTAAGGGTCATCTTCACGTGTCTTATGTGGTATCTTAGCATATTATTTAGAGATGCGAACATAAACATATAGTCATAGCCATCATCATAACTCATGGTTCAACATTTTATGCACAAGAATAAAATTGAAACAAGAAAAAGAGAATACAATTTTAGGAAAGATTAATTTTGGCTTGATAGTTGTTAGCTACGCGACGTATCCCTGGTGCAATGAAGAACTCAAAGTCACGTCGTTCTAAATAAATATTTATTGGTTGATTAATTTTATTTTCTTTGAAAAGGAATTGAGAATATTAAACCTTCAGCTAAAATATTCTAGAACATAAAATTAACAACTGTCATGGCTCAATTAATCCAAAAAAAAAAAAAAATTCATCAATACAAAATTCACCAAATATCAAATAAATTATTAGATCACTCTATTAAATGAAATTCTAAATGCAACATAGTATACTCCCCTGCCAACATAAAACTAAATAGCCTAAATAAAGCCCTAACAAAATTCAATAGAGGTGGTAGCCCAAAAGAGAATTTCTGAAAACCATTCAAAAATAATACAAAACAATCCAAACAAAATAAAATGAAATTCCAGCTTGGAAGACACGATATTCCTAGCACAAATAAAAAAAAGAATAGAATGTAATCATGACCAGATGAACCTAGACAACATAAAGAATATTACTCGTTTAAAAGCTAAGTAGGAATGTTAAGGACTTCTTTTTTTTTTTAAATTTTTAGGTTGAAACAAAGAGAATGTGGGTTAAGAGATGACACACACACACAACTAAAACACAAAATTCTTTCTCTTTCACACGCACACACACACGCTGATCTCCCTCTCTCTCTCACATGCGCACACACATTTAAAACACAAAACAAAACTTTCTCTCTCACACCACACACATGACACTTTCTCTTTTCTCTCACACACACAAATGACTTACACACATGAGAGATAAGGAGCCCGAGAGAGAGGGAATGCACGATAGAGAAAAAGTGACATCGAGAGGCTGAGAAAATGTAGGCGGAGGCCGTGCGACCGGGGAGAGGCCGGAGGTCTCGGGGCACTGTGCGCGGCCGGCGAGATTAGAGAGAGGGAGGGCAAGTCGGGAAAGCAGAAGGGGGCGAGTAGACTTGCTTCATATTGGAGAAGGAAGACGTGGCTAGGGGAAGGCTGGCGAGAGTCGCGTGGGTGAGGAAGCGCGGTGAGGTTGGGCTTTTCATGGCTGAGGATCGGAGAAAGAAATCTCCGGGCAAGGAGCGGCTCCATCGCGGCTTGCATGCGGCATTGGTGGATCTCGCTTGGCTAAGCTCGCGTGGCCAAGGGCAGGTTCGGGGTAGTCAAAGGCGGAAGCCAGGCGGTTGGGCTGTGCGGGAAGAAGGCGACGGTGGCGGTGATGCCAGGTGAGATGGAGAAGAAAGAGAATCGCGACCATGGGTGGCGAAGTTAGAGCAATGAAGGGGAAACACTCACAATATATGAGGCTCTCGGTGGTGATGACGCGCAGTGATGGAGTCGCGGCTGGAGCTCATGACAATGTGGTTGCCGTGAAGGGTATTGCTACTCCTTCCTCTATTTCTCATATCTTTGTTTTATTTGCCCTTTTGGGTATGAGTATGGATGTTTGCATCGAATTTGATTGAGAATGATTATTTCTTGGGTCCTTATTTTTGGTTGTGGTTTTGTTTATGTTTGAACTGAAATGATGTTTGCTTAGTTTATGCTTTGTTGGGGTTGTTTGGTGTGATTTGGTTTGTGGTTGGATTTCTGTTGTGGAAAGAACACGATATGTGTTGGTGGTTGATTCAGAGGGTGTCATGTGTGTGTTTTGTGATCTAAGGATAGGAGAGCTATCTTGTGTCCATGTGCATGTGTGATTTGTGATATCATAATAGAGGAACATAAAATTAGGCAACAACAAACAGGAAGAGCAACTATACCACACAGCTCCTTCCTTTTGTTTTTGTTCCTTTCTTAATTCTCAGAATTTTACTCTTTTTCTCGGTTTTGTTCATTACCAATGTATGAAAGTCTAGAATTTTTGCTCCTGTAATTTTTTTCTTTTATTCTTCATGAACTTGAAAATGAGACGGTTTTTCTTTTTAAAATGAACATAGCGATAGGGATGGAAATACTGATGATGCCCCCTCTAAACTTGTTTGTAATTAATGATTTGTTCCATGCTTTCCAGGAGAGCCTGAACTTGTCCTCCATGCTTCAGCCTTGCCCATCATCCTTGGTTTAGTGTCTTGACAGAGTGCCCATCCTTGCAGTGAGTGGGGAGTGCAAGGGATGGGAAAGATGTTGCAAAATTTTAATAGTCGTATATTCTTTGTGGGTAAAAGATTAATAGAGTATCCTTGTAACAACATGATATAGTGTTATGTTTGTGCTTTAAAGCTATGTTGTCTAATTTAATTATCATTGTTGTTTTGTAAACATCTTCACATTACGTGGCTGCTTTATGTTTACATTATGATGCTTTCTATTATGCTATAGTAGGTGTTGCAGCAAGGAGAATATATAATTTTCTATCATGCTATACAATGTGCATTGTCTGTACAAGCACTTTCTTTAAACATAGATTTATATGTTATAGAATAAAACCAAGAGAAGACATGTCACTTTTTAATATTGTATATATATATATATATATATATATATATATACACTCATTATAAATGATCATAACTTTAGAAACAATACTTTATACACCCTATGTGTATTAAATCTTAGTACACATGTTACTTAATTATACTTTGCATATGTCAACATACTTGTTATCTTTCTTGTTTAATTGGACAAAAATTGGGTATATTTTGACTCAAGATTAATAAGTAAAATTAATTTATCTTTCATTGTCATCCAAAACATGTCTCCCTCAAATCATCAAACTAACCCTTTGAGGATAACTCTGGCATCCTCAATTTCAGGCAAAAAATGACCTCAAGGGCATTTTGGTAATTTTTGCAAGTCACAACGAATCGAGGTGTTACAAGTTCAATTTCTAAAGACTTAATTTCCACTTAGCATGTATTATTCAGTTAAATTTCTTAATCCATGAAACTTAATGCTAATTGTATACATGCCTATTTCATTTAACAATACTCGCTATTGTAAATGTCATGCATGAGGGAGGTTCTTTAATAATATATAATCCTATCATTTTCTCCTTTAAAATTCCAAATCATCATAACAAAATCTATCATTCATGCATTGATAAGATTTCTAATAACTTATTCTTGCTAACTCTAATCATAGGCAATGAAATATTCATACTTTCAACATTTTTATATTATGCATACAACTAGAAAATAACAACAAGCAACGGTCAAAGAGATCAAGGACAACTAATATGCACAGTGATCTGAAACTAGCTTAGCAATTCATGTTATACAACGTCACAATGCACACTCAAAACTGTTCAAACGATTTGTCATATTGTCAACCTATTTCACATGCATGCTATACTCATATTTTGTAAGTGTACAATTCCAACATAAATAGTACAACCATACATTCTAGAAACATGGCATGCATGATGATCACGATATCCAAATTACATAAAACAATTGACATATTAGAACCAATCGTCATTTTTACCAAACGCCTACATGCTCAGTTTATATCTCAATCGTGGTTTTACCTGGGTCCGCATCACTCATATGAGGACCTCCACTAGCTAGGGCAACTACATCACTCACCTCTATGGGTGATAGGGTTGTAGTAGGGAGTCTGGTTGTCCTGATCTCTGCTAAGTACTCTAGAAGTAGGGCAATCCTTCTTCTTATGTCCCCTTTGCCCACATTCGTAACACACGAAGGTACCAAACAAACATAGACCTCCAAGTGTCTCCTACATGTTTGGCAAACTGGGTGTGACCAACGAGTCTTGGGTCAGGCAACGCAGGGGCACATCGGAGAAGGCGATGAAGAGGTGGCCCCGACCAACGGTGCCTGTGTTGACCCCAGTCTGGCGGGTCATGTCTAACTGTGCCTCTTGCTAGGACATTCCCACTCTAAGGTGCCCACATACTACCTTTGCTAGACATAGGACGGTCTGCTCAAGGCATTGGATGTAACTGACGTTAGTTGACATAAGGCTATTGCGGTGATAAGGGCGACGATAGTTCACAGGTGGCATGCCTTACCTAAGATGAAAGGAAACATAGGATGGGAAGCTGGAATAAAAATCCAAGAAATGACAGAGACTCTTATTGGACCTAGACATGACTAACTTTTCTTAAAGATCTCAAATAACATCACATTAATGCGAATGGTCAGGTTCCATTCCCATAAACGTCACGCCATTTGTGGACACTTGCTCTAGTACCATGTAGGGAAACCTAATGCTCTGATACCACTTTGTTATGACCCGATTTGGGAATGTGATCGGCACGCGAGAAATTTCATTCCCACGTAAGCCTCGTGACCTGTTGATTGCTTCTACATGAATGCTTTGGTTATAAAATCCATGAAAAATAGGAAGTTTCTCTTTCTACATACAAATTACCTATCCTTTTAAAATCCATAAGTGATTACAACTAATGTCTCATAAGTCAATTTCAAAGTCCATATATCATAATACAACATATTTACTATGAGTTTGCTTTGTTTAAAAAAATAACCATAAAACTAATACAAGTAGATCATAGGATTTGAAATGCAAAACATGCTTTATGGTAGGATCCTGCCTACAATGTCCTGGAGTACTCTAAACAAAATAAGAATGCTTCACTCAAGTGAAGCTTACCAGCTGAACTCTATTGCTAATAGGAAGAAGGAAGCTGAGGAACCTCAGGCGGTATTCTGTAATGGAATAAAAAGGAGAGGGGTGAGTTTTTATTCAAAACTCAAGTGAGTCCTCACTTGAACCCCTTTCATGTGACACCAAGGGAAGATACAAAAATCATAATGACAATAATAATCATAAAGGTTTAAAAACATTTCATACTCATAGTCAGATATCAAAATTATAGTTTTCTTTAAATCAACCTAACAATATTCTAATAGAGAAACAATAATCTCTGCTCTAGTTATGCACAATTCATGTGACATAATAAAATCTCTGATTAATAATCTTTGTCATCATATTGGGTGTTCGTATCTCTTTCTAGTAATTCTTTTTCTCTGGCCTTGAGCTACTTGTACCAAGGTTAATAGATTAATTGCTAACACAAGTCTGTTTCTCTATAGCTATTGTTTAGCTCAATCAAAACCCTAAATATCTTCTCTATGTCTCATAAAGTCTTCTACCTTAGGGTTCAAAACTTGTCCATAAACAATATTCAATAATAGAAATTTGTATATTTCTTAAAATGCATTTAGTTCTAATGCATGTTGATCCCATTTCTCCAATTGTATCTCACTTCTCAATGTTATGTGATACAAAATCTTGTAGTTATTACATGTGAAACACCTTTCACACTATAAGGCTATGCTTAAGTCATAACCTTATAATGAGCAAGTTGTTACTTATTATCTCTACTTGACCTTTGATGGAGTATATACATATTACATATGAGCCTACTTTTTCTTTTACAACATAAAACACTTTCTCCTCTCGTTAAATTTGAACATAGAGTCCAGGTCATAATAAGATAGCAATACCATATAATTGTATTATACAATGGCAAAACAATCATATACATAGCTATGCCAACCCGTATCTTGGTTCAGCAGGAACTCTCTAGTCTAGGTAGGGTACTACTCAAAAACTCATTAAAAGAAAATAAAATACTGACTAAATTCTTTATCATCAGCTCATCATAAGCTTTGGACCGTGAGGCCAATATCAGTTGAGAATCTCCACAAACAATCACCATCATAGCAATCTATGTAAAAATATAATAACAGTAGGAATGAGAATCAAGGATTCCAGGAGGAAAAATACCAGTATACTACACAGTGGTATCTGACATAATATTAAAATAATTAAGATATCTTCGATTTCTTTTAAAATATCTAGCTTGTTTATTCACTTTCTTGGTTAACATAGTATTATGAGTGCACTTATGCTTGAGAATAAAAAGTTCATAGAATTCGTAAGATAATTACTCGGTATTCTGGTTGTTTACGTAAAGGTTTCAATAGTTAGTACCATTGTTTCTTCTGACTTAACTTGGTTAGATAATTTTAAACTTAATGGTAGAATCCATAAGACTCTTCTGATATACTTCTCTGTGGATCATACTGTCAACGATGTAATGCCGTCATGTTACAACCTGATATAGTTCACTAGATGGAGTACGTCTACTACATCTCATTTGAATAGCTTTGCTATTCTTTTTCAGTACATCCCTTTTCTCATAACGATGTAATACCGTCGGATTACAACCTGATATAGTTCCAAGGGCGTAGCACGTCTACTACTATCCGTGAATCCATGAGCTTACCATTAAGCAATTAATATTACATAAAGCGTATTTTTTCAGTTTTCTTTCTTCATAAAGATCTTTAATATTTGTGTAGGAAATCTTATGATTCTCAAGTAAAATCTCTTCTTAATAGATCTCATACTCTTGCTTTGAGATTTTCTTGAAATCTCCTTAACTCTTATGAGATTTTCTCTGTTAAGTCTCCTGAAATTTAGACTTTTCTCTTGAAAATCTCATGAATCTCTTATGAGATATTCTTCAGAATCTTCTGAATTCTTATGAGATATTCTCTTTAGACCTTCTAAATTCTTATGAGATTTCTGTTCAAAATCTCCTAAAGTCTTATGAGATATTCTTTCAAAAATATCTTGGATCCTTATGAGATTTATTGGTAAAATCTACTAAACTTTTTATGAGATTTTGCTGGAAGAACAGTTGCAAGATTTTCTAAAGTCTAGTAAACTTTTATGAGATTTTCTTAAAGAAAGGTTCAACATTTATGAATTTTCCATAAAATCTACTAAACCGTTATGAGAATTTTCTATAAAATCTATTAGACTGTTATAGATTTTACTGAAAGTCTATTAACTGTGATGAGATCTTTCTATAAATCTTTTAGTCTGTGATGAGATTTTTCTGAAATCTGCTAATCTTTTATGAGATTTCTTACAAGAGACACTTATAGGACTTCTTACCTTATAATTCTTGAAACTTTCAGGAAATTAAACCAAGTGTATTACTTAGATTTCAGAGTTTTTCTTCTATAGATCAAAAATCTCATCCTTATTCATGAAACTTCATCATCATATTTCAAAAATACCAATCTATCATATTTTATAAAATTATTTCTGATTATATGCTTGTAAAATCTCCAGATATCTCATTCTCTTTAAGGAACCAAAAATCTCTTCATTTACATAATTAAATCTCTTACATCAATTCAATCAATTCATGAGACTTTTATCCATAGCACCTTTTACATCTATCAAGTTCATATATATACATGCCTCTTGAAAATAATTTCAGATTTCACAACATAATTTCAAGCATATATCAGGAATTTATTTGGCAAAATAGTCAAACAATCACAAAGCAATAGACTAGAATCTTTCCTACCTTTCTCCAAGCATTTTGCTAAGCTTTTCTCTAGCTTTTTCTTCTCTAATTCAAGCCTCAAACCCATTTTTCCAGCACCTTTTTATGCTGCTGTTTGGACATTTTTGAAATGGAAAAACAAGGTTTTGGCAAGACTATGATGTAGTGGAAGTATTCTTGAACTAGTTTAGGTGTTTATCTAAACATAAACTTCAAGAATATGGAGCTTTCATAGAGTTTGAAGAAGAAAAACTTGAAGAAGATGGAGGAAGAAAGAAAGGAACGTGAAGGTGGGAGTGAAAACGTGAGGTTCTGTGATAACCCAAGAGGAAATGTTATTTCATTTCCTTTTTCCTTTTATAAATTCCTTAACTTGGAGAGAAAGTAAGGGAATTGATATTTTGAATCAATATGCCTTGTATCAGTATTGGAAATATCTATATTTATTTAATTGTCATAAGTAAAAATTATTTGGGATCTGATAATATCAATTATTTTTACCAAACTAAGTGTTTCAGTGTATTGGTTAATACTATTTTCGTGTACCGGTTATTACCATTTCGGTACCCGATTGACATAAAAGAACCTTTAATGATTTAAGATATCTATTTACTCTTATCATTATTTTATCTATGTCATTATTCCAATTATAGGGTCTCATTCTATATTTCTAATTAAAATATTATTATATTAATTTTTTAATAATATTAAATTGATTTTCATTTTTTTTACAAACTCCTCATATTAATCTGATCATAATTGTATCTGCGAAATTTTCAAAATCTCTATAGATTATTCAAATTAATCAATTTATTACAATAATACTAAAAAATTGTTACAATATGAAGCCCAAAAAATTCAATGGTCTGTACTATCATTTGTATAAGATCCTTTTTAATATTAGACACTGCTACTATAATTCTAGGAATTTAGCAAAGGTAATGGTCTTTTCTGCCAATGGTATGTTTGTGTCTTATCTGAGCAAAAATGTAAGATTTGAGAAAATCAAGTTTAACCTTTCTATTCTGCTATTTGTTCTATTATTACTATTACTATATTAGCTTTTTGATTTATAACCTGACATTGTTTACTATTACTATATTAGCTTTATTTTTCTTTTATTCTATGATTTATTGTACCTTTCTGGATTGCTCCACTTTGTTGAAGAGTGTCAGCATGTTTCAATTATATATGTAGAAAGAATTGTATAATGTATTATATTAGCCCATAAACCATGAAAATACAAGAGAGCAACTAGAGAGTTAGTCTTAGATTTTTGGCTGCTTGTGTCCAGAGAATGGTAGGTGAACTTGCCAGTGTACCTGTCACAACTCAATTTGGGAACGTGACCGGCACGTGAGGAATCTCATCCCCACGTAAGCCTTTTGGGTGACGTGTCTCTATGAATGCATACTTTATCGTAATATAATACTTCAAATTGATTTACTTCTAAATCAATATCAATTACTCTAATTAAAAGATAATATTTGAATTCATAAAACTGGAAGTGCTTAATATCCAAACTCTGAAAACTTCTGGGCCAAAATTGTTGATCATGAAATCATAAACTAGTTTATCATATGATATAAATATGAAAACCCGCTCAATCTTTGAAAATTGAATTATAACTACTTAGCCAATCTATTACATAATCTAAATCAAAATCAGTGATTGAAATCCATACTTCAATTTTTGTAACATATGCGGAAATACATTAACTTTGAAATTAACTACAATGTCTCAAAATATATGTGTGGCTCGAATCTTGCCTGCAAGCCTACTAGAGTCCTCTAAACTAACAAAAGCCTAAACTAAGCCTTACAGCAATGTAAAGCTCACCAAAGGATAGCTGCGGCTATTGGAATGGTGACTTAAAGATATCTACACCCTAACTGAGAGGAAGGGAGAGGGGTGAGTAAACGGACTTAGTGAGTGAGTTCTCATCCATCACCTACATGAGACAACCAAGGAATATACATATAACACCATGCATACAACAATCATAATCATTTGTTATTTAAATACATAGCTATATAAGAAAATGTTTCTCATTTCATAAATTCATGAACAAACAATTGTAAACTCACAACATCATGAAATCATTTTAACTAAGGTGCGGCAGAGCCTAGCGAAATAGTATTTGCTGAATATATAAATATATAATAACAAAGGATGTAAAATCAAATAGTCCCTGTCTGAAAAGTTGTGGGTACCTAACCAAGTCCCATTTTCTATCTATGTTGATGGGCGATATTATCCTTTGGTAGATAACTTGGTACCAAGGTTAACGATCTCGTAAGCCGTTAACTAATTATCTGTTTCTTGATCTCTACCGTCTAAACTAGTTTGACAAAACCTATAGTTGAAAAATGGGTACTTTGTCCCTAACGAAACAAAGCCCCTAAATTCTTAGTACACTAGGAGTTCTAGATTCATATAACTCTAACAATCTGACTTTAGCATAACTGTGATGAAATCATGCCCAAGGGATCATCCGTTTGTAGGCAACCCGATCTCAAGCCCACAGAATATGTATTTGGCAGTTGATAAGAATAATACTGAATTCCATATCTCTTGGTACCATGAAACTAAAGTTCTAAGTTCAAATCTTAAGCTAACATAACTTTCCATATACTTTGATAAATCTAAAATCATAGCTCAAAACACTAGGGTTCATCATCATAAAACTTGGAAATCATATAACATATTTATCCTAAAGTTAGGTCATACTCTTGTTTCGCATTTCTCTAATATATATATATATATATATATATATATATATATATATATATATATATATATATATATATATATATATATTATCTAGATATTCTAAAGAGTAGTCTGAAATCTCAATACATGATAATTAAACTTGATATTCTAGAAATATAGTCCAAAATCCAACATCTTATAAAAAAAATATAGTGATATCATAAGCTCATAAAACACATTTGATAAAATAGAAAACTTGCTACAAACCATACTTTCTTAATAAATCCTTTCTCAAACATGTAAAACCTTTTCCATAACACACAACATAGCAATCATGGTCCCATGATTTTGTAAAACTCATTCTTTCATGCTATCATCATGAATCAAAATTTTTCTAGCTTAACATAATCATGTAAAATCATATTCTATATTTTTCCTCATCTCAAATTTCACATTTCACAATTATCTTGCATCAAACATAATCATAATAGCTAAAATAAGGTCATGAATTTGAACATACTCACCGTTTGAAGCCAGGAGTGTGTAGGAACCATCAACTTGACCTTGAGAGCTTGGAATGACACTAACAACTGTCATAGAGCAACATTGACTCATGATCAAACTCTAATAACATCTAGACAACTCTAGAACAATTCTAACAATATTGAGGGAGTAACCCCACTTAACAACAATGAGAGAAATAATAAAGCCCAACCCAAGATCATGAAAGAATGGAGGGAAAGGAGACATAATCTAATAACATAAACATACTTTGATGATTTGAAGGAGCTAGATTGGAAGAAGAGAGAAAATGAGGGTTTGGGGGAGCTTGACTTTGGTTTCTACTTCTAGAAAAAGTGGGGAGCCCGATTGGGGTTTTAAAGGGTCAAAATGAAACGGCGTCATTTTTTGATCCTGTGCATATGGGGTGCTTGCGATGAACCTAGGGAGACAACGACTCGCTGCAGCGAACCTCTTGTTGCAACAAGCCTCCTAGCCCATGCTCACTAGTGAGCCTTCAGGTTCACCCAATCACATCTCAACTAAACTCACTCAGCGAGACTCTCTCCAGAATTTTGCAATAATAGCTCCTGCTTTCACCTCTTGGCCCTTCACGTATTCGGGGCCTTCCCAATAGTATGAGTGCATCCAGGGGACCCTAGGGTTGTAGAACCTATCTCCTGACACGTGTACCAGGGTATGGCGGTAGCGGAGGCTACTTCACTAGTGTACCCTTTAGGATTCTTTGCTGCTTGGTGTTTGTGTGTTTTTTTTATATGCTTTGTTTTGCATTCAGCTGGCTTTACTACTAGTTTTTTTTTTCTCCTGTTTGCTTTTTTCTCTCTATTAGTCTTAGTAAGTGGTTGCTATTATGTAGTTACTTAAATAAAGTTACTAGAGATGTCATGCACTGATATTGTAAGGGTTGGTTTATGTGTTTCGGTTGTCTTTGAACCTACTTCTTAGGATGCTAAAACAGATACTATATGCTACCTTTGTCTTTGTTTTGTATGATTCTCTTCCTTCTGTTGTTTTGCTCCTCCTAGTTGGGGTTGAGTATCAATAATTGTCAAAAAAATTGAATGGAAGACAAGCTATAAGTAACTCTAAAAATGCAGAACATGCTAAAATTGTATGAGTTTTTGCAGCCCAATACAAATTATTTTGGCCCTTACCTGATGTTAGGAGCATGGTTGATTGTGATGCCTCTTGATTTTTTACAATTATGATTTGTTTTACATGAGGTTGAGTTGAAATTTGGGTACAAAATGAATACTATGATGACAGCTCAGTATTTTGTGTTATAAAAGTGTCTATGAAAACTAGAAGGGTTTGACTGTTAGTTGTTGTTTTGTTTAATAATTATGAACTGCCATGTATTTGAGCTAGCTTGATCCCCATATGTTTATATGAGTTGAGTCTTATGATGTTATTCACCGAAAAACAATATTTATCAAAGGATAAACAATATTTAATTGTTTCTTGATTAATTAGTCTACCTATTTTTATATGGAGGATTTGCGTAAACTTTTTTTTACTCTCCGTTCTTAGTTTACTTGGATCCCACAAAATTCTGAATTGCTTAGCCATCCTACTAAAACTTCTGTTATTTTGTGTGTTTCATTCTTTCTTTATCTTTCTCAATAACCTCTATATGAGACAAACTTAATGGAAAATCATCAATATTTTTAAGGTAATCTTATTTGGATATGGATCCATGCAGGCTAGGTCCATACGGGTTAATGGAAAATTGTCAACATTTTAAAGATAACCTTATTTGAACCCCATAAAATTTAACACACCCAAGAACACTCAAGACACTGCTTCACTTTTTCTTTTTCCTTCAATTTCCCTCTTTCTTTCTTGAGTGTCTATGGTGTCCTAAAAAATAGGGTTCAAGTGTCTATTGATATTTGAACGTGTATCTATTGAAAAAAAATGAGAAAAGGGAAAAAGAATAATTTTTTATGATAAAATTTGTATAGTTTTAGTTCCATGACATGATACTCTCATATAGTCATATTAGTAGAGATAACAAATGGAGGTATTAAAATTAATCCTTATGAAACAACATGCACCGAGGGAAAAACAAAAATTGAACCGAATAATCCAATATCCGATTGCACACCAACACAATGCGGCACTGCTCATACATGGGAATATATAGAGTTAACCCAAGCCTACCTTTTATATTCTCTTTTTTTTCTTGAGATTGAAGGTGAAGGTTCCTTTTTTTTTTGTTGAAAGGTGAAGGTTTATTTCTTTTTGGTCTTGATTCAAGATTGAACTTTTTTTGGGCCAAAATTTCAACTTCCAACATCATGATCTAACTTGTTTTTCCTCAATATGTACACTTTGATAGAGGCCCAGTGCTAGTTTTATATGCCCACAACCCACTATTTTTCTTTGGTCAAATGACCAGGGCCCACTCTAACCTTTTATGTATGTGCCTTTATATTGAATGGTAATCAAATATGATTCTACATGAACTTCAACAAAAAAATAAAATGACACATGACTGATGACCCAAAAAAAAAAACTATATACGAAGTGAACAAGATTTGACCAAAAGAGAAAAAAAAACATTTCAAGTAGTCCGATTTATGTAACATAAAGTATCTTTGGGGTTAGTAAACTAATCTCAACTTCCTATTTTAAAGAAAAATATTTTAAAAAATAAAAGAGCCACTGAACTAGTCCAAATAGTTGTACCTGTTGGGAGTAGTAGCTTTTGTAGTTTGATACTCCAAATACTGAAAATCCCTAATCCACAACATCCATATTGATGTTTGAGTGTCTTTATCATTATTATTATTATTATTATTAAAAGTATGTTAGGTTTGGTGATAAAAATACAGTTATTATTTATTAAAAGTATATTTGGTTATGTGATAAAAATATAATATAAATATTTATGGATGAACTCTATGTCTATTGTACATTTAATTCGTCAAAAGAAAAAAAAAACTAGTGTAATGCATATGCTTTGGTAAAAAACTTCAATTATTTTAAATTCATAGGTTATGAATAAACAAAATATCATGCGGAATCAATTAAGAAAAAAGAGTTGTTAAGAAGAAAGGGAAATTGCTAATAAAGTGCAACAAATTTGTCAATAATGGAAAAGAGCCAAAGTATTAGGGGTTCCTTAGCCTTTTTCCCAATTTAAATCAGAATTTTTTATTAATATTTTTAAATCTTATTATTTAAACTATGAATAAAGGGGATTGAGGTGAGTAAATTACTTTTTGATGTCTTTCCCTCTATTGAAATTTATTTTCAAGTCCACCAACCACTATTTCATTTATCCTTCACTTCTCCATATTTTCTTTTTTCCCACTCACTTCTTTAAAAAAAAAAAAAAACTACCCCACCTTAAACCATTTATAAACAAAAAAATATTTAGTAAAATTTAACAATGTATTATTATTATAGAAAAATTTAGTTTTATTAATATTTAAAAAATAAAAAATGTAATAAACGACCTACTTTTTTGTATGGGTGAAAGTAAATGTTACTTAACAAGTATGAAAATGAAAAAAAAATGTTAATTTGAATGTGCACATAAAACACTTAGTAACAGCTATGTTGGGGACCAATGTTCGTCCCGTTTGTAAATGGATTTTAATCATTGGATGTGAAAAATTTTCTTATCTATTAAATTCTAAGAATATGGGTATTTAAAGTGAACTTGCTAATGTCTTTGTTCTATATCTTATTTGCACACAACCCCTTACTTTGTGGAGGACTACTTGCCAGGGCCCAGGAGGCATTCTCAGGCTCAACTTCCGCCTCCTTCTTCATCCGTCTCCGCTCGGTCAGCCTCCTGTCCCTTCCTCTTTACCAACTTCCACAGCCAAATGTTTAGCTTTCGCGCAAGGTCATGTACCATCTCTCTATCTCTCTCACTCATCGCACCTCTACTAGCTCCACCGTGGATCTGCTACGGCTTCATCCTCCTCTTTGTCGCACCACCACACTTCAGCCCACACACCATCATCTTGAAACCACGCGTCGCGCTTGTTGTCAGGAGCCGTTGCCGTTGTTCTCCGTGAAGCTGCCAGAACCAGATATGATAATTCATCTGATTCCATCTGATTGATCAATTCTCGTTCAGCGATTCTTGTAACACCCTAGTAATTAACCAAATACACCTAGGTTGAATTGGATTAATGACTAGACTTTACTCTTTGCTTTGGTTCTTTCATCATATTTTGAAAATACTTAGTGAAATTACGAGCCATTTTTTTTTAACATAATTGAAATCGTGAGCCACGCATAACATAAACGATTAAGCGGTAGTAAAATAAGACATTTAAGAATCTAAATATATCATATTGGCTCCATTACATAACATCCATAATGCACATCACAACATATATACAATAACCTCACTCAAAAGGTGAGTTAAGTTCATACATTATATCTTACATATTCACACCATAGGAAACTATTTATAAGGAAATTCATGCCCCTAAACTAGATAACCTTAAAAGCTGAGGAAGGCTACTCTAAACTGGGATGTATAACACTCTTAAGACTACTTAAAAACTCTCTAGGGCCACTGTCTTGGAAACGGGGGAAGAAACTCGTCACTGACGAGCTTCCTCGGAAGGGGGCACACGAGATGCACCAGGCTGGGTCGCATGGACGATCTTTTTGCTAACCTCGGCTGAACAACTGTTTCCTCACTACCCTCTCTTACACGTGGGAGAGTAGGAGAGAGCTCTCAGAATAAGCATGAGTAGGAGGGTCCTCTGAAGGATCAGTTTCAGAATATCGTTCGTGGATTATACTCTGGAAAACCATGGACAGCGGATGAGGCGGGATAAGAACGTAACATTCTTTCATCAAGTGGACGTGCATGTTCGAAAATCATTTCATCGCCATAGGGAGAAGTAGGAGAAAAACGATAACTAGGGACAGGATGTGCAAATGGACGACCTACGTAAATAAAACACGAACCGAGCACCTTCCTTCAAAGTGATACGAATGATGCACGGATCATAGTGGAATTCCCAAGTAGGGTGTCAACGACGGACGAATGTCGCCATCTGAATCTGAAGACAATGACGGAAATAAAGGAAAGGGAGTGAGAATCTTACTAAAGAATTCTCAGTAGGGTATCTCCTTCTACGGTGTCATTATCAAAGTCTCCAGGAATCTCGGGGTTATTATAAAATAGTGAACATACGAAGATTAAATTTTAAGTTCAGAAAATACTTTTACTAAGATTCGGCCAATTTTAATTATGCGTCTTATAATGCATCATAATCTTAACATGTCATATTTATAATGAACTTTTCTTTTATCATTTCATCATATTCCTCATCATCATCATTAATATAACATGCATAGAAGAACATCATATTTCTCATAATCAACTCATGTATGTTATGCAGAAGAATATCATAATAGCTACACATGGACATGGTGCACATAATTTATTTCTTTAGTACCTTAGGTGACTTTAAAATCTTATCATCCTCATTATTTTCCTTGGGCCACCCTATACTCCACCCTTTTGGGAGTAATCTAGGTTATGAGCTCATACCTTACTAGTCGTCACTAGCATATACTTATCCTTTTTGATAAGTTAAAGTCCTGACTCTACCCTTTTGAGAGAATAGGTTAGGGGGCTAGAATCACCTTTTCACCACCTATAGTTTGATGGGTCTAAAGGATCATTTTCTCAGAATCATTTTCACCACCTATAGTCTGATGGGTCCAAAGGATCATTTCCTCATAAGTTTAAGTCACCATTAAGTTTAGCATGTTACAACTCGCAATTCATAATAATTCTAACATTTTCTTATTTACAGTCTTATTCTGGAATAATATATATCAACTATAATCATGCATCTGGGAGATTCCAGGAAAGAGAGGTGGGTCACAATGGACACGCTTAAATACCAAATCTTTCCTTAGCCAGAATCTTTCCAAATTGCACTCTTAAGTAATACACTTTCTTCCAGTAACAAAATATGTCCTTATTTCATGCATAAGTTTTCATTGTTTGCAACAGCAACTATAACATACAAACCAGGGAATCAATCAATGACACCAAATTCTTGATAAGCATCAAATCACATTTTAAGTACACATAAAATTACTAGCTTCCCATAAAATTCTTACAAAGTTTTAAAACTCTTTTAGAACTAATTCTTTTTGTTAAACTTGAAAGAAGTCATAGGACTTTAGGCCTAACTTAACCATGGGACCGATTTATAACTTGAAAGAATGTTCATAATTAAATCTTTCACTTAAGATAAAAGGAGCAAGTCTTGAGCTTTAGAGATTTAGGTGACATCTTAGAATTATTACCATATTATGCAACCTTATTTTAATCTTATCTTTATAAGGTGATAGCTTGGAATTATAAACATGATATGCAATTCCATTTCTTTATCTTTAAGATTTAAGGTGATGACTTGAAAATTAAACATGATGTAAGAACTGAAACGCGTAATGCACAGGGACCAAGTAGAGGGAGAAGAGAATCTTAAGCAAGGAAGCGGTAGTCCGCATAGGACCGGTGAGGGAGAAGAGAATTACATTTTTTTTTAAGCTCCAATTCTCAAGACTTCTTAAAGAATAAATTCTTTAACTCCAATTATCTCATTTCTTCGCTTATGATTCATAGGCAAGTCTTTGAGCTCTAGGATTTTTAGGTAATGACATAAAATAAACATGCCATGCATTGATTCTTTTAGCCATTATAAAATAAAGTGAGAGCATAAAATAAACATGAGATGCAACTTCTTTATTATCTTTAGAGATTAAGTGACAACTTGAAATTTAAACATGAAATGCAAGCTTGAAATTTAAACATGAGATATGCAAGTTCATTTATTTATTCTTGAGAATTTAGTTATGACATAAAATAAATATGGCTGTACAAGGCATAAACTTAAACATGGATGCAAGTTCACTTGATCTCTTTACTAGAGCTCCTTCAAGACTTTAAGAGAATTATGATTTCAACCCAATATATGTATCTTAGCAAGACAAAGTAAAAAAATATACATATTTCATATTCAAACCTCAAGATAAAAACATTATTCTTTAAAGTTTTTCATTAAATGGAATGTTCAAGCTTTAGAGGCCTAACTTGTGATGGATTTACAACCCATATTCAAGGTCCTCATCATCAAGCCATCATTTCATTCCTTCCTAGGCCATTTGGCCGAAACCATGAAAGGAAAATAAGGAAAGAAAAACTGAAATTTTAGAAGCTTTGAAAACTAGTGAAACCTTCAAGTTTTAGAGATCTAACTTGTGAAAGCTTTGCAACCAACACTCAAGAATCTCATCATCAAACCATGGTCTCATCATAAGCTAGGCCATATGGCCGAAATACTTTAAAAAGAAAGGAAGAAGAAACTGAAAATGAAAACTTATAAGAAAGCTCATGAAAACATCATTTTTGAGCTAGAAACATAACTTGTCTTAGCATAAAATGAACTTAGAAACACCTCCCTACCTAATTTGATTTGAAAGAAAGGAAGAGAACTTGGTTTCCTTGAGTGAAATGAAGCAAAATATCCTTGAAAAGCTGAAGGGAGAATTCGGCCAAGAGAAAGAAAGAAAGAAAGCTTTTGGTGCTCCTAAGACTAGAATTTGTGTAAGTTATGAACTAAGCATCTAAACTATCTTCAAGCATGCCTATTTATAGAGATTTTGCAGCTCATAAATGGACAAAGGAAGGAAGGAAATCTGACCGAAAATTAGAGGAAAAAAAATAAGGAAGAAAAATCATTTTGTTTGGTGGCTTAAAACATGGAATCATGTTTCCATGTTTTCATGATTCTTTGTTTTCATTCTTTAGATTTTTGTGTAATAATTTTCTGACTTATTACTCAATAATTTCGGCCATTACAGCCTTGTGGAAGAGGATTTTGTGTGTTCCATGTATTATTTAGGTGTAGGCAAGGTATTCATGTAATTTAGAGAATTTACGGTTAAGGGCTTAAGTGAATTACTAAGCAATTTGGGTGTTTTAAGCAATTTTAGGTTCTAATCAATCTAAATAAATAATTTTGACTCTAGATTAGTAATTAGAATTTAATAAGCTTTAATTTGAGCCTAATATTGTTTAGGTTTCGTTAGACAAATCAAAAATCTCAAAATTTGCAAAACTACACAACGACAGGGGCAAAAATAGTAATTTAACCCAAAACTCCGGGACCATCCGGACTTAACCAAGGGTCATTCATAACTTAAAAACACCTTTTAAAATATTTTAGTGAGGTTCGGCTCAGTCGGCACGCAATCGGAGTTAAAACGCCGCATGGGCGTTTTGGTCATTTCGCGCGAAACTCAAAATTGAGATTCTTCTCTCTATTAACACACATAACACAAACAATCCTTTATTATCCTCAAAACATCCCCTTGAGGACGGGTGGGGCCCACGATCCTCATTTTCTGAGTAAAATAACCTCAGGGCATTTTGGTCATTTTACACATACAGAAAATCGGGTTTGCAATGCTTGTACGAATTGCTCCTAACTTCTCTTCTAACGTTATATTCCTTTATTGATGATTGTTTGGTCTCAAATTTTATATAATATTTACCTACGGTAATTCGGTAATTTCTAATGACAGTAAAAATTACAGTAAAAATTGGGCGTTACAATTCTAACTTGTAGTGACAATGCTGTTGTGGAGGTGATTTCAAGGTCAAACCTTACTCTCACGATATCGATTTCTCTGCACTTCCTTTCTTGCAATTTTTCCTCATTTTATTAATTGGTTGTGGTCAATATTGGAGATATGCAATATTGTAATAATTGTAGTTCAACTATCTTATTAATAATTATTAATTTTATTAATTCGTTGTGGTTCAATACTGGAGATATGCAATATGCAAAATTATAGTCCTCGCTCTGGTCGTTGTTGGCAACTATCTTGCCAAAATCCCTTTTTGCAATGGCCATTCTAGACATGATAGGTAGATTTTATTAATTTTATGTTGGTTTATTCCTGGCTAGTGGCGTATCGATGCCCACAAATTGAAATTTCTTGTTCTGAATCTATCAACTTCTTACTTGATAGTTCTAAATTTTAATTTCAACTTTTGACTAGAAAGCTTTTGCTTGTTACTTAAATCAAATTATGCTTTCACAGCTTAGTATTTTTCTTTTAGATACAATTGGTAGTCATTATGCTTAGGTCTGGGTCAGTATATGCTTAGATGTTATTTTTCTTTCAGCTTTTGCTGATATGTTTGTATCTGATGTGTAGGTCTTGGTTAGTATGCTTAGATGTTATTAACCAGACTTGGAGTCCCATGTTTGGTAAGCAATATTTTCACCCTTTACCTTACATATATTGGTGATAAAGAATTTTATCATAAGTACATTAACCATGCATTTGATTGAACCTTGCTTGATTGTTAGTGCCACTACCTTAAACTTTGGTAATGATTTTTCTTATTTCCATTCAGACCTTGTTAATGTGTTTGAAGTATTTCTTCCTCAACTTCTTCTTTACCCCAACACATAAGATCCATTGAATGGCGATGATGCTGCCCTGATGATGCGAGGTCATGCCGCATATGAACAAAAAGTCAAAGGTAGTATTCCTTATCAAGGTTCTGTGGTATTAAAATAGTAAAAACCAAAATGTATCGTATATGCTTTTGTAATTCATTTCAAAAGTAAGAGGGTTTCTTCATTATTGTTTGATTGTAACCGCACTCAATTTTCATCAAATTTCAATTGGAGTTAGATATCATCAATTGATTAATAAAAAGATTCTAAGGCTCAGGGTGTGCAAAATGATTTGTATTCCATGTCAAGCTCATAATAAAAATGGCTTACCTTTCTTCTCTTGAAGGACCCTAGCCAAAACCACTCCTGAAGCCGGCAGAATTTGAATGTTTGATGTCCTTACTTACCAACGCAGATATCAGTAGCTACACACTTGTCCTAATTTAATATGCTAGAAGCTTTCAGGTTGGGATTTGTGTTGCAGCTTTAGCATTATTCTTTGCTTTTGGTTTGCTATTAGAGGGTTTGGATTTCACAATGTCATGAATAAGTCCTAGCATTTTATGTTTAATGCAGAGACTTTCTTGATGCACTTTTTGTTTAGATGTATAAAAAAACGGCATGACCCTGTTTCCATTGCATTCCTTAAGCACTAATCTTTATTAGCATGGCCATCATATTTCAATATAGACATTTCTAGTTTTCATTGTTTATTGAAGCAAAGAGCCATATCATTTTTTCTTTCTTTCTTTCTTTTTTTCTTTCAAAGATTTCTTCCAACAGCAGGTCACTAGTTCAAGTTGCACCGGGTTCAAACTTTGCACTCTGTTCATGAAAACAAGAGCATATAACATAATTAAAAAATATTCTTCTTTCATAGGATCTACATTTCATATCAACGTTTGTTATCTTTAATATAGAGTGTAGGTTAGTGTTGACTTAGTATTTTATTTTTTCTTATGATAAAATATGCTGGCATTTGAGATTTTGTACTGACATCATTGCAGTGAAAGCATGCATATATCTGTTCCATAAATATGGAAAGCTTCCCATTAGATATCACATCATTTTATCTTCTTTCTGGGGATAACATTTTGGCTTGATGTTCTATGCATGGTTGAAGCTATCTCATTTTTCATTTTGATTATATACAGGAGAGTCCTTTGATCATAGAGTGCTATAACTCTAATAAATCTATAATTTTGATTATATATCATGCTTTGATGGGGTAATCAGCTGTTCCTTCTTCTTGTGTCTGGCAATTTTTCCGTTAATTCTATTTCTAGGCTTAATTGATTTATTAGAAATGTGCAGAAATCTTTAGTGGAGTTGGAGAAGTGTCATTCTAATGGCCAAGGAGAAAAATTACTTCTGCCTAACAAGGTCTTATTATATTAGTTAAATTGATTTACATCATCAATTCCTCTATCTATAACTAAATGCATATTCAACTACAATATAGGTGTTAAAGAGTCGGCTATTTGTGGACAAATTTGCTGAAAGTGTCCAATTTAGTTTCCTGGATTACTTGGCTGCGGGTTTTGAGGTGAACTTCATCCATCTCTTGGTTTCCTAATAATAGTATTATCAGCTCCTATAGACTGATAGAACATGAATGCAACAGGTTAGTTATTTATCACAAAAAAGATCATTTTGAAGACGAATGTCTCATTTTGATAATTTCATGAGGAAATTAACTTTCAATGTAGTTTGATTTAATTTATTTTAAATGTCTAATTTTGAAAGATGGTAATATAATTACGCATTGTTATATTTTTGTGAT
The DNA here is from genome assembly GCA_030441495.1 of Dalbergia oliveri. NCBI lineage: Eukaryota > Viridiplantae > Streptophyta > Magnoliopsida > Fabales > Fabaceae > Dalbergia > Dalbergia oliveri. Next base: position 38,401,413 of record JAMLFY010000006.1, read on the forward strand.
GACTAACTTAAAAGTCACAAATATTAATACACATGAGTGTTTATTAGAAGAAACAGTCATTTTATTGTGTTGCGACTTTTCACTCTCCATTTATTATTGAAGACTGCAAAAATAGTTTCTTTATGTGCCAATTGTGACTTTGTAAAAACTGGTCATGATCCGAGTATTTAATTGCATCAGAGTACATGTAATTTTTTATATAAGGAGATTAAAATTCAAATAACAGACCAAAAAGAAAGTAGAGCCTTTCTTAATTTGCAATGGATCTTAGTCTTTTAAAAAATATATCTTTAAAGTGAGCGAGTATAAAGTTCATTGATATTGGTCAGTTACCAACGGCTTTTCAAAAAATATAATAAACATAACCAGATTAGCGAAAATAAAGGTTAAAGTTAAGTATCAACTATCCTTAAAAGAAGGCGCGCATAGAGAGAAAGCCACTTACTGGTATTCCATAATAAATTGTAAATAGATAACTAATATACACGATAATAGTAGCAAAATTGTAGTGAGGGAATTCTAGTGTGAAGGGAATTTGGACTCCCTGAATTCCTTAAAAAAGAAAAAAGAGAAGAAAGAAAAGAAAAAAAAGTTTCGTAGCACACTAAGGGAATTCAGACTATCTGAATTCATTAAAAAAAGAAAAAGAAAAAGGAAAAGAAAAAACAGTAATATTGTAGTACAAAGGGAATTTGGACTGTCCAAATTCCTATAAAGAAAAAAAAAAAAAGAGAAACTATAACGCACTAAGGGAATTCAGCCTGTTTGAATTCCTGGAAAAAAAAAGGGCAAAAAAAAAAGCAAAATCATAGCAGAAAAGAGAACAAAGAGTAAAGAAAAAAGAAGAAAGAAAAACAAGTGAAATTGTAGCCAAAAAAAAAGGAAAAAATTGAAAGAAAAAAAAAAAGAAAAAAGCAAAACATTAGCAAAAAAAGAAAAAGAAAAAATAAGAAAAAAAAGTGAAACTGTAGCGGCAAAAGAAAAAGGAAAGAAAATGGAAAGAAAATAAAAAAGAAAAACTGTAAGGGAATAGTCCAATTCCTGAAGAAAAAAAAAAGTGAAGGTTGTGTAATGGAATTTGGAATGTTCGAATTCTGAAAAAAGAATAAAGGACATTGAAATTCAGATTGTCTGAGTTCCCAAAAATGAAGAAAAGGAAAAAAAATGAAAAAGTAGCAATACTGTAACGAGCCACTGTAGCATTTAAAAAAAGAAAGTAGCGACACTATACCGATGGAGGAAAAAAATGCAGTAAGTATGTTTAACTGTTGACTTCCAAAATATGCAACGTAATTTTGATTAATCAATATAAATATGATTTTTTAAAATATAAAGTAAGTGCAGTAAGTAGGCATCGTAATTAATTTTAAAATTGTAGACAAGTAATAGAAAATCACCCGAAACATGTTCAAACTAAAAATTAAAATATATGAAAATATATTTTTTATCCTTATACATAATGTTTGTTTTAAATTTGATCTTGGTATGAGAAATGTTTTTAATTCAGTCTCTATGCGTACCGTGGTTTTTTTTTATTTGAGATCTTTCCTCTGCCAAAGACTATAACCAAGAGGGTCTAATTGCAAATAGAGAGACTTAAGTCTCATTTGGGTAAACAACTTATTTAAGCACTTATAGAAAAGTAACTTATGAATAAGTTATTTTATATTCAAATACATAATAATAAAAATACTTCTTTGTAGTGTTTAAGAAAGTGCTTATTAAGAAGATAGATATTTTAACTTCTCAAAAAGCACTAAGAATAGCTTTTAGAGAAGTGATAAGCTGTTTAGCCCAAACAGAACAAAAAGTAAAAATATGACTTTTGACTTTCAGAAAGTTAAAAAAAATTATAAGTTACACTATCCAAACAGATCCATAGCAACATTATTTGATAAAACACGGAGGCCCTGTTTTGTTATTTACTAGGTGAGACTAACGTTAGCTCAAACGTAGGGTGGACTAACGAATCAAGAGCCCTGCCTTTTTCGGAAATTCTCTTATATACTTAGGCCAATGATTCTTCAAACTCCAACTCCCTTTGCAAGTGAGAAGACATGACATCCAGCATGATAACTCTTCCCACCAAAATTTAAATATCAAAACCCAAGGATAATCTAATGAGCTCTACGTAACCGTTTTGCCCCACTAGCACACGATCTGCACCTATTGACAAATAGACTTAGAATTTGAGATCGCACAGCTGGGCTACAAAGCACATTGGCTTACTTCGAAACCATATGTCACGACTAACCAATTCATGCCGGGTTTCTTTTTTCTTTTTTATCAAAATAAACCTCAAACTGAAAAAAAAAACACCAGAATAAACCGCTAAAATATTAATTACACGGAATGGACTGTTTGGGAGAACTTAGGGCTTTTCGTTGAAGGCTTCAATGAAAATAGAATGAATATGATTTCATAGAAGGCTTAACGAAATCATACTAACATACCCTTCATACCATAGCTAGGAGACTTCTACAAATTCATACTAACATACCCTTGATACCATAGATACACAATTTTAGCAAAATTTAACACACAACTCCTCATAGAGCAATATCACTTTGCTTGATGTGTGTTCATGTCTCTTCGCCAATAGAAATATATTTAAGCTCCTGATTGTCGATTATTTATTTAATCATGTGAAAGGAAACATGTTCCATCCTCAAATCATGTTAGCGAAGCAAACACATTTGAATAAATATTGTTAGTTCTAGAATCCTTGAGAAGACTCTCAGAGTTTAAGTTTTGAATGACAACAAAGCGAATTTTGATAAAATGTTTTGAAGAAAAGGCTAATAATTTACATGAGTTTCTTAAATCTTAAATAGGAACTTTCTCAAGTCATATGTAACTAGTTTCCTGAAACATTTTTAATACTATCGTGATTTGTCTTGATATAAAACTCATTCTAAAAGTTTATAATTTTTTTTGAAGTACGAAAGTGGCGTGGGGCGAGACAAGACGGAAGAATACACGTGGGAGCTAGAATCCAAGATGAGAGCGAAGTATCCTGAGCTTTTCTAAGGTGACCAATTTCGAGGGCGAAATTCTTTTTAAGGAGGGGAGTAATGTAATGCCCAAATTTTTGTCTGAGTACAAATGACCAAAATGCCTCTGAAGTCATTTTTACTTGGAATTCGAGGGTAGCCGACTGGCAGTCCTCGAATGGGTCAACTCAATGTTTGAAGGGGGTTATGATTGTAGTGTTTGATATCTGAGGTGAAAATCTCGTTTTCAACTTTCACTCAAAATGACCAAAATACCCTGTAGCATTTTACATGGGTAAAGGTGTCATTTGAGTCTGGAATTTTTAAGGGAGTTCGGAATGATGTTTATGAGTGGATCATGATAGTTAGTCGAGCCCGGGAGGTCTCGAGCAGTTTTAGTGCAAAATTACTATTTTGCCCTAGAACGTGTACAGTGAGCCTAATGATACAATTAACCAAACCTAAGTAATATTAGGCTCTAATTGAAGATAAATTAATTTCAATAATTAATCTAGAGTCAAAATAACTTATTAAGGTTAATTAGAACCTAAGATTGCTTAGTTAAACTCTAATTTCATTCTTAGATTCAAGATTCCTAGTTATGAAATCTTGAATTGTAAATTCTCTCTAATTCCTTAAATCAAGGAATTGTGTCTATGATTTAATTTGACTTGAAAAGAGTTTTTAAATCATTATTCTAGCAAGATCACCCCTAAATCAAGTCTTGACAACCTTAATTGACCATTACCTCACCTAAACATCTTCTTACAAACTCCTAATCAAAACCTTAATCAAAGATACACCTAAACACATCATTAAACCATAATTAGATGAACAATTTCTCCCTCCCCCTTGGCTGCATACATGGCCAAATACATCCCCCTCAATTCATCACACGTTGTTCAATTTGCACTCAAAGAACCATACCTCAAACCATACCTTGGACTATACTTGGTCATACCTCCAACCATGCCTTTGAATGACTAATGTTTGAAGATATTTTTCCTCCCCAAAGGCCATGAGAAGCCATCAGCCTTCCTCCCCATTTCAGCCTCAATGTTTCATTTTTTCTATAAATACCATGCCTTAGTGAACTTGGTTACACTTTAGAACCTTTGCCAAGTTCAAGCTTTCTTGCAATTCTCTCATTTTCCTCTCAAATTCTCTTCATCTTGTTTTCTTCCTCCACCACCAAAGAGACCTTTCCACCACCACAAAACACCACAAACAACCTTGAACCACCACTCCCCCACCTCGAACCACCTCTCAAACACTAAACCTTTCCACTCCCAAGCTCACACTTTCAAGGAAAATTCATCTTCCTTGTGTTTCCTCCTTGGCCGAATCATCATCACCCTCAAAGAGAGGATTTTGTCTTCTTACTTCATTAAAAACCCAAGCTTTCTTTCATCTCATTAAGACTTCTTTTGGTAGGGGTTTATTTTCAAAGTTTTGTTCACTTTCTTTAAGAAAAGTTTTAGTTTTCTCTTGGTTTTCAAAGCTCTTTCTATCATCTTTTCATTTTGGCCTTAGAGCCTTGTGATGAGAAAATCTTTGGCTTGATGATGAGGTTTCAAGTAATGGTCTTGTGGATGCCATGTGAGAAACCTCTAAAGCTTGAAAACTTGGTCTTGGACCATACATGATTTCGGATTCCTTTTCTTTTCCTTACTCAAGATTTCGGTTCTCATTTCCTTTATTCCTCAATGGTTTCGGTTTTCATTCCTTTATTTGTACAAAGTTTGATAAAAATGTTAAGTAGCTCACTTAAGGTTTTGTTTAAGAAACTTAATCACATGTTTTCAAAGAGCTCTAAGCTTACCCTTGCCAACCTTAAAGTTGGTCGTTCTAGAGTTACTCTAAATTGAAGCTTGTGAGCATTAAAATAAAGAATATGAGTAGTTCTCTTTATGTTTGTGTTGATAAGTGTTGATGTTTATCTCTTAATCCATTTTCTTGAGCTTGATGATGATGTTCAAACCATAAGACTTCTTTGAAGACTTGGTGCTAAGAACTCTAAAGCTCACTTTATAGTGTTAGATACATGTTGGGTTAAGGCTATGATGTTCCTCTAAAGTCTTGTTTGAGCTCTAGTTAAGATAAAATAAGTTTGCATTCATGTTTAAGTTTATGCCTTGCATATCATGTTTACTTTTGATGCCATCACTAAGCTTCAAGAATAAATAAATGAACTTGTATTTCATGTTTAAATTTCCAAGCTTGCACTTCATGTTCATATTTCAAGTTATCACTTAATCTTTAAAGATAATAATGAGGTTGCATTTCATATTTATTTTATGCTCTCACTTTATTTTATAATGAAGAATAAAACAAAGTGCATAGCATGTTTATATTTATGTCATCACTTAAATATTCTAGAGCTCAAAAACTTGCCCAAATATCACAAGTAAAGTCTTAGAAAATGGAAGCATTTCATTAATGCCATTTCGGCCTTGTGATGATGATGATGGACTTGGTATGAGTTGCATCTAATCATAAGTGTCATAGTCTATGTCTTGGAATTTTTCTAAGCATAGGTGAATTTAGAGAATATTATGAACATGATTTTATGTTTTAAATCTACCTTATGGGCAAAATAATTTAGCTACTGCTCTCACCTATATTTACATGATTTTAATAAGATAAATTAGTTTCTAAAAGAGTTTTGAGCTCCTAAAATTATTCCAAGAGAAAACTAGCAACTTATATGTGCTTAAATCATGAATTCATGTGATTATGTGAGATATACAATTGGTTTCTGCCTTGTTTGTTTGGCCACTGTTGATACTATTTTATAAGTTAAAATGTGTAAAATTGTGTTTGAGTGAGGCAAGGACCGATTTAGGAATGTTAGGAAAGAACAAGTAACTAAAAAGGACTTAAAATGAGGATTCTAGAACACTTTAACACAAGAAATTATAAATTCTGTTTTAGCATAATTGAACTTAGGGAAAATGGTTTATAATTAGTGGATATGTAAAGGAATCCCTGATAATTGGTTTAGAAATTGAATATAGAGCCTTAGGTGAAGATGGAACTTAGAAAGGGTCAAAGACATATATTCTAGAACCCCGTAATCGAATAATAACCATCGTACCCAATCTGTGCAATGCTGTTTGGAGGTGTTAGTAAGCATAAAAATTAGAGAGAATTACAAGTAATGATCCTTTAGGTACATCGAAGATCTGTTATGGGTGTTAGGATAACTAGAATACAAGTTTAAGACCCGTAAGGGGTTAAAGCATAAAATACTATAAGATAGGAAAGATGATGAGAGTAAGTGACCGAGTGAACACATAGTTATGTTATATCGAGAGTATGTGAAAGTATTAATGGCATGTGTATGAGAATATGTGAACTCATGACGTGATTGTTATGATAATGTGGCATGTTATGCTTGAAATGCAGAAGGATATGAAATATTGATGAAATGGGTGAATATGTTTATATGATTTTAAAGTTTTGCTTAGTTGAGATATTGAATGAGGAAGTATGTGTTAAATGAGTTATGTGGCATGACTCAAATTTGAGGCAAGTCGGTGTATAGTCATTGTGCTATCGAATTTCCGTCAAATTTGAAAGACTTAAAGAAGTTTTTGAAAGTAAGATTTTAAAAGTGACATCCGAGACGCATTTCTCCTACTACGGTGAAGAAATTAAACCCGTGGGTATGGACACCAAGCCATACCAAAAGACAAAGTCATTGGCTTAACCAGTTGATGCATTTCGTAGACCGAGACGTACTTCTCCTGCTACGGTGAGGAGAAGGTAAAACCGTGAGGCATTGTTAGTTAGTTTGCCAAAGCGGACAAAGTCAGTGGTCTTAACCAGTTGATGCGTTTTAAAGAAGGAAAAAGTCCCATGATGGGTGATCCTTAGGCCCCTACCCGTACTTTGGGAGTTAGGATTATTGTGATTATGTTACGCTTATCAAGAGGATAAGTAAGAACTAGTGATGACTAGTTGAGGTATGAGCTCATAGCCTAGTTTAGGGTGGCGATGATACTAGATTTGATACCTTTATGTCACAAGTTTGAGAAAAGAGAAAAGGATGTGAAGTTCCATACTTAAGAAAGAGAAAGGTTTTCAGGAGAAGTTACATGCCACTTACATGATGATAAATTGTTGATGTCATGTTTTATTGGTTTTACTTGCATAAGGTATTGCCATGCATTCATGCTTTGCTATGCTGCATTCATGTATTAAGATTCATGATAAAAGAAAACACGGACCTTGGATAATTACTTTTATAAAACCTCATTATAGACCATTGCATGTTAAATCCTTTCATAATAAACCCAAGGTTCTTGGGACGTAAATGATGACATTAGGATAGGAAGATTCCTGCTGAGATTCTTTAGTAAGATTCTCACCCCTCTATTTTCTCTTTCCCGTTACGTCTTCAGATCTCGATGGCGACGTTCGTGGTCTTCATTGACACGCCGTCTGGGAGGTGCACTTTGACCTAGATCATCAGTCGTATCATTTTGAGGGTCGTGTGTGCATTTTTGCATACATGGGACGCCCATTCGTGCATCCAGTTTCCAACTTTCGCTTCACTCCTACCTCACCGTATGGCAACGACCTGATCTTCGAGAGGACTCGACCTCGCGACGAGCAAACTCATTGTGCCTGCCTTTCGGCTTTGGCGGTGCACGACTACCCGAGTATGTTCCTCGCTCAGGTGTTCGAGATTGACCCAGTGGAGGACTCCCCCACCCACATATTCAGAGGAATCTGCCCCTATGGCCCCCATGGACATCCAGAGATGCAACAAGGACACGGTGACGGCGGAGGCTAGCTCGACGCCCAGAAGTGCGCCCACGTCAAGGAGGTCATGTTCGTCCCTTTCCACTTGCACGCCCGAGGAGTCGCCCAGTTCATTAGGTATGTACCTCCTAGGGATGAGGATCCGCCCGCTAGTAGATTGTGATGGAGGATCCTTATCAGTGCCAGTGTCGCGGGATTCCTAAGCATCTTTTGATGGGGATTGTAACAACCTAACATCTGACCCAATACTACTAGTAAGTACTTAGGTCAAATATCAGTCATTACTTACTATCATGGTTCTTTTATGAGAAAGAGAAATAACTTAAAGAAAATACGAGCCACTTTTTTTTTTTCTCAAAATAAAAGCCGCGCGTATCTTATCGGGTCGGTATCATAAAGTGCGGAAATATAAACATAGAAGTGGCTCCAGATCAAATATAACATCACATTGAAATACTTCATACATAATAATATGCCTACCCTACGCAGGACTCTTTGAGTACATGAGATGATGCAAATACAACTGAAACAAGAAATACATGTAAATAGAAGCCACAGAACCAGAAATCATAAAAGGAACACCCCCTCCAAGGACATCTAAAGTGGATAACCTCAATACAAAAGAAATTTTATCCGTTCTATGTGTAGTGCGTGCACTAAGGACTACCCTCTATCCTAAAGCTAATGCCATGGGTAAGCGACGTAACCAATCCATGGACGAAGTGCGTCTGGAGTAGGCACTCGAGCAGGTCCTCCATGATGAAGCTTGGCTGGAGCGGGCATGGTGGAAGGCTGGACATTTCCCCTACGTCAAGGCCGTGGACCGGGACCAGGGCTCTCCGAGGTCAGTCACCGTCTCCTCACTACCCATGGGCATATGCGGTGGAGTGGGGCAGAGTCCTCTGAGGGATCCTCCTCCAAATCCTGAGTGAGGGCACGTACTCTGGTACCCTTCCAGAACTGGAGAGTGAGTCCGTAGAATCCTCTCATCAAGCGTACGGGCGTGCTCAAAAATCATCGCATCATCATAAGGAGACGTCGAGGTAAAGAGGTAGCTATCTACTAGATGGGAGAAGGGTCGTCCAAGAAATGCGAACACACGAACGGTGCAAGAGCCCTCAAATGAAATGACCCAAGCTCTGGGTCATGGTGGATCTCCCATGTCGGCGTGTCAATGAATAGGATGAAGGTCGCCATCTCGATCTGAAGACGTAATGGAAAGAGAGATAGAGGGAGTGAGTTTTCTTGCTAAAGAAACTCGGAGGGTTTTCCTCCTATTCTATGTGTCATCATCTACGTCTCCAGGGTTCTCGGTTTATTTATAAAACCATGGACATATATTGGTTCAATTATGAGTTTTCTAAAATCTCAATTTCCGAGAATCCGTTCTTTTTAACATGGCACTTGTGTTTACATAAGCTATATACTTGAATTATAGAACGTAAATCATGCAACTGGGTACATAGGACATAAAGCATATAACTGGGTACATGGACATAAAGCATATAACTGGGTACATGGAACATAAGTCATATAACTTGGTTACTTAGGTGACATAAGAACCTTTACTTAACTTGGGCCGCCCTAATCTTTCTCCCTTTTGAGAAATCTCTAGGTTATGAGCTCATACCACACTAGTCGTCACTAGCATCTAGACTTCATCCCTTGGGATAAGTCAACTTCCTAACCTTAAGTACGGGTTTAGGGGGCTAGAATCACATCGTCCCCACCCTTCGTTTGGTGGTTTCAAAGGATTACATTCTCATATTTTAAGTCACCCTAAGTTTAACATGTTACCTTGAGATGCCGCATAATTAATGCGTAACACAAAATTACTACTTCGGCATCTCTAAGGTCTTTTAAAGAAGCAATAACGTAAGAGTACAAAACTATTATTTAAGGATAATAGTTTACATGGCACCATATATGTCATGAGCTAACACATCAATTCATCATTAAATGCGAGACACATAATCATCCCTTAAGGTAGAAATCTCTGAATCGGGTAACCTCAAACTATCCCATTGTTTTCTTGCATGCTGATGGGATTGATTAACCTCATTACCATAATCCATTAAGTTCTAATTCCTAATTAATTATGGTTGGACAGCTTTATGTAGTTGTTCACATTTGATGAATTATGTGTTCTAGAAAAATGCGTTTTAAGCCCTTTCTCGCTTCCGACTTTGTCTATGGTGCAGTAATTAATACCTAAGCCAATTATGAGTCACTCCCGCACATCTAGGCATATTATAATGTGATTCTAACTATTTTATCAAGGCTGGGCAGAAACTAACTTTGCCATTCTTTAGTAGTTCTAGAATTCACATATTAGGCAAACAAAGTCACTAATGATGCTTTTAAATGTCTAGAACAAATGTCACATACTCGGCAAGGTAAATCAACATATTTAGACCACCCAAAACAGAATTTAAGGTGCTGGAACTGTTAAGGCAGAACCGAAACCCTTAAGGCATAAAATCATGAGAAAAACCTTACTTTCAAACATATAACTTGCTAGTTTCTCTTAGAACCTTTGGGACTTCAAAACTCCATAAGATCAAAGTTTATTTTGCCAAAACTCAACATAAAACGCCAAGGGCAGTAGCCATTTAATCTTACCCTTGATCAAGATGCAAAACTTGAAAACTTGTTTAAAACCTTAGTTGGGTGCATCTAAGCTTAGAAAAATTCTAAGTCATGCATTATAGGCCCTTGTAGTTAAATGAAACTCATCCTAGAGCCATTTACACCACATGGCCGAATGATATTCAAGGAAGTACCTCCTTGATTTAATTCTTTTCTCAAAATGAAAGGGCAAGTCTTTGAGCTCTAAAGTTTTAAGTGACGACATCAAAATAAACGTGCTATGCATTTCATTTTATAGCCTTTTTGAAAGTAAAGTGATAACACAAAGTAAATATGAAATACATCTCCATTCTTATTCTTAACGCTTAGTGATAACTTGAAATATAAAATGAGATGCAAAGCTTGAAACATAAACGTGCTAGGCAAAAGATAAACATGAGGTGCAAGGTTCAATTCTTTATTTTAGTGCTCTAGGCCTCTTGAAGTTTTCACTCCAAATCAACAATCAACTTTAAGGTTGAAATAGGTAGGCTTTGAGATTAATTAAGTGATGATGCACATTCTTATTTTAATCCTTAAGTTGCTTAGTGATGGCTTGAAATTAAACATGCTATGCAAAGCATAAAAGTAAACATGGATGCAACTTCTTTTATATCTTGTTTAGAGCTCTTGCAAGACTTTAAAGGAAACAAAGTTTCATCCCATAACTCATCCTCACAAGAAAAGAAACACTAGTGTTGCTAAGTTGTGTAAAAAGAGCCAATACCTCCACCAAGAACCATGAGGTGGCCGAAACCTCATCATGAGGAAACAACCATTTTTTTGAACTCTAGGGACCAAGATCTTGGTGATTCAAACACCAACATCTCAAGTCCTCATCATTGAGTATTTTTACAATGCTCTACATTTCTTATCAAAACAAAACTCATGACCAACATAAAAGAAAGAAAACGAAACACACTTGGCCTAGAAACCAAGTTTAGGCTCTAGAGTTTTGTTCATGTGACCTACATCCACATGAAGCCCTCATCATCAAGCTACCATTTTTCCAAGTCCCAAAGGCCTTCATGGCTGAAAACTCAAGGAAAAGAAATGGGGTTTTCAAAGGTTCAAGAGAAACATAACTATGTCTTGAGCAAAATGTAACGCCCCAATTTTTACTAATTTTCACTGTCATTAGGAATTACCAAATCACCATAGGTAAATATTATATAAAATTTGAGACCAAACAATCCTTAATAAAGGAATATAACGTTAGAAGAGAAGTTAGGAGCAATTCGTGCAAGTATTGCAAACCCCAATTTTTGTACGTGTAAAATGACCAAAATGCCCCTGAGGTTATTTTACTGAAAATGAGGATCGTGGGCCCCACCCATCCTCAAGGGGATGTTTTGATGTTAATAAGGGATTGTTTGTGTTATGTGTGTTAATAGAGGAGAAGAATCCTAATTTTGAGCTCCAACGCGCGAAATGACCAAAACGCCCTTGCGGTTGTTTTAACTCAATTTGCGTGCCGCTAGCCCGAACCTCACTAAAATGTGTTAAAAGGTGTTTTTAAGCCATGATTAACCATTGGTTAAGCTCGGGTGGTCTCGGGCAATTTTTAAGTAAAATGACGTTTTGCCCCTCTCTTTGCAGTTTTACAAATTTTGAGATTTTTGATTGCTAACGAAACCTAAGCAATATTAGGCTCAAATTAAAGCTTATTAAATTCTAATTATTAATCTAGAGTCAAAATTATTTATTTAAATTGATTAGAACCTAAAATTGCTTTAAAACACTCAAATTGCTTACTAATTCACCTAAGCCCTTAACCGTAAATTCTCTAAATTGCATGAATACCTTACCTACACCTAAATAATGCATGGAACACACAAATTTCTCCTCCTTGGGCTGTAATGGACGAAATTATTGATGCCATTATGCATCAGAATAATTGCCCAAAGATACACTAAAACAAAATGCCAAAAATTCCCTAAAACATGGCATAAAACATGCCTTAAACAAGGAATGATTTTCCTCCCTTTGTTCCCCATGAAAATCCATCAGCCTTCCTCCTTCATTTGTCCATTTATGAGCTTCAAAATCTCTATAAATAGGCATGCTTGAAGATGTTAGAAGCCTTTGATCATAACTTACACAATTCTAGTTCTTAGAAGCACCAAAAGCTCTCATTTCCTCCTCCTCTTGGCTGAATTCTTTCTTCAAGTTTTCAAGAATATTTTCTTTCATTTCACTCCAAGAAACCAAGTTCTCTTCCTTTCCTTCAAATCAGATTAGGTAGGGAGTTGTTTCTAAGTTCATTTTATGCTATGACAAGTTATGTTTCTAGCTCAAAAATGATGATTTCATGGACTTTCTTCTAGCTCTCAATTTCGGTTTGTTTTCCCTTTTCTTTTAAAAACATTTCAGCCTTATGGCCTAGATTATGATGAGACCATGGTTTGATGATGAGGTTCTTGAGTGTTGGTTGCAAAGCCATCACAAGTTAGACCTCTAAAACTTGAAGGTTTCACTAGTTTTTAAAGCTTTACAATTTCTTTTTCTTTCCTTATTTTTCTTTAATGATTTTGGCCAAATGGCCTAAGAAGGAATATGATGATAGCTTGATGATGAGGACCTTGAGTGTTGGTGGTAAATCCATCACAAGTTAGGCCTTTAAAGCTTGAAAATTCCACTTGATGCAAAACTTTAAAGAATGATGTTTTTATGATGTAAAAATAAAGATCTTGAGTTTAGAACTTGAAAGATGTATTTTTCACTTTGTCTTGCTAAGATATATATATTGGGTTGAATTTATATTTCTCTAAAGTCTTGGAAGAGCTCTAGTAAAGAAATAAAAGGAACTTGCATCCATGTCTAAGTTTATGCCTTGCATAACCATGTTTACTTTTAATGTCATCACTAAATTCTCAAGAATAAATAAATGAACTTGCATATCTCATGTTTAAATTTCCAAGCTTGCATTTCATGTTTATATTTCAAGTTGTCACTTAATCTTCAAAGATAATAAAGAGGATGCATCTCATATTTATTTTATGCTCTCACTTTATTTTATAATGGCTAAAAGAATCAATGCATGACATGTTTATTTTTATGTCATCACCTAAAGATCCTAGAGCTCAAAGACTTGCCCAAGTATCACAAGCAAAGAAATAAGATTATTGGAGTTAAAGAATTGATTCTTTAAGAAGTCTTGAGATTGGAGCTTAAAAAGATGTAATAATAATTCTCTTCTCCCTCACCGGTCCATGCGGATTACCGCCGCTCCTTCTAAGATTCTCTTCTCCTCTACTGGTCTTGTGCGGACTACCACCGCTCCAGTTTCTTGCATCATGTTTATATTTCAAGCTCTTGCATCATGTTTAATTTCCAAGTTATCACCTTAAATCCTAAAGATAAAGAAATAGTTTTGCATATCATGTTTATAAAAATGCAACTTTTAGCACACCGTGAAGCCTTAAATATAACTTGCTGCCTATGCTATCCCATATAGTTTAATAATATTCTTAAGGCTTATAATTAATGGTAATGATGATAATGAATCCTTTAGATGCATGATTAATTAGTTTGATAATTAAGATTACCTGATTCTAAAGTTTCGGTTTAAGAAGGTTTTCGGTAAGAATTTATGATGATGGTTCTTTGAAGTTTGAAATGATAAGTCTATGTAGTGATTTGATGCTTATTAAGTATTTGATATCATTGAATGACTTCATAGTTTGCATGATATAGTTGCTGTTGCAAAAATGAGAATGTTTATGCATCTTGATGATTATGAATTCAGAGTTATATTATGATATAACATGCAAAGACTTAATGGTGACTTAAAATTATGAGGAAATGATCCTTTGGACCCATCAGACTATAGGTGGTGAAAAGGTGATCCTAAGAAAATGATCCTTTGGACCCATCAGACTATAGGTGGTGAAAAGGTGATTCTTGCCCCCTAGCCCGTTCTCTCAAAAGGGTAGAGTTGGGACATTAACTTATCAAAAGGGATAAGTATATGCTAGTGACGACTAGTAAGGTATGAGCTCATAACCTAGATTACTCCCAAAAGGGTGGAGTATAGGGTGGCCCCAAGGAAAATAATGATGATGATGACAAGATTTTAAGTCACCTAAGACACTAAAGGAATGAAATATGTGCACTATGTCTTGTGCATAGCATTTTATGAGATGATGATGGGAAATATGATGTTCTTCTATGCATAGTATTTATGATATGATGATGAGAAATATGATGTTCTTCTATGCATAGTATATATGATTTGATGATGAGAAATATGATGTTCTTTTATGCATAGTATTTATGATATGATGATGAAGAATACGATGTGTTGATAAAAGGAAAAGTTCATTATGAACATGACATGCTAAGTTTATGATGCATTATAAGACGCATGATTAAAACCGACGAACCTCGGTAAAGTATATTTTCGAACTTAATAAATCAATCTTAGCATGCTCACTATTTCATAATAACCCCGAGGTTCCTGGGGACGATGATGATGACACAATGCATCATGAGGTGAGTACCCTACTGAGATTCTTTATAAGTTTCTCACTCCCTCTATTTTTCTTTCCATCTCGTCTTCAGAAACAGAAGGAAGCGTTCGTGAATCACATTGAGGCTTCACCGGACCTGAACTTGATCCTCTAGTTTCACTCATATATTTCAGATATCTATCCCTATCCCTGGAGTGTTATAACTAGGTGCCATTAATGGATGTCCTTCCATCCATATATTATTTATGTTTTGTTAGATTGCCTACACTTAGTCTTATTCTGTTGGTAGGCAAAATATCTATATGATATGTAATTATGGATGCTGTATGATGGAGCCAATATATTATGATGTGATGTTTGTAAATTCCTATGTGTCTTTTAAATTTTGCTAAATCATTCACGTTAAGCGCGGCTCACGTTTTCAATTATGTTTAAAAAAAATGGCTCGTAATTTCACTAAGTATTTTCAAAGCATGATTAGGAACTGAAGCAAAGAGTAAAGTCTAGTAATTAATCAGACTGCCTAGGTGTATTGGGTTAATTATTAGGGTGTTACACAAAACTTGGAAATAATAAACTTATCTTAAGAAACTCAAGCTTTAGAGGTTGTTCATGTGACAAACATCAACATACAACTCTCATCATCAAGCCCTCCTTACCTTGGCCCTAAGGCCGAAAATGAAAGGGAAAAGAAAAAGGAGAAACCAAAATGAACTTGTGAGAGAAACTCACTACAACACAACTTTCAAGCAAGATCAAACATTGAGCATTAAGATAAAAGAAAGCATTCTTGAAAAGCTCCCTACCTAGAGTTTGAGATTGAGAGGAAGTGAAGATGAAGAAGTTGGAGAAGATGGACTCTTAAACTTGAGAGGAAAGAGACCCCAAAGTGCTCTAAACTCTAAGCTTTAGTGAAATGAACAAAGGTGCTTCAAGTTCCCTAAGCTACCTATTTATAGAGAAGTAAAATGAATTGAATAATGGTGGCCTTTTTGGGGAAAAGAAATATCTTTGTTCAAAGCATGGTGTTAGTCATTCAAAGCATGGTGAAAAGTCTAGCTATGCATGTCCTAAAGCATGGCTAGAATTGTAGCTTATTTTCAAACCTTTTTAAATGTATAAAATCACAAAATTTTGGGCTGCCAAGGGCTAAAGGAACCGTGACCCTATGCCCAAAAAGAGGAGAAAATTTTCTAGACTTAAATTCCCAAAGCATAGGTAAGGTGTTGTAAGACATGGTGTCTTGAAAAGTTTGATAGAAAGCTTGAATGACCACAAAAACAAATCATTCTTTTTGAATTTGAAAGACATATTTCTTTTTATTTTAGAAGTGAATTGAAAACCTTGATTGACCATATAAATCATTCTTTGAATCTTGAAAGACATTTTTCTTGGAAGTTGAACATTGATTGAAAGTGTTCAAGACATGTGTCATAAGATAGCTTGACCACTTAGACTAATCTTATGTGATTTCTAGGGGGAGGGTGGCGCCACTTTTGGCAGCCTTGGGAAGGAGAAATATCTCCTCAAATCATGGTCTAAAGTGTGCTTTGGTGTGACATAGATTAGGCTTAGGATTAATGGTTGCCAAGTAGGTACTTTAGGTACACTATTTGGTTAATTAAAACTATAGACCCCTAGGTTAGAAGTGGTTGAGAAGGTTTAATGGAGTCAAAGCCTCCAAGACTAGTGATGTGAGTGTGACAACTTCTTCCTTGAAAGAAGATGATGTGAATAGTGGAAACACTATTTAACACTATTCACATATTCTTTTTCTTTAAAGAAAGAGACTAGAATGAAGTTTGAATTTTCCCAAGCAATTTTAGGTTCCAATTAATTTCAAATGATGGTTTTGGCCCTAGGTTAATTATGAAAATTAATTAACCTTTAATTAGAGCCTAATATTGCTTAGGTTTAGAGTTGACGCCATTAAGCTGAAAATGCGATATGCAAGGGCAAAATCATAATTTTTACTAAAACTTGCCCGGGACCTCGGACTTAAGCAAACATAGTTCATGCCTTAAAATCATTGTTTTAAACCTCGGGACGAAGTCCGGGTCAAAACGGAACTTAAAGCCTTAATTCCTACCGGGGTATTTTGGTCATTTACGCGCGTGACCTCATAAATGAGGTTTTCCTTCTTTAGGCATTCGCACTCAAACAATCCCCTTCATACAACATATGAACCCTATGAGGATGGCCCAAAGCCGGCCGTTCTCGTGTTTGGTGAAAATGACCTCAGGGGCATTTTGGTCATTTTGAAAGTTTACGAAAATCGGGCGTACATATCACTCGTGTTTGTTGCTCTCTAATAGGCTTTTATGTAAAGTTCTTTCTTGCCTTTTACCACTCAAGTGCTCTTGTAGGCTCTTAAATGGAATCAAAGTCAATTAACGAATCCAACAACTCCAATATTAAATCACAAAACAACAAGAGATCAAACAAAGAAAACTCTACGACAACTTTTAAGACCCAAAAGAGACAAGTAAGAAAATCTACACAAGGATAATTACACTCAAATCAGAGGCCAAACAAGACAAGAACAAGCTAAAGGTTTAAAGAAGAAAATAAACAAGCCACTATTCTAACTTTTTTTTCAAATTCTTTTTTTTTTCAATCCGTTCTTGATGATTGTAGATGAACAGACTAAATGGAATCACATCAAAGCAAACACATATTTAACAACTAAACATCAAACTAACAAAGCCTAGAAAGATTAAAATGAAATAATTCCCAAGAACATCAAGCACACATGATGAACATTCTGCACCTTTTTTTTTAACCCACTAATCCAATGTAACATCAAAGACAGAAATGGAAACTAGAAGAACATCACAAAATTAAGCAAAATGATGAATCAAACAAGGACTCCAAAAGAAATTTGCAGGGTTGCTCCAGCCTTGGCTCGAAACAAAAATTCGCTATCTCAAGATAGAAAATTCATATTGCAACGATTCCAAAATGAATGAAAACTGAGACTCTGAAACGCAGAAATGACCCAAGAAACACTGAAATATGATGCGTAAAACTCCATGAACCAAGGAAAACTGACCAATTCTGCAGAATTTAAAACCTCGCTCTGATTACCAAATGATACGTTCCGGAATAGAAAGATCAGAAATGAAATTGGTTGGAGGCACCACAATCAAGAATGATTGATAAGCCAAAGGAGAATCGCCACAAGAGTAATTGGATACTCTTGATAAGACCGAGGGTTCCAAGCAAGAACCAAAAAGAGACACTCTTACCAAAAAGGTATTCTGATCTAATTTTGCCAAAAATCCTATCCAAAAGGTGTTTACAATATTTTAAAACTAGATTAAAGTTAAGCAAGTGGGCTGTAATACTTAGCCCATGATTAAAATCTGAAATTAAATAAAATTATGAAATTAACATGTGATGGGCTTACAAAATTCACAAGCCCAATTACATATTACAAACTTTATTTAGTAACATAAAAGGCTTAAAGATGGTGGCAGTCCACATAGCATTTGGGTCTTCAAGTGGGGTGATGCAATGCACCATTTTGGGCTTCAAGTCTTCCAAATTAGGGGCAGCCTCAAGAATTGTTGCTACAACTTGTTACAATGCCTCCTTTGCTTTCCTAGCTGATATGATCCAAACTCCATGAATCACGCAAGAAGGATCTACCAGATTGGAAATCACAGATTCAGCATGAAAATTAACACAGCATCGTATCTCACGCTACAGGTCTCGGAATTCTACGATTCAAAACCGAGAAGAAAACTGACGTTCCGAAACACAATTTAGGCTCAAGAATCACTGAAATCTGAATTGTATATCTTGAGATATGGACGAGGGTTAATGGACGTTTCTGGTTAAAAACAATTGAAGTGAATCATGACAAGAACGAAGAAATGAACAAGGCGCCACATTCAAGAGATTGATAAGCCTAGGAATGCCACAAGGATGAGCACCCTTGATAAGTTCAGAGAATTCTATGAATAACCAAGAGAGAGCAAGTCTCACACTTAACAAATATGATCTAATCCCTTTTCAAAAGTTAGGGTTTGCCTTTTATAATGGGCAACACGTTACAAGTTTGCTTAGACCTAACCCAACAGCTTACTAATTCAGCTCACCACTATTAGTAAACTAAAACAATCAAAAAAATAAATAAATAAGAATGTTCAGCCTATTTTAGCACGTGCTAAAAAAAAAAAAGAAAACTAAGACTAGCTAAATGGGCCTTATTTCAAGCTTAAATTCAAAATTTGGCCCAAACATAGATGCAGTCTTTATGCTCCATTTTACCAATTTGGACTCAAGAAATTAGATGGAGAAATTAGGCTCAAATTGAATACAACCCTCAGGCCTCCATTCCTTCAATTTGCATTAAGCAATTCACCATTTTGGGCTTCAAGTCTTCCAATTAGGGGCAGCCTCAAGAATTGTTGCTACAACTTGTTGCAATGCCTCCTTTGCCTTCCTAGCCCTTCCTCTTGTCATAGGTCCCCAAGTCCTTCAAGCGCCTTGTTGTCCTTGCCACTAGTCGTGTCCTCATTATCCCCTCCCTCTTGAAGAGGATTTGACCTCAAATCCAACTCCTCATCACCGGCATCAAAAGAGACAAATCAGCAACATTAAAAGTGGCATTGATATTATACTCACCAGGCAAATCAATTTTGTAGGCATTGTCATTGATCTTCTCCAACACTTGGAAAGGACCATCCCCTCTAGGTTGGAGTTTGGAGTTCCTTTGTTCAAGGAACCTCCTCTTTCCTCATGTGTACCCAAACCCAATAGGGTTCAAATACAACTTTCTTTCTTCCCTTGTTAGCTTGCTTGGCATAGCCCTCAATTTTCTTCTCTATTTGAGCTTTCACACGCTCATGCAGCTTCTCACATAGTCATTGTGCATCCTTATGCTTAAAAACAGTAATATTAGGCATAGGCAATAAATCAAGTGGTGTCATAGGATTAAATCCATACACAATTTCAAATGGTGAACAATTAGTTGTGCTATGGACAGCCCTATTATAAGCAAATTCGACATGAGGCAAACATTCTTCCCAAGACTTAAGATTCTTTTTTAAAATAGTCCTAAGCAAAGTGCCTAAAGTCCTATTCACTACCTCAGTTTGCCCATCATTTGTGGGTGACAAGTAGTAGAAAAAGTAATTTAGTACCAAGCTTACCCCACAATGTTCTCCAAAAGTGACTTAGGAACTTAGTATCCCTATCACTTACAATGCTCCTAGGTAGCCCATGGAGTCTCACCACTTTCTAAAAAATAAGTCAGCAACATGGCAAGCATCATAACCTTTTTGCAAGGTATAAAATGTGCCATTTGTAATACCTAATAATTAACCTAATATACCTAGATTGTATCTGATTAATTACTAGATTTTACTCTTTGCTTCAGTTCTTCATCATACTTTGAAAATACTTAGTGAAATTACGAGCCATTTTTTTTTTTAAAACATAATTGAAAACGTGAGCCGCACATAACGTGAACAATGATCGAAATAAAGCGAATAACGTAGGATATAACATGAAAAACACATCATATTGGCTCCATCATATAACATCCATAATTACATAACACATAATAGTTTGCCTACCAATAATAATAAGACTAGGTGTAGGCAATCTAACAAAATATAAATAATATATGGATGGAAGGACATCCATTAATGGCACCTAGAATAACACTCCAAGGATAGGCATAGATATCCAAGCTCGAACAAAGTTTAGCAATACGTTCCTCAAGGATAATAAGTTATCACGGAATAAGTCATCTACCAGGTGAGAGCATCAACGGGAATCACGAACATCACCATTACTTTCTAGAAGACGAGATGGAAAGAAAAGAAGAAGGAGTGAGAAACTTTTATAAGAATCTCGTAGGGTACTCACCTCATATGCATCGTGTCATCATCATCGTCCTCAAAACCTAGGTTATTATGAAATAGTGAGCATGCTAAGATTGATTTATTAAGTTTGAAAATATACTTCCGAGGTTGTCGGTTTTAATCATGCGTCTTATAATGCATCATAAACTTAACATGTCATGTTTATAATGAACTTTTCCTTTCATATATAATAACATAGTTATGCATAAAATCACATCATATTTGTCACGACCCGATTGGCCCGTACGGGCACATGAGAAATTTGGTTCCCACGTAAGCCTCGTGACCTGGATTCCTCTATGTGCACCATAATATTTTAAAACTGGTTAAGTCATAAAATCTTTTCCACATATAAAATCATTTCTTTAAAACATATAGTCATCATTTTCCAAATTTCAGTCTCATATCCTTTTTCAAAAGTCTGATTTCATATTCAAATCTCTATAAGTAACAAAATCTTATAATACAATTTAACACAACCTATACATGCAAAACTTAAACCATGTAGTACGGTTTAAATGCCATCAATATACTGGAGCACTCTAAACAACTTGGAATACATGCCTCACCCGGGTGAAGTTTCCTGCTGATTCTTTACC
Organism: Dalbergia oliveri; assembly: GCA_030441495.1. Lineage (NCBI taxonomy): Eukaryota > Viridiplantae > Streptophyta > Magnoliopsida > Fabales > Fabaceae > Dalbergia > Dalbergia oliveri. The sequence goes on from JAMLFY010000006.1 coordinate 38,422,751, forward strand.
TGAGAGGATTGGCAGCAGTGGTTATTTGTAAAGACAAGAGAAATGAGAGGGTGAGTTTTGATACCAAAACTCATGTGAGCCCTCACCTGAAACCCCCTTTCACGGGCTACCAAGGAACAATGCATGAAAGGAGTCATAATAACATTAATCATATTCAAAGTCTTACATAATCACATGTACCTACATATATATATATGTGTGTGTGTGTGTGTGTGTGTGTGTGTGTGTGTGTGTGTGTGTATTTATTCAAATTATCATTTCATAACTTAATAAAAGGAATCTCTTCAATTTACTTTCCTATCCTCAGTCACAAAAATCATAGTGTAGTAGCTCCTAGAGAAACAGTGATATCTAGTCTCGTACCGTCTAGTCTAAGGGTGCTAGACACGGGCTCCACCCTCCTAGACTTGTCTAGGGGTCCAACACGGGCTCCACCCTCTAGACTTCATTCCTTCCCCAGAACACGGGCTAAGGGAAGAACATGTGTTTTCTGTTATCTCTGGCCTAGGCATACTTGGTACCAAGGTAACGGATATTTCCCCTTAACATGCAACCTGTTTCTCTAGCTATTATAAATCAATCTGAAAATCCTTAAAAACTTTTTAGTTCACTGAGCTCTTAATCTTCTCTGGTTTTAAGTCTGACTTTAGCATAACTGTACTGAGAAATCATGCCCAAGGGATCACCCTCTATAGACATTATGATTTCATATATCCATAGAATATGTAGCCGTAATTGGTTTGAACCTCATGAAGAATCAAGCTCTAAACCCATTTGGTTCAATATAAAACACCTTTCAATCCATCCAACTTGTCATAAACTCAAAAACTCTATATCATGCTTCAAATTGCAAGTTTGCATCAAAGTTCTATTTTATTCTCTAAACTTCATATCTGGTTATAAATCTAATACATATACATAAACCAGTTTCAGAATCCATTGAAATAAGCATAAAAACCTCTATCAATCGCATGTATCATGAAATCAGCATAATATCAGTATAACAACTATGGTCCAGTGAGTTTTGTCTAAAAATGTTTCATGCTTTAAAACCAGAAGTTCAAAACATAGAATCTCAGGTAAACTTCAAATCCTTATATCCAATTCTCTAAATCAAGCAGGAAACCATAGTTTTCATTAAAGTAACTCTAATGCATAACATAAAAGTCACAGATGTGAACCCACTCACCTGGAGGGTTGACAGAGAAGGAGTTACACCAACAGAACTCTTGAGAAGAAAAATGACAGCAATATCTGTCATGGAAGCAATAGAACTCTAAATCAACCTTTAAAAACCTCTAAATACTCAAATTCCATCTCTAACAAGGTAAAGAACCTCTCTTCCTTAGAAGACATGGAGGACCACTCTTGAGCTAGGAAAACTTGAAGGAAATGAAGCAAAACTAGCAAAATAACATACCTTTAAGCTTGGAGGATTGAAGATTCTAAGTTAAACTTGAAAGAGTTGGAAGAAAATGGAGTTTTTATGAGTGAAAATGGGTTGGGAAGGTGTTTATTCGAAGTTGAGAGAAGTTTGGGGGATGGGGAGTGTTGGAATGGTTAAAATTCAGAAATGAGATTTTTATGTTCGCGTTCACCACCTGGGCGGTCCCCGCCACTTTGGCGCACCGCCTTACTCTTATCTTCCACCGGGCGGTCTCCAGAGGCTCCAACCCGACTTCACTCTCTGGCCCTGGGCGTATCAGCACCCCGGCGGTCTCCAAACTCAGATGCTCCAATGCTAGTATGATTGGATTGTACTATACCACTACTCACTTATTTACAATCATTTGTTTTCTTTCCATTAACTTTAAAACATAAATATAAATAGGGAAATACCCCCTATTTGGATTCAAATAAAATATTAGAAAAATCAAATTCCTAACCAATCAAAATCTCATTTTTGGGTTTTAGTTCAATTTCGGAAAATCTTACGATTTTATAAACTTGCAGGCTAAAAATGAAGCACTTGAGGGTTTCATAAAATTAATTAAAAATCCTCTTCAACTCACTTTTCTCTAGGGAATAATTACAGGACTTTTGGTCCCAAGAAAATAGCTCTAATATATAGCCCTCCAAGGGCGTGTAGTGTAACAACCTAACATCTGACCCAATACTACTAGTAAGTACTTAGGTCAAATATCAGTCATTACTTACTATCATGGTTCTTTTATGAGAAAGAGAAATAACTTAAAGAAAATACGAGCCATTTTTTTTTTTTAAATAGAAGCCGCGCGTATCTTCGGGTCGGTAATATAAAGTGCGGAAATATAAACATAGAAGTGGCTCCAGATCAAATATAACATCACATTGAAATACTTCATACATAATAATATGCCTACCCTACGGCAGGACTCTTCGAGTACATGAGATGATGCAAATACAACTGAAGGAAATACATGTAAATAGAAACCACAGAACCAAATCATAAAAGGAACACCCCCCCAAGAACATCTAAAGTGGATAACCTCAATACAAAAGAAAGTTTATCCGTTCTATGTGTAGTGCATGCACTAAGGACTACCCTCTATCCTAAAGCTAATGCCATGGGTAAGGCGGAACGTAACCAATCCATGGACGAAGTGCGTCGGAGTAGGCACTCGAGAGGTCCTCCATGATGAAGCTCGCTGGAGCGGGCATGGTGGAAGGCTAGACATTTCCCCTACGTCGGGCCGTGGCAGGGCGGGGCTCTCCGAGGCTGAGTCACGTCTCCTCACTACCCATGGGCATATGCGGTGGAGTGGGGCCTCCTGAAGGATCCCCTAAAGAATCCTGAGTGAGGGGCACGTACTGGTACCCTTCAGAGCTGGCAGATGAGTTTAGAATCCTCCAGGCGTAAGGAGACGTCGGGTCATGGTGGATCTCCCATGTCGGCGTGTCAATGAATAGGACGAAGGTCGCCATCTGAATCTGAAGACGTAATGGAAAGAGAGATAGAGGAGTGAGTTTTCTTGCTAAAGAAACTCAGGGTTTTCCTCCTATTCTATGTGTCATCATCTACGTCTCCAGGGTTCTCGGTTTATTTATAAAACCATGGACATATATTGGTTCAATTATGAGTTTTCTAAAATCTCATTTTGAGAATCCGTTCTTTTAACATGGCACTTGTGTTTACATAAGCTATATACTTGAATTATAGAACGTAAATCATGCAACTGGGTACATAGGGCATAAAGCATATAATTGGGTACATGGAACATAAAGCATATAACTGGGTACATGGAACATAGAGCATATAACTGGGTACATGGAACATAAAGCATATAACCTGGTTACTTAGGTGACATAAGAACCTTACTTAACTGGGTCGCCCTAATCTTTCTCCCTTTGAGAAATCTCTAGGTTATGAGCTCATACCATACTAGTCGTCACTAGCATCTAGACTTCATCCCTTGGGATAAGTCAACTTCCCGACCTTAAGTACGGGTTTAGGGGGCTAGAATCACATCGTCCCCACCCTTCGTTTGGTGGTTTCAAAGGATTACATTCTCATATCTTAAGTCACCCTAAGTTTAACATGTTACTTGAATGCCGCATAATTAATGCGTAACACAAAAATTACTACTTCGGCATCTCTAAGGTCTTTTAAAGAAGCAATAACGTAAGGGTACAAAACTATTATTTAAGGATAATAGTTACATGGCACCATATATGTCATGAGCTAACACATCAATTCATCATTAAATGCGAGACACATAATCATCCCTTAAGGTAGAAATCTCTGAATCGGGTAACCTCAAACTATCCCATTGTTTTCTTGCATGCTGATGGGATTGATTAACCTCATTACCATAATCCATTAAGTTCTAATTCCTAATTAATTATGGTTGGACAGCTTTATGTAGTTGTTCACATTTGATGAATTATGTGTTCTAGAAAAATGCGTTTTAAGCCCTTTCTCGCTTCCGACTTTGTCTATGGTGCAGTAATTAATACCTAAGCCAATTATGAGTCACTCCGCACATCTAGGCATATTATAATGTGATTCTAACTATTTTATCAAGGCTGGGCAGAAACTAACTTTGCCATTCTTTAGTAGTTCTAGAATTCACATATTAGGCAAACAAAGTCACTAATGATGCTTTTAAATGTCTAGAACAAATGTCACATACTCGGCAAGGTAAATCAACATATTTAGACCACCCAAAACAGAATTTAAGGTGCTGGAACTGTTAAGGCAGAACCGAAACCCTTAAGGCATAAAATCATGAGAAAAACCTTACTTTCAAACATATAACTTGCTAGTTTCTCTTAGAACCTTTTTGAGACTTCAAAACTCCATAAGATCAAAGTTTATTTTGCCAAAACTCAACATAAAACGCCAAGGGCAGTAGCCATTTAATCTTACCCTTGATCAAGATGCAAAACTTGAAAACTTGTTTAAAACCTTAGTTGGGTGCATCTAAGCTTAGAAAAATTCTAAGTCATGCATTATAGGCCCTTGTAGTTAAATGAAACTCATCCTAGAGCCATTTACACCACATGGCCGAATGATATTCAAGGAAGTACCTCCTTGATTTAATTCTTTTCTTAGAATGAAAGGGGCAAGTCTTTGAGCTCTAAAGTTTTAAGTGACGACATTAAAATAAACGTGCTATGCATTTCATTTTATAGCCTTTTTGAAAGTAAAGTGATAACACAAAGTAAATATGAAATGCATCTCCATTCTTATTCTTAGCGCTTAGTGATGACTTGAAATATAAAATGAGATGCAAAGCTTGAAACATAAACGTGCTAGGCAAAAGATAAACATGAGGTGCAAGGTTCAATTCTTTATTTTAGTGCTCTAGGCCTCTTGAAGTTTTCACTCCAAATCAACAATCAACTTTAAGGTTGAAATAGGTAGGCTTTGAGATTAATTAAGTGATGATGCACATTCTCATTTTAATCCTTAAGTTGCTTAGTGATGGCTTGAAATTAAACATGCTATGCAAAGCATAAAAGTAAACATGGATGCAACTTCTTTTATATCTTGTTTAGAGCTCTTGCAAGACTTTAAAGGAAACAAAGTTTCATCCCATAACTCATCCTCACAAGAAAAGAAACACTAGTGTTGCTAAGTTGTGTAAAAAGAGCCAATACCTCCACCAAGAACCATAAGGTGGCCGAAACCTCATCATGAGGAAACAACCATTTATATATTATTTTTTTTTTGAACTCTAGGGACCAAGATCTTGGTGATTCAAACACCAACATCTCAAGTCCTCATCATTGAGTATTTTTACAATGCTCTACATTTCTTAACAAAACAAAACTCATGACCAACATAAAGGAAAGAAACCGAAAACACACTTGGCCTAGAAACCAAGTTTAGGCTCTAGAGTTTTGTTCATGTGACCTACATCAACATGAAGCCCTCATCATCAAGCTACCATTTTTCCAAGTCCCAAAGGCCTTCATGGCTGAAAACTCAAGGAAAAGAAATGGGGTTTTCAAAGGTTCAAGAGAAACATAACTATGTCTTGAGCAAAACTTGGAAATAATAAACTTATCTTAAGAAAACTCAAGCTTTAGAGGTTGTTCATGTGACAAACATCAACATACAACTCTCATCATCAAGCCCTCCTTACCTTGGCCCTAAGGCCGAAAATGAAAGGGAAAGAAAAAGGAGAAAACAAAATGAACTTGTGAGAGAAACTCACTACAACACAACTTTCAAGCAAGATCAAACATTGAGCATTAAGATAAAAGAAAGCATTCTTGAAAAGCTCCCTACCTAGAGTTTGAGATTGAGAGGAAGTGAAGAAGATGAAGAAGTTGGAGAAGATGGACTCTTAAACTTGAGAGGAAAGAAGACCCCAAAGTGCTCTAAACTCTAAGCTTTAGTGAAATGAACAAAGGTGCTTCAAGTTCCCTAAGCTACCTATTTATAGAGAAGTAAAATGAATTGAATAATGGTGGCCTTTTTGGGGAAAAGAAATATCTTTGTTCAAAGCATGGTGTTAGTCATTCAAAGCATGGTGAAAAGTCTAGCTATGCATGTCCTAAAGCATGGCTAGAATTGTAGCTTATTTTCAAACCTTTTTAAATGTATAAAATCACAAAATTTTGGGCTGCCAAGGCTAAAGGAACCGTGCACCCTATGCCCAAAAAGAGGAGAAAATTTTCTAGACTTAAATTCCCAAAGCATAGGTAAGGTGTTGTAAGACATGGTGTCTTGAAAAAGTTTGATAGAAAGCTTGAATGACCACAAAAACAAATCATTCTTTTTGAATTTGAAAGACATATTTCTTTTTATTTTAGAAGTGAATTGAAAACCTTGATTGACCATATAAATCATTCTTTGAATCTTGAAAGACATTTTTCTTGGAAGTTGAACATTGATTGAAAGTGTTCAAGACATGTGTCATAAGATAGCTTGACCACTTAGACTAATTTTATGTGATTTCTAGGGGGAGGGTGGCGCCACTTTTGGCAGCCTTGGGAAGGAGAAATATCTCCTCAAATCATGGTCTAGAAGTGTGCTTTGGTGTGACATAGATTAGGCTTAGGATTGATGGTTGTCAAGTAGGTACTTTAGGTACACTATTTGGTTAATTAAAACTATAGACCCCTAGGTTAGAGGTGGTTGAGAAGGTTTAATGGAGTCAAAGCCTCCAAGACTAGTGATGTGAGTGTGACAACTTCTCCTTGAAAGAAGATGATGTGAATAGTGGAAACACTATTCAACACTATTCACAGATTCTTTTTTTTTAAAGAAAGAGACTAGAATGAAGTTTGAATTTCCCAAGCAATTTTAGGTTCCAATTAATTTCAAATGATGGTTTTGGCCCTAGGTTAATTATGGAAATTAATTAACCTTTAATTAGAGCCTAATATTGCTTAGGTTTAGAGTTGAACGCTCATTAAGCTGAAAATGCGATATGCAAGGGCAAAATCGTAATTTTTACCAAAACTTCCGGGACCTCCGGGACTTAAGCAAACATAGTTCATGCCTTAAAATCATTGTTTTAAACCTCGGACGAAGTCCGGTAAAACGGAACTTAAAACTGCCTTAATTCTGTTCCGGGGTATTTTGGTCATTTACGCGTAGAGATCTCATAAATGAGGTTTTCTACTCCGTTAGGCATTCGCACTCAAACAATCCCCTTCATATAACATATGAACCCTATGAGGATGGCCCAAAGCCGGCGTCCTCGTGTTTCGGGTGAAAATGACCTCAGGGGCATTTTGGTCATTTTGAAAGTTTAGCGAAATTGGGGCGTTACATGTAGGTCCAGACTTAACGAAATTAGGAACAGAATGACAGAAGGGTAACCAACATTCTTAGTTCAAAAAAAAAAAATTTCTACCCTTGTATTTAAATGAATTATATAATATTCCTCATCATCATTTCATAATATTATGCATAGCAAATATCATATTTCTCATCATCATCTCATAAATACTATGCATAGAGAACATCATATTCACATAATGCATTTACTTAGTTTCTTAGGTGACTTAAAGTTACTTTCATCATCATTTTCCTTGCCACCTATACTCCACCCTTTTGGGAGTAATCTAGGTTATGAGCTCATACCTTGCTAGTCGTCACCAGCACATACTTATCCCTTTTGATAAGCAAAAATTCCGTCTCTACCCTTTTGAGAGAACGGACTAGGGGCAAGAATCACTTTTTCACTGCCTATAGTTTGACGGGTCCAAAGGATCATTTCTCAGGATCACCTTTTCACCACCTATAGTCTGATGGGTTCAAAGGGTCATTTCCTCATATATTTTGAGTCACCTTTAAGTCTTTGCATGTTATATCATAATACAATTCTCAATTCATAATCATTTATAACATTTCTCGTTTATATCTTATTTCTAATAATATATATATACCAACTGTAATCATGTATCTGAGATTCCCAGGAAAAGAGGTGGGTCACAAATGGACACGCTTAAATACCAAGTCTTTCCTAGCCAGAACCTTTCCAAATTACACTTTTACAGGTAATATCTTTCTTTCCAATAAGGGTAAATTTTTAAGTAACAAAGAATATTTCATTACTTCATGTATAAACATTCTCATTGTTTGCAACAACAACTGTAACATGCAAGCCTAGGAATCATTCAATGACGTCAAATACTTAATAAGCATTAAATGACTTCATAGACTTATCATTTAAAACATCAAAGAGGCATCATCATAAATCCTTATCAAAGCTGTCTTAAACAACTGAAACTTTAGAATCGGGCAACCTCAATTATTGAACTAATTAATTATGCATCTAAGGGATTTATTACCATCAATTATAAGCCTTAAGAATATTATTAGACTCTATGAGGCGCATAGGCAGTAAATCATATTTAAAGATTTACTTGCTTTATGTAGCTAATTTCACTTCTAACATACAAAGAATAATTCCTTATCAATAAACATAATTATCACAACTTCAAACATATCAAATCATAGTAATACTAACTCAGATTAGTGGCTGAATCATGAACCTCATATAATTGCATAAAATCACATTTCAAGTATACATAAAGTACTAGTTTCCCGTATAATTTTTGCAAAGCTTCAAAACTCCATTAGTAACTAATTCTTTTTGTTAAACTTTAAAGAAATTATAAGATTTTAAGCCTCCATAATCATGAGGCCGATTTATACATTGAAAGAATGTTCATGATTAGAATTTTCTCTTAAGATAAAAGGAGCAAGTCTTGAGCTTTAGAGATTTAGGTGATAACTAGAATTATAAACATGCTATGCAACCCATTTTAATCTTGCCTTTATAAGGTGATAACTTGGAAATATAAACATGATGCAAGAACTGGAGCCTGGTAGTCCGCATGGACCAGTGGAGGAGAAGAGAATCTTAAGAAGGAGCGGCGGTAGTCCACACTGGATCGGTGAAGGGAGAAGAGAATTCTTATTACATCTTATTAAGCTCCAAACTCATTCTTTAAGAATGAATTCTTTGACTCCAATAATCTTAAGGAAATTGAAAGTGAGCTTTAGAGTTCTTATTACCATGGTTCCAACTTTGTTTGTGATACTTGGGCGAGTCTTTGAGCTTTAGGATCTTTAAGTGATGACATAAAATAAACATGCAATGCATTGATTCTTTTAGCCATTATAAAATAAAGTGAGAGCATAAAACAAATATGAGATGCAAGTTCATTTTATTTCTTTACTAGAGCTCTTCCAAGACTTTAGAGAAATATAAATTCAACCCAATATATCTTAGCAAGACAAAGTGAAAAATACATCTTTCAAGTTCTAAACTCAAGATCTTTATTTTTACATCATAAAAACATCATTCTTTAAAGTTTTGCATCAAGTGGAATTTTCAAGCTTTAGAGGCCTAACTTGTAATGGATTTACAACCAACACTCAAGGTCCTCATCATCAAGCTATCATCATATTCCCATATAGGCCTTATGGCCGAAATGTTCAAAGGAAAAGAAGAAGAAAACCGAATGGAAAAGCTAGAGAAAGTCCATGAAATCATCATTTTGAACCAAGAACAACACTTAGCAAAACATAGAAATAAACTTAAAGACAACTCCCTACCTAATTTGGTTTGAAGGAAAGGAAGAGAACTTGGTTTCTTTGAGTGAAATGAAACAAAATCTCCTTGAAAAGTTGAAGAAAGAATTTTCAGCCAAGGGAAGGAAGAAAGAAAGTTTTTGAGCTTTGGAAAAACTTGAAATTGTGCAATTATGAGCAAGGCTTCTAAGACTCCTTAAGCATGCCTATTTATAGAGATTTTGGAGCTCATGAATGGACAAAGGAGGAGGCATGGGTGGCTGATTTTGAGGGGGAACAAGGGAGGAAATTCATATTTTTGTTTAAGGCATGTTTTAGGGAATTTTTTGTTTTTTTCTTTACATGAAGCTTTGTGCCAAATTTTCCAAGTAATCTAATGCATGGAGGCCATATAATTTCGTGCATTAAAGCCCAAGGAGGAGGAAATTTGTGTGTTCCATGTATTATTTAGGTGTAGGTAGTATTCTTGCAAATTAGAGAATTTACAATTAAGGGCTTAGGTGAATTAGTAAGCAATTTGGGTGTTTTTAAGCAATTTCAAGTTCTAATCAATTTAGATTAAGAATTAGAATTTAATAAGCTTTAATTTGAGCCTAATATTGCTTATGTTTTGCTAGATGAATCAAAAATCTCAAAAATTTGTAAAACTGCACAAAGACAGGGGCAAAATCGTAACTTCACTCAAAACTGTCGGGCCATCCGAACTTAACCAATGGCCAATCATAGCTTAAAAACACCTTTTAAAACATTTTAGTGAGGTTCGTGCTTATCGGCATGCAAATTGAATTAAAAGCCGGGGCGTTTTGGTCATTTCACGCGTCGAAACTCAAAATTGAGATTCTTCTCCTCTATTAACACACATAACACAAACAATCCCCTATTATCCTTCAGAACATCCCCTTGAGGACGGTGGGCCCACGATCCTCATTTTCTGAGTAAAATAACCTCAGGGCATTTTGGTCATTTTACACGTACAGAAATTCGGGCTTGCGACTCTTGCAGGAATCGCTCATAACCTCTTTTCTAATGTTATATTCCTCTATTGAGGATTGTTCGGTCTCAAATTTATATAAGAATTTAGGTAATTCGTAATTTCTAAATGACAATAAAAGGGACGTTATACCATTTTGAAACCTCTCCACAACCACAAAAATAGAATCCTTGCCATTCTTTGTTCTAGGCAGCCCCAAAACAAAGTCCATAGATATATCAATCCAAGGAAATAAGACAACAAAGGAGTACATAAACCATGTGGCATCACTTTTGATTTTGCCTTTTTACAAACAATGCAATGCGCACAATATTTATGCACATCATGTTTCATATGGGGCCAATAAAATGTTCATGCAATATGTCCAAAGTTTTATGCACCCAAAATGTCCCATTAATCCTCCCTCATGTGCCTCTTTCACAAGCAAATTTCTTATGGAACACTTAGGCACACACAATCTTTTTCTTTAAACAAATATCCATTGTACCTATAGTAACCATTTTGAGATACATTTTCACAAGCAGCATATATATCAGAAAATTCAGCATCATACAAATACATTTCTCTAAAGTCTTAAGCCCAAAAATTTTAGTTTCAAGAGTAGAAAGTAATGTATGCCTCCTAGATAAAGCATCAGCCACTATGTTCCCCTTCCCTTTTTATGCTTAATGACATATGGAAATTGTTCCAAAAACTCAACCCATTTGGCATGCCTTTTATTCAGCTTGCCTTGTCCTTTCAAGTATTTTAGGGACTCATGATCACTATGAATTACAAATTTTTTGGGGAACAAATAATGCTGCCAAGTTTTCAAAGCTTACACTAAGGCATACAATTCCTTATCATAAGAGGTATAGTTTAGGGCAGCCCATTTAACTTCTCACTAAAATAAGCAATCGCATGGCCTTCTTGCATCAAAACAGCCCCAATGCCCACGTTTGATGCATCACATTCAAGTTCAAAAGATTTAGCAAAATTCGGCAGAGCAAGAATGAGTGCATTAGTTAGCCTATGCTTAAGGGCAGCAAAGGCTTGCTCTTGTTCTCTCTCCCCATTAAAACCCACATGCTTTTTAACTATCTCATTAAGAGGCATAGCCAAGGTGCTAAAGTCCTAACAAACCTCCTATAGAAACTAGCTAAACCATGGAAACTCCTCACTTCACTCACATTCTTAGGCGTATGCCACTCTTGAAGGGCCTTAACCTTTTCCTCATCAACTTGCACTCCTTTTGCACTCACAACAAAGCCTAAGAACACCACATGATCGATGCAAAGAGTGCATTTCTCAAGATTAGCATACAATTTTTCTATTCTAAGCACATGCATGACAGCCCTCAAATGTTCAATATGCAAGTCAAAACTAGTGCTATAAATCAGAATGTCATCAAAGTAAACAACAACAAACTTGCCAATAAAATCTCTTAAGACATGGTTCATTAATCTCATAAAAGTGCTTCAGGCATTAGTTAGCCCGAAAGGCATAACCCGCCACTCATACAAACCATACTTAGTTTTAAGGCAGTTTTCCATTCATCCCCTTCCCTTATCCTAATCTGATGAAAACCACTTTTTAAATCAATTTTAGAAAAATAACAGGCACCATACAGTTCATCAAGAAGGTCATCTAACCTGGAAGTAGGATGGTACTTGACTGTGATATTGTTGATGGCTCTACAGATACCCGCACATCCTCCAAGTCCCATCCTTTTTAGGTACCAGAATTCCTTGGAATAGCACATGGACTCAGCTTTCTTGCACCCAACCTTTGCCATCAACTCCTCAACTTGCTTTTGTATTTCTTTGGTCTCTTGAGGATTGCTCCATAAGCTGGTCGATGGGTAAAGATGCACCAGGGATGAGATCAATATGATGCTCAATCCCTCTCAAAGGTGGCAATCCACTTGGAACCTCCTTTGGAAACACGTCCTTGTATTCCTGAAGAGAACTAACACTAGCAAGGGGCAACACTTTTATTAGAGTTATCAGCAGTTAAAACATTTTTCTTGCAACAAAGTAAATAAAGTGGCTTGTTGGCAAGCAGCAGCTCTTCACCTCACTTTCTTTTACTAAACAACTCTCTTTTCTCTCAAGTGTTTTGAAGGGCCTTAACCTTTTCCTCATCAACTTGCACTCCTTTTGCACTACAACAAAGCCTAAGAACACCACATGATTGGTGTAAAAAGTGCATTTCTCAAGATTAGCATACAATTTTTCTGTTCTAAGCACATGCATGACAGCCCTCAAATGTTCAATATGCAAGTCAAAACTAGTGTTATAAATCAGAATGTCATCAAAGTAAACAACAACAAATTTGCTAATAAAATCTCTTAAGACATGATTCATTAATCTCATAAAAGTGCTTGGGCATTAGTTAGCCCGAAAGGCATAACCCACCACTCATACAAACCATACTTAGTTTTAAGGCAGTTTTCCATTCATCCCCTTCCCTTATCCTAATCTGATGATACCCACTTTTTAAATCAATTTTAGAAAAATAACAGGCACCATCAATTCATCAAGAAGGTCATCTAACCTGGGAATAGGATGTCGGTACTTGACTGTGATGTTGTTGATTGCTCTAGGTCACTGGACATCCTCCAAGTCCCATCCTTTTTAGGTACCACAATTACTGGAACATCACATGGACTCAAGCTTTCTTGCCCCAACCTTTTGTCATCAACTCCTCAACTTGCTTTTGTATTTCTTTGGTCTCTTGAGGATTGCTCCTATAAGCTTGGATTGGGTAAAGATGCACCAGGGATGAGATCAATATGATGCTCAATCCCTCTCAAAGGTGGCAATCCACTTGGAACCTCCTTTGGAAACACGTCCTTGTATTCCTGCAAAAGAGACTCAACACTAGGGGCAACACTTTTATTAGAGTTATCAGCAGTTAAAACATTTTTCTTGCAATAAAGTAAATAAAGTGGCTTGTTGGCAAGCAGCTTCTTCACCTCACTTTCTTTTACTAAACAACTCTTTTTCTCTCAAGTGTTTCACTCAATCCCATAAGTGTTTCACTCTTTTTCTTTCCACTCTTCTTTTTATCAAGTGTTTCACTCTTTTGTGTGTCACTCATCTCTTTTCTCTCAATTTTATTTGATCCGCACACACCTATCTAGGAGATAAAGGTTTGAGTACAATTTTCCTCCCATTATGCATGAAAGAAATCTTGTTTGTGAACCCATCATGAACAACTTTGGTGTCATATTGCCACGGCCTCCCTAAGAGAATATAGCTTGCCTCCATTGGAACCACATCACACATCACTTTGTCATTGTATTGTCCCATGGAAATGTGAGCTCCACTTGCTTGCTCACGTTCATCTCTCCATCTTCACTAAGCCATTGGAGTTTGTATGGCCTAGGATGTGGCTTGGTCTCCAAGTTTAATTTGGACACTAATCTTGAGCTGGCCACATTGGTGCAACTCCCTCCACCCACAATCAAAGAACATAGTTTCCCATTGATTGAACACCTAGAGTGAAAAATGTTCTCTCTTTGGGAATCATCAAGTGATTGCATCTGACTTCCAAGCAACCTCCTAATCATCAATAAATCTCCTTCTTTGGCCTCCACAATGATCTCTTCATCTACCTCTTCCTCTTCCTCGGCTTCACTCAGCTGAAGACTCACTAGTTATTTCTCCATTCTCCTTAAGTAACATACCTTCTTGGTTGGACATGCCGAAGCTATGTGACCTCTCCCTAAACACTTGAAGCATTTTATCTCACTACTCCTTCTTTTTTAGGGTCTCATTGGGCTTGAATTGAGTCCTTTGAGGTGCAGCCATGGTATTGTTCGAAGAAGTACCTCCCTCCTTATTATTTCTTTCATTCCAGTTTGAAGAATTGAAATTAGAAGAATTCCTTCTCATGGTACCTTTTCTCTAAGTTGCTGCTCCACTTTGGTAGCTTGGTGTACCAAGTCTTCCAACTCCACATAATTTTGTAGCTCAACCACATCTCTAATGTCATTATTCAGCCTATTCAAAAAGCGTGCCATAGTAGCCTCCCTATCTTCATTCACGTTGGCTCTAATCAAAGACACCTCCATCTCCTTGTAATATTCATCAACACTCCTACTACCTTGCGTGAGTCTTTAAGCTTGTTATGAAGGTCCCTATGATAATAGGAAGGGACAAATCTCCTTCTCATCAACCTCTTCATTTCAATCCAAGTATCCACCAAAGGTTCTTCATATCTAAGTCGCTCCTTTTGCAATTGGTTCCACCAAATAAGAGCATAATTTGTGAACTCCATGGCTGCCACCTTTACTTTCTTTTCTTGATTGTAATTGTGCATGAGAACAACTGCTCAATCTTCATCTCCCACTCAAGATAAGCCTTTGGATCACTCTTCCCTTTGAAAGGTGGGATGTTAAGCTTCACTCCCTCAATTCGGTCCTCTCTAGCATCACCTTCATTATCTCTCTCCTCCTTCCACAATCCTCCTTCTACCTCCATCATCATCACGATGTTCTTGATTTTCTAACCGCTCAATTCTCTCATATAACTCCTTTGTATGCTCCCTCATCATCCTTTGCATTTGAGCTATAATAGCCTCTAACAATCTGTTGTTTCCCTGAGGAAGGTACATCACCACCTTTTCCTGCCATAATTCAAGTAAAAAGAAAAAAAAAATGAAAGCAATAGGACCTCACCACACTTCTCACGTGTTTGCACTCTTAAGATGTATCACTCGTGTTTGTTGCTCTCTAATAGGCTTTTGTGTAAAGTGCTCTCTTGCCTTTTACCACTCAATAGCTCTCTTTAAATTCTTAATAGATTCTCCACGAACACACAAGAATACTTACTGAAGACTCAACAATGTGATGACAAACAAAAGAATAGCTAAGTGATGACAGACTAAAAACACAAAGGACTCAGCAAGACACTTCTTTCTCTTTGTTTTTTTTTTTTTTGACTTTTTTTTGTTTTCTATTTCATTTTTTTTTTTTGTGGAATTTGCACTAATTGAGGACAATTGACAAATAGGTGCTGCACAAATTAGAGGAAATAAAGGATGTAGAAATAAAGGACTTCAAATAAATCTAGCACCCAATTAACAAAGAAGACAAGATAAATCCAGCACCCAATTAACAAAGAGGACAAGACAAACGATGAACATAGACAATAGATAGAAAAGAAACAAAGCTGAACAAGAGAAAAAAAAATCAGTACCAAATTATCCAACCTTAGAACTGAGCTCTGATTACCACATGATATGATCCAAACTCCATGAATCACGCAAGAAGGATCTACCAAGATTGGAAATCACAGATTCAGCACGAAATTAACACAGCATCCTATCTCACGCTACAGGTCTCGGAATTTGACAATTCAAAAACAAGAAGAAAACTGACATTCCGAAACACAATTTAGGCTCAAGAATCACTGAAATCTGAATTGTATATCTTGAGATATGGACGAGGGTTAATGGACGTTTCTGGTTAAAAACAATTGAAGTGAATCATGACAACGAAGAAAAAATGAACAAGGCGCCACAATCAAGAGATTGATAAGCCTAGGAACGCCACAAGGATGAGCACCCTTGATATGTTCAGAGAATTCTATGAAGAACCAAGAGAGAGCAAGTCTCACACTTAACAAATATGATCTGAATCCCCTTTTTCAAAAGTTAGGGTTTGCCTTTTATAATGGGCAACACCTTACAATTTTTGACCTAACCCAACAGCTTACTAATTCACCCCACCACTATTAGTAAACTAAAACAATCAAAAAAATAAATAAATAAGAATGTTCAGCCTATTTTAAACATGTACTAAAAAAAAAAAAACTAAGACTAGCTAAATGGGCCTTATTTCAAGCTTAAATTCAAAATTTGGCCCAAACATAGATGCTGCCTTTATGCTCCATTTTACCAATTTGGACTCAAGAAATTAGATGGAGAAATTGGGCTTTATTGAATACAGCCCTCAGGCCTCCATTCCTTCAATTTGCATTAAGCAATTCACCATTTTGGGCTTCAAGTCTTCCAAATTATGGGCAGCCTCAAGAATTGTTGCTACAACTTTGTTGCAATGCCTCCTTTGCCTTCCTAGCCCTTCCTCTTGTCATAGGTCCCCCAAGTCCTTCAAGCGCCTTGTTGTCCTTGCCACTAGTCGTGTCCTCATTACTAGTCCTTGATCTTGTCATGGGTCCCCCAAGTCCTCGAAGTGCCTTGTTGTCCTTGCCACTAGCCATGTCCTCATCACTATCTCACTTACTTTGTAGTTATCAAATTAAAGATAAAATATCTGAATTAAATATATGTTTCAATAAGCCTCAAGTTGCTTGCTAGTTTTAGGATTGAAATTATTCACATAATTAATTTTCTTAATCCATTACTGTCATATATGAGAATGTGTGATGTTACTTGTTAATCTTACACCATCTCCAAAAGATTAATAAGCCAAGTTTATTGTATTTCAAAGCATAACCACTTTGAACATTTGCGATGAAGTGGTTTGGTGTCTTGAACAAAACATGCATTCAGTATATTTACAATAATTCACGCAAAATGCTTTTAGATATTGACCAAAGTTGTGTCATGATTTTTCCTACAGTTTGATGAGCAAAGAGATCAGGTAGTAGTTCAGAGCAAATTCGTCAATTATCTTTAAGAACCCTGAACACCTAACCCTATAAGATTAATATATTCTCAAATATGTCATATGACCTCTACCATTTTTTTGTGGAGTTATAATTTAAAACTTTGTTCCTTAAAGGCCTTGGATAAGCTTAAATAGCAATTGGCTGAGGTAGAGGCTACCCTGGAAGCACAGTAAATCCACAGAGAACTGGTCCTCGGCTATAGGGAGGTCTTGTGATAGATGAATGGGTGAGTACTTTTATTTTACACTTTTCTCCCATTTTGGTCTATATTAGATGTTCTCATTTCAATTTCTCATATTCTGTTCCCTTGTTCCTTGTGTAGAAAAGGAAAGAAGAGAAAGATACCTTGGCTCAATAGCAAGTTGAAGGTGTTGTTGATTCAATGTAAATTATAGAGTATTTCAGTTATTTCTTGGGTCAGTCCTTAATGTTGTCCCAATTTTATGTTTAGAAATTGAATTCCTTGGCCATGATCTGTTTAATGTGGTTGAGTGACTTAAGAAAAGTGCTATTAAGAGATGTGAAAACATGAAGTTTTCATTATTTAAGAATGCTGTGGTGTTATATGCAAGTAAAATTAATACTATGATCAGGTAAACTTAATTGTAATATTATATCATCTCCCATAACTTGTAGATAGCTTGTCTATTTTAAATGATATTGTGTGTGATGGTGAAAATATTCTTATTTAGATAATGGGTTGGTTTTTAGTTGATGGTTAAAATATAAGAAAAGGCAATGTTTTGAATTAGTTGCCTAAATCTAGAAAAGGTAATGTTTTCCACAAGTTGCATAAACAATAAGAGAAAGCAATGAAATAAACCATTGCCTTTAACTAGAGAAAAGGTGTTGCCTTAAATTGGAATAAAATGCAATGCATAAAGGGTGCAAAAGTTGCCTTTGATTGGCAAGAAAAGCGTTGCCTTTGATGAAATATAAGACAATGCTTTTTTTCAGATTGTTGCCTTTGCTTTGTAAACGATTATCTAGATAAAAGGTAATGCCAATGTAAGCAACCCTGGAAAATGTTGCCTTTGAGCAACAGTTTTTTTTGTGTGTTTAGGCAAGGCTTTAACACGTTGCCTTTGAGCTAATTTCTTGTAGTGTGGGAAAGGAATAATGGATGCATTTGACTTTTTGAAGGATAACCTTATGCATGCACCCATATTGTCACTTCTTGATGTTTCAAAAGGGTTTGATTGGAGTGTGATGCATCTAATGTAGGGATAGGGGCTATTCTAATGCAAGAAGGACACCCTATAGCTTACTTTAGTGAAAAGCTTAATGGTGTGATATGATCCAAACTCCATGAATCACAAGAAGGATCTACAGGATTGGAAAACAGATACAATCCGAAATTAACACGGCTCGTGTCTCAACTACAGGTCTCGGAATTCGACGTCAAAAACGGAAGAAACTGACGTTCTGAAACCAATTTAGGCTCAAGAATCATTGAAATCTATTCGTATATCTTGAGATATGGACGAGTTAAACAAGGCGCCACAATCAAGAGATTGATAAGCCTAGGAACGCCACAAGGATGAGCACCTTGATAAGTTAGCAAAGAAATTCTATGAAGAACCAAGAGAGAGCAAGTCTCACAAGCAATATGATCTGAATTGCCTCTCCAAAAGTTAGGGTTTGCCTTTTATAATGAGCAACAACTTACAAATTTGCTTAGACCTAACCCAACAGCTTACTAATTCAGCCCAACATGGATAAAATTCATGCTCCCTCATATGGGCCTTTCAGCCCACTTAAAAAAAAACTTAATAAAAATTAAAGAAAATAACCCAAAATCCAAGCTAAATTCGATTTATGCCATAGGACAGCCCAAATATACTTATTACAAACTTTATTTAGTAACATAAAAAGGCTTAAAAAGATGGTGTCAGCCCATATAGCATCAGGGGTCTTCAAGTGGGGCAATGCAATGCACCATTTTGGGCTTCAAGTCTTCCAACTTAGGGGCAGCCTCCAGAATTGTTGCTACAACTTGTTTTAATGCCTCCTTTGCTTTCCTCTCCCTTGATCTTGTCATAGGTCCCCCAAGTCCTTGAAGTGCCTTATTGTCCTTGCCACTAGCCGTGTCCTCATCATGGTGCTTATTTGAAGTATCCTACTTATGATAAGGAACTATATGCTTTGATTAGGGCACTTCAAACTTGGCAGCATTATCTTTTTCCAGAAGAGTTTGTGATACATAATGACCATGAATCATTGAAATTTCTCAAGGGTAAAGGAAAATTGAATAAGAGACATGTTAAATGGGTTAAGTTCTTGGAACAATTTCCATATGTCATAAAGCATAAGAAAGGCAAATTGAATGTTGTGGCTGATGCCTTGTCTAGAAGGCACAATTACTTTCTATGCTTGATGTCAAATTGCTGGGATTTGAGCTTGTAAAGGAACTTTAGGTGCATGATGAACATTTTGCTCATTTGTTTGATTATGTGAAGGTGCACATAAAGGTTTCTACAAGCATGAAGGGTATTTGCTTAAAGAAAAAGATTGTGTGTTCTGAAAGTTAATAATGAATGCATGTGAAAGATCCATGAGGGTAAACTAATGGATCACTTTGGAGTACTTAAAACTTTGAAGTTTTGCATGAACATTTCTTTTGCCTAATGAACATCAGATGCATCAATTCTGTCAATGTTGTGTTGTGTGCAACAAAGATAAATCCAAGGTAAATCCTCATGGTCTCTACATTCCATTGCCTATTCCAGATTACCTTGGGGTCAATGTTTCTATGGACTTTATTGTAGGCTTGCCAAGAACAAAGATTGGTAAGGATTCCATTTTGTGGTTGTTGACAGGTTTTCTAAAATAGCTCATTTTATTTATTGTAAGAAGGTGGATGATGCTACTCATGTTGCTAATTTGTTCTTTAAAGAGATTGTGAGACTGCATGGACTACTAAGGAGTATAGTTTCAGATAGAGACTCAAAGTTTTGGGTCACTCTTGGAGAACTCTATGGCACAAACTTGGAACCAAGCTTCTTTTCTCCACCACTTGCCACCCACAAACTGATGGGCAAACTGAGGTAGTAAACTGAACCTTGATTACTCTTCTTAGAGCAATGATTAAAAACAATCTTAAAGTCTTGGGAGGAATGCTTGCCACATATTGAGTTTGCACATAACGGAAATTTCCATTCTACCACATTGCATTCACCATTTGAGGTCCCCTAACTCCTCTTGATTTACTACATTTGCCTAACAGTTCATCATTAGTGCATAAGGATGGTAAAGCCAAAGCTGAATTTGTCAAGAAATTGCATGAAAAAGTGAAAGCACAAGTTGAGAAAAAAGTTGAGCAATATGCCAAATATGCCAACAAAGGAAGAAAAAAAAGGTGAAATTTGAACCTGGAGATATGGTTTGGGTTCATTTTCAAAAAGAAGGTTTCTCACAAAATGGAAATCTAAGCTGCAACAAAGGGCGAAATGGACCCTTCAGAATCTTGGAAAGATTGGAGACAATGCCTACAAAGTGGACTTACCAAGTGAGTATGGAGTTAGCACTACTTTTTTCAATGTTAGTGACTTATTTCCTTTGGATGTAGCAAGTGATGAAGACTCCAATTCAAGGTTGAATTCTTTTGAAGAATGAGGGAATGATGAAGATGAGAAGGAACTGACCTAAGCTTGGAGGCAATGGAAGGACTTCAAGGTTATATGACTAGGGCTAATCAATGCTTGCATATGAAAAGCGGATAATCCTCCACCTTGTGATGAATTTTTGTCTCCTACCATGTTTGCTAACTGAAATTTTAAAAAAAAAATATAGGACCTCACAAAATTAATAAAGTGTTTACACTCTTGAAATATGACACTCACTCGTTTATGTCACTCAAATTAGCTTTTAAGAAAAATGTCACTCTTACCTTTTCCACTCAAACTTCCTCTTATGATCTCTAAGAAGAACCTGATCAATGATTCTCTTAAGGAAATAGATTTTGAGCAAAACAAAGAACTTGAGAATAAGGGATGACTACAAGAACTGAAACAAGGAATTTTGTCACAAGAACTTACTAGAACACATTCTGGTTTGTTTTCTTCTTCTTCTATTTTTTTTTTCTATTTTTTAAATGATGAAGAAAAAAAATAAAGAAAACAAGTTCATACTTGAATTACAAGGAAGCTGTGCTCTGAATATCAAATGATATGATTCAACTTTGTTTGAGTCGATGGCTTTGAATCAACAACTAGTATAAACCTAGATCGCCTTGCACTTTCAAGTTGGAGTTTAAGGTTGTGTTTGAGTTTGTTTGTGTTAATCAGAAAATAGACGCCACACTTAAGAGAAGTGAGAAGGTGAATGATAAATCTTGGTTTGATTACCACAAGTTGCCTTGATAAGATCAGATTTTGTTCTTTGCCCTAGAATAAAAGGGAAGTTCTCACAATGGGAGAAAACTCAAAAGAAGTCTATTCATAATCTGCCTTGTTATTTACATTGAGTTCCTATTTATAATCTTAGATGGAATCCAGAAACATTGAGTTGCAGCCTTTACACAATCCACTAAGAGTCCCTATCATTGAAAACACAAATAATTCACCCATGCTTATCATAATTGCCTAGGAACTCTTGAAACACTTAAAACTAACTTTGAAAGCAACTAAAAAGCTTATGAAATTGGAGACACTAGAAGGCACACGAAAATTACAAGAAAATAAGACAAATTACACCTAATTAAAACTAATAATTCCTGCCTAATATGTTTGCAACTTGATCGCTTGAATTGGGCTTCATCTTGGGTCTTCAAGTGACTTCTTAATGTTGGACTTGGCTATTCTTACACGCAGATTAAGAGTGGTCCATTTTGGGAGCTCATGCTCAATTGGATTGTTCTTGGTCTTTGCTTCCATGATTAGACCTTGCAAAGCTTCTTTAGCCTTTTTGCTCTAGCTTTGGTCATGGGCTATCCATGCCTTGATCTTGAACATTGTTGGCCTTGGTTAAATTCTTATCAACGAGTAACTGAGAAACCTCTAAAACCATAAGGTAGGATAGGCACAAGTGCCTAGGTTAAGCAATCCTTGAGTGTTTGGAAACTTTCTCACATGCATCTAATCACTAAAACTTCACATTCTTTTTAGTCAACTTGGTCAATAGCTAGAAATTCTTCAGAAATCCTTGATAAACCGATAGGAATAGCATGTCAATACCTAGAAAGCTACGGTCTTTCATAAGACTAAAATGGGTCTTGGCCATTGCTAGATAGCATCAATCTTTTTCAGTAAACCATAGTCCTAACCTTGGATACAATGTGACCAAGAAATGCCACCTATTCAAGCCAAAATTCGCATTTGGAGGATTTGGCATAAAGCTTGTGATCCCTCAAAGTTTGTAGTACAATACTTTAGATGGCATTCATGCTCCTCCATACTCTTGGAATATACCAAGATATCATTGATAAAGACAATAACAGAGTAGTCCAGGAAGGGTTGAACACATGGTTCATCAAATCCATGAAAAAAGCTAGAGCATTCATCAAGCCAAAGGACATACCAGATTCATAATGGCCATAGCGGTACGGAAAGGTGGTCTTAGGAATATCTTCATCTTTGATTCTCAATTGATGATACATAGAGACGAGAGATCAATTTTAGAGAAAAAAGAAGCTCCTTGAAGCTGATTTGAGCAATTCATCAATCCTTGGTAGCGGGTTCTTATTGCGTACATGACTTTAGTAAGTTGTTGGTAGTCCACACATAGTCACATTGAGCCATCTTTCTTCTTCATAAAGAGCATTGGGCTCCCAGAGGATATGCTAGGACGGATGAAACTTTAATCTAACACATCTTTTAATTGATCCTTTAATTCCCACAATTTAGTAGGGCACATTCGATAAGGAGTATGGATACATGTTGAACTCCTAGGGCCAAGTTTATGTTAAACTCTACCTCCCTCTAAGGAGGCATTCCAAGTCATTCATCTGGAAACATGTCTGGGAACTCTATAACCACAAGGACCTAGTCAAATGTTAGACACTCAGCCTCAACATATTTGACTATTGCTAGAAAGGCTTGATTGCCTTTATTATCTAGTGCAAAAGTCTCATGGATGGAGTCAGACTCGCTGGGATGAGATAATCATCACCTATAAACACAAAGGACAGAGCATTGAACATTGAACCTCACTACCTTGGAATAGCAATCAACATTGGCATGACAAGAGGCTAATCAATCCATGCATAGGATAACATCAAAATCAACCATCTCAAGAAGCATCAAGTTAGGGAGAAAGTGTAGTACAGTTCACGTTGACAACACTAAGGACCAAAATACTAATTGGACCCATAAAGATTCTCCCATTGGAGTACTAACCAAAAATGGGATTTCCAACTCAGCGAATGCAAAATATGGAGACACATATGAATGTGTAGAACCCAGATCAAATAACACTTGTGCATCAAAAGAGCAAACTTGGAGTGTACTTGCAACCACTTCATTGGATGCTTGAGCATATCTCGTATCATAGCAAATATAAGATTGACTTCTGCCCCTCTAGCCTGACCCTATACCACCTAGGCCTCTACCGCATGCGACTCTACACTTGGACCAAAGGAACTCCTTAGGAAAGGGGTAAATGACATGATGTTGATACGGCATGATGGACTAAATTTTGACCTTAGGCCCCTATTAAGCGTCGACAATCTCTCAAGGAGTGATTGGTCTGTCCACAACCATAACATACCCCTCCATTCTCATGACAAATCCGAAAGTATACTTTTCACATGTTCTGTATAGTGGCCTTATAGGGCCTGATTCCTTGGATTTGTGCATGCTCCCCTAAGGCTAGTTGATAGAAAAAGTAGCTAGATGCACTCATAGGAATGGCCCCATAGGAGGTGGAGGCCCTACCTAAGTGCTCCTAATGTTGCCTTAGAGCGTGTAATCTTCTCCTAAGCTAGAACCTCAGAAAAAACTCTTTTCTATCTTAGGTTTCTTAGCTGTCTCCTGAGAGGCTTTCTTTTCGTCTATGCCAAACTCAATGGCATAGGCGTATACGCTTCAAAATAGGAAATTACCCAACACTTTGAAAGAGCTATGAACAATGGTTGTATCAATCCTGGACAAACCTAGAACTCCTTGGTCTTAGTGGACACTAAATCAGGGCATATTTGAAGAATCCAGGAGAAGTGGGCTTTATACTTAGTTCCTTGACATGCCTAATGTTTGTTTCAGTTTCTCAAACTTTAAAGCTAAGTTCTCTCTTTTGCTTTTGGGGAGAAATCTCATCATAAGCACATCCTTGAATTCATCACAACCCATAGGTGGCAATCTGGCTGTCTCCCTACCCTCACGCAATGTTTCATACCACTACTTGGCTGCCGCAAGTCAAATTATAAGATGCTAACTCCTGTCCTATCATTCTGGGCATCTAAGGGCTCGAAGGGCCTTATTGGTTTAGTCTAGGAACATTTGGGGGTCTTCAATCAACATAGTTTATGAGAATGTAGGTGGATTCAACTTGAGTAATGATTCAATTGACACACCTATACCTTGAGTTTGACGGTTCCTTCTGGAGGTTTTTCTTCATCTTGTGGTTATGTTGTGCCTTGCTCGACCATGGTTCAACATCTCCACCAAGTTATTGATAGCCTGATAGACTATCTAATCTCAGCGGCCATATTCATTGTTTCCTCTTTGAGTTTGGGTTCAGGCCTGCCCATCCTTGTGGCCTCCACCCTAACCATTACCTCTATGGCCACAAACCTAGCCTTGACCTCTATAGCCTCCACTCTTACCTTGGCCCTCCTAACCTTGCATTGTGTTGACGCTTTTAAGAGGCATCACCCTTGATTGATTGAACAAGGAATTAGAACACAAGTAGAAATTTGGAATAAGAATGAAATAAGACCAAACAACTCAAAAATA
Organism: Dalbergia oliveri; assembly: GCA_030441495.1. Taxonomy (NCBI): domain Eukaryota; kingdom Viridiplantae; phylum Streptophyta; class Magnoliopsida; order Fabales; family Fabaceae; genus Dalbergia; species Dalbergia oliveri. The sequence goes on from JAMLFY010000006.1 coordinate 38,447,729, forward strand.
GACTCAGAAGACATCCTATAGGCCTTTGATAGGTCACGCTTGTGAAATCGGTCAGCTACCATTTTCACAATCTTGACTCTACTAAAAGACACTTACTCCATATTACATAGGAAACCTGGCTCTGATACCAACTTTGTTGTGACCCAACTTAGGCAATGACTGGTTGTAACATCCCCTGCTACTTTATGGATTGCCAACTGTCCCCGCAAACCAACACGAGTCTTTTCAACGTGCTTTGTCCTCACTTACGGCACGCTTCCTAGGAAAACTTCCAGAGGTACCATCCCAAACCCAGTCAAGCACGCTTAGCTATTTGGAGTTCTTCGTGATAGGCTACAAAAAGAAAGATGCATCTTTGTGGCATAGGTGGTACCAATCAATTCATATAAGCCTTCCTTAACTGTATAAGTCCCATACCTATACAGACTTCAGGATCCCTCTCATTCGGGTGTGTAATTGGTTCATTCATGTACCCCTCCGCTGGCAGGAGCCGCTCCTGTTAGTGCCTTCTGGCACCAAACCTGGCTCCCTGAGATAGTTAAAAAGCATGTGGTTTTAAAAGAGAACAAGAGCAAGCCTTTGCTGCCCTTAAGCATAGGCTAACTATGCACCCATTCTTGCTCTGCCTAATTTTGCTAAATCTTTTGAACTTGAATGTGATGCATCAAACGTGGGCATTGGGGCTGTTTTGATGCAAGAAGGCCATCCGATTGCTTATTTTAGTGAGAAGTTAAATGGGGCTGCCCTAAACTATACCACTTATGATAATAAGGATTGTATGCCTTAGTGCGCACTTTGAAAACTTGGCAGCATTATTTGTTCCCCAAAGAATTTGTAATTCATAGTGATCATGAGTCCCTAAAATACTTGAAAGGACAAGGCAAGCTTAATAAAAGGCATGCCAAATGGGTTGAGTTTTTGGAACAATCCATATGTCATTAAGCATAAAAAGGGGAAGGGGAACATAGTGGCTGATGCTTTATCTAGGAGGCATGCATTACTTTCTACTCTTGAAAGTAAAATTTTTGGGCTTGAGACTTTGAGAGAAATGTATTTGCATGATGCTGAATTTTCTGATATATATGCTGCTTGTGAAAATGTATCTCAAAATGGTTACTATAGGTACAATGGATATTTGTTTAAAGAAAAAAGATTGTGTGTGCCTAAGTGTTCCATAAGAAATTTGCTTGTGAAAGAGGCACATGAGGGAGGATTAATGGGACATTTTGGGGTGCATAAAACTTTGGACATATTGCATGAACATTTTTATTGGCCCCATATGAAACATGATGTGCATAAATATTGTGAGCATTGCATTGTTTGTAAAAAGGCAAAATCAAAAGTGATGCCACATGGTTTATATACTCCTTTGTCTGTTCCTGATTTTCCTTGGATTGATATATCTATGGACTTTGTTTTGGGGCTGCCTAGAACAAAGAATGGCAAGGATTCTATTTTTGTGGTTGTGGAAGATTCTCAAAAATGGCACATTTTATACCTTGCAAAAAGGTTGATGATGCTTGCCATGTTGCTGACTTATTTTTAGAAAGTGGTGAGACTCCATGGGCTACCTAGGAGCATTGTAAGTGATAGGGACACTAAGTTCCTAAGTCACTTTTGGAGAACATTGTGGGGTAAGCTTGGTACTAAATTACTTTCTCTACTACTTGTCACCCACAAACTGATGGGAAAACTGAGGTAGTGAATAGGACTTTAGGCACTTTGCTTAGGACTATTTTAAAGAAGAATCTTAAGTCTTGGGAAGAATGTTTGCCTCATGTTGAATTTGCTTATAATAGGGCTGTCCATAGCACAACTAATTGTTCACCATTTGAAATTGTGTATGGATTTAATCCTATGACACCACTTGATTTATTGCCTATGCCTAATATTCCTGTTTTTAAGCATAAGGATGCACAGGCTAAAGCTGACTATGTGAGAAGCTGCATGAGCGTGTGAAAGCTCAAATAGAGATGAAAATTGAGAGCTATGCCAAGCAAGCTAACAAGGGAAGAAAGAAAGTTGTATTTGAACCCGGAGATTGGGTTTGGGTACACATGAGGAAAGAGAGGTTCCTGAACAAAGGAAGTCCAAACTCCAACCTAGAGGGGATGGTCCTTTCCAAGTGTTGGAGAAGATCAATGACAATGCCTACAAAATTGATTTGCCTGGTGAGTATAATATCAGTGCCACTTTTAATGTTGCTGATTTGTCTCTTGATGCAGGTGATGAGGAGTTGGATTTGAGGTCAAATCCTCTTCAAGAGGGAGGGGATAATGAGGACACGACTAGTGGCAAGGACAACAAGGCGCTTGAAGGACTTGGGGACCTATGACAAGAGGAAGGGCTAGGAAGGCAAAGGAGGCATTGCAACAAGTTGTAGCAACAATTCTTGAGGCTGCCCCTAATTTGGAAGACTTGAAGCCCAAAATGGTGAATTGCTTAATGCAAATTGAAGGAATGGAGGCCAGGGCTGTATTCAATTCAAGCCCAATTTCTCCATCTAATTTCTTGAGTCCAAATTGGTAAAATGGAGCATAAAGGCTGCATCTATGTTTGGGCCAAATTTTGAATTTAAGCTTGAAATAACCATTTAGCTAGTTTTAGTTTTCATTTTTTTAGCACGTGTTAAAATAGGCTGAACCTTCTTATTTATTTATTTTTTTTGATTGTTTTAGTTTACTAATAGTGGCGGGCTGAATTAGTAAGCTATTGGGTTAGGTCTAAGCAAACTTGTAAGGTGTTGCCCATTATAAAAGGAAAACCCTAACTTTTGAAAAAGGGATTCAGATCATATTTGTTAAGTGTGAGACTTGCTCTCTCTTGGTTCATAGAATTTCTGAACTTATCAAGGGTGCTCATCCTTGTGGCGTTCCTAGGCTTATCAATCTCTTGATTGTGGCGCCTTGTTCATTCTCTTCCATTCTTGTCATGATTCCCTTCAATTGTTTTTAACCAGAAACGTCCATTAACCCTCGTCCATATCTCAAGATATACAATTCAGATTTCAGTGATTCTTGAGCCTAAATTGTGTTTTGGAACGTCAATTTCTTCTCATTTTGAATCGTCGAATTTAAACCTGTGGTACATGATACGATGTATTAATTTTCATGCTGAAAATCTGTGATTTCCAATCTTGGTAGATCCTTCTTGTGTGATTCATGGAGTTTGAATCATATCATGTGTATTGACAAAATAGGCAAGTGGTGGCCTATGCATCCAACAACTCAAGTCTCATGAAGCAAACTATCCCATGACCTAGAGTTAGTGGTAGTTCGTGTTCGTTGAAGGCGTGGAGACATCATCTGTACGGAGTAAAGTTTAAGGTGTTCTCTGATCACAAGAGTCTCAATATCTCTTTGATAGAAGGAGTTGAATATGAGGCAGAGGAGATGGATAGAATTCTTAAAGGATTACGATTGTGGGTTGATTATCATCCCAGCAAGCTAATGTCATGGCTGACACCTTGAGTCGAAAGTCATTATGCCCGCCTTAGATGATGGTTAAGGAGGTGGAGTTGATTGAGAAGTTTAGAGACCTAAACTTGGGATGACTTTGACTCCTGAGACATGAAGGTGTGCCATCTCAATGTAACGAGTGACTTCAAAGAGAAAATCACTCATGCCCAACAACAGGATGAGGAGTTTAAGCAGACCTTAGAGGCAATAGAGATGGGAAAGTTGAAGGGATTTACCTAAGGAGCTGATAAGCTTGGAGGTTTATGGGCCGAATTTGTGTGCCGGCGAGTGGACCTCGGAAAGGAGATTTTGGAGGAGGTTCAAAGAGCCACTTCACTATTCACCTTGGTACTACCCGATGTCTCAGGACTTGAAGAAGATGTTTTGGTGGCCTGGTTTGAGAGAGATGTGGCCACGTGGGTGAGTAAGTGCTTAGTCTATCAAAAGGTGAAGATTGAGCAGCAAAAACCTTCGGAATGTTGCAACCTTTGTCGATTTCGAATGGAAATGTGATAGTATCTCGATGGATTTCATAATAGGTCTACTTAAGACCCAAGCTGGCCATGATGCCATATGGGTGATCGTGGATCGACTAATGAAGTTGGCTCACTTTTTGCTTGTTAAGGTAACTTATTCATTTGATAAGTTGGCTCAGTTGTATATCCAAGAGATCGTGAAGTTCCATGGAGTGCCATCGATGATAATCTCAAATCATGATCTAGTTTACGTCATGTTTTTGGGGAGCCATTCAGAAGGCATTTGGTTCGAAGCTCTGCTTGAATCGACATACCACCCTCAAATGGATGGGTAATTGAAAAGGACTATACAAACCTTGGAGGATATGTTGATAGCGTGTGCTTTGGACTAGAGGGAATGTTGGGATAGATACTTGCCATTGGTTGAGTTTGCATATAATAATAGTTGTCATAGGAGCATGGCATGGCAGGTATGAGACCCTACTATGGAAGACAGTGCCCTTGTGTTGGTATGAGCCCGGTGAGCAAAGTATGTTAGGACCTGAAGTTGTGAGGGAAACAACGGAACAAATTAAGAGGATTAGAGATAGGATCCTTATCGCTCAAAGTCAACAAAAAAGCTATGCGGATAAATGGCGAAAGCCATTGGAATTCCAAGAGGGAGAGCATTTATTCCTTAATATCACCCTACAACAGGCATATGACGAGCTATGAGAGTCAAAAAGTTAAGGCCCAGATTTCTTGTTCCCTTTGAAATCCTTAATAGAGTGGGTCAGTAGCATCTGAATAGCCTTACCACCAAATTTGTCCAACCTTCATGATGTCTTCCATGTCTCATTAAGGAAATATCAACCCAACCTTAGTCATGTGTTAGAGCCAGAACAAGTACAATTAAGGGAGGACCTAACCTTTAATCTACCACCTACGAGGATCATAGAAGGAGCCAAGATTGAGGAAAAAACCGTGCCTTTGGTCAAAGTGGCGTGGACAAGGAAAGGAGAGGAATTTACATGGGAATTAGAGTAGAGATAAGGACACGGTACCCAGCTATTCACAAGTAACAAATTCCAAGGGTGAAATTCTTTTAAGGAGGGGAGAAACGTAACGCCCCAATTTTTCCGTGTACAAAATGACCAAAATGCCCTGAGGTCATTTTTGCCTGGAAATGAGAATGGCCTATCAAGCTATCCTTAAGGGATAGTTTAATGTTTGAAGGGGATTACATGTGCTATGGATGTGTTAGAGGTGAAAGTCTCAATTCCTGGTTTTTCCATGCACAAAATTATTAAAATACCCCTAAGGTAATTTAACATGGGATTAAGTGACGGCTAACCAAATATACCAGAGAGTTGGAAATGTTAATTATATGGAATGCTTGATATCTGGAAAAGTCCAGGAGGTCCCCAAAGTCTTCGTGTAAAATTACCTTGTTACCCCTAGTTAGTGCTAAATGAGCTTAATTAAGTGATTAAGGAAATATAGGCAATATTAGGCTCTAATTAAAGATAAATTAATTTTTTTTATTAATCTTGAGTTTAAAATAATTATTTGAGATTAATTAAGACCTAAGCTTGTTTAGGGAAATTTAAATCCCATTCTTATACAAAGAGCTCATGTGACATAAAGTAAAACTTAAAGGCAAATAGTATTTTCTCTCTTTTCTAAAATTAGGGAATATGTTGGAGTTTGAATTTCAAACTAATTAAGCTTAACTCAACTACATGTGTAAAACCACTCCTTAATCATGTCTTGAAAAGCCTTAAACACATGGTTACTAACCCCAAACACTCAATTACCAATTCCTAACTCATTATCTAATTAAATCTATCTCTAATCCATGTCCTAATGCACATGAAACAAGGAATTTGCCCCCAAAATAGCCCCCTGGTCACAGAATCCCTCCCCCATTTCTGTCATATTTTAATTTTTCACAACACATACACTCAAAAACTCCCATTCCTTACCATTTGCTTTTTTGTAGTCTTGCTCACCAAGTTTAGTAAAAAAATCTCTTTCTCTCTAAAACTCAAAGCTCCCTTCTTCTTCCTGCTCCACCTTCAAGAAACTCCATTCCCAACCTCCATCCAAGCTCTCAACCCCAAACCACCACACCTCCACCATAGATCAACTCACAAACACCTATTCTTTCCATTCCCAAACACAAGAACACAAGAAAAGTCCTCCCTCCATTTCTTTCCCTTTGGTCAAATCTGGTTCCCTCTAAGAAAAGATTTTTTCTTCTCATTCTACAAAAGATCAAGTTTACTCTTGCAAACAGAAACATACTTGGTAGGGATTTTATTTTATGTTCTTTCTCTGTTCCTTCATTCTTTTTTGGTTTCGTTGTTGGTTGATGGTCAAGACCATAGATTGATAATGAGGGTTCTTGATGTTGGTTGTGAAGCCATCATATATTTGACCTCTAAAGCTCAAGACTTGATTTTTGGTTTTCAAAGAAAATGAGAAATGAAATGTTTGTTGGTGTTCTTTGGTTGTTTCTTTTTGAGCTTGTTGGTGAGTCCAAGAAATAAGGTTCTTGGTGTAACACCCTAATATTTAACCCAACACGCCTAGGACGTATTAAGATTAACTAGTTATTACTTCCTTATGAACATCATTTGTAAAATAACTTAGCGGAAAATACAAATAAATTTTTTTTTTGAAATGAATCATGTAAAACAAAGTGCGAGCCTTTGCATATAACATAAATGTAACATGAAGCGGAAGAATAAATAAATCATACAGAACATAAGCATTTAAGGACACATCAATCATGAGGACAATCATCATAATATTAGTCATAATAGTTTAATACATAACCATGAATTACAAAGGAAGGCATAAAGTCTTACCATATAAGTGGGAGAGCTTACATACAATAAGAAACATAACAACGAATATATGAAACAGCCCCAAAAGATACTCCCCAAGAACAACCCTCCCCCAGAGCCTACGGTCAACGCTGATCCTCGATGGAGAGATGTAACCTACGACTCCGAAGCCTCGGATGTGGCCCATGAAGAGGGGGCATGGGCATGCGAATCGGCGGAGCCGTGACCACCTCGGCAAGGCGCCTCGGGCTCGTACACGCCTCATAGGCCTCGAGCTGGAGAGCGTGTCCTCGCTACCCTCTGGCGGCCAAAGGCAGGAAGGGGAGGAATCCTCTCGAAAAGGATCGGGAGTGAGTCCTCGGAGAGGTCCCACACCAACGACGTATGAGGGTCATGCTCCAATAGTCACGCTTGAGGATGATGGTCGTAGGGCATGGCGTTCTTCTCATGGGGGTCGCGTCCTCTCAAAATCATGTCATCGCCATAGGGAGAAGTCGGGGTGAAGCGGAAACTGAGATCAGAAAGGCAAATGGGCGTCCCATGTATGCAAAAATGCGTATAGCATAATGACCCTCGAAGTGGTAGGACTCGATGGTCTGGATCGTATGTAGCTCCTACGGGCGCATCAACAAAAATCACGAACGACGCCATCGCAGCTGGAGACGTAACGGAAAGAAAGAGAGAGAGGGGTGAGAATCTTGCTAAAGAATCAGTCAGGAAAAATCCTCTATCCTAGTGTCATCGTCTACGTCCCCAGGAACCTTGGGTTTATTATAAAAAGGTTAAGCATGCATAGGTTCATTATGAAGTTTTCCAAGTTAGTTATCCAAGGTCCGTGTCTTTTATAATGAATCTAAATGCATGTATGCAGCATAATAGTTCATGGATGCATGACAGTACTTTAGGCAAACCAAACAATAATCAAATAACATGTAAGTGGCATGTAACTTCTCTTGAACATATTTCCTTTTCTTATACTTGTGACACCAAACATAATAGTAACCGCCCCTTTAAACTAGGCTATGAGCTCATACCTTAACTAGTCGTCACTAGTTCTTACTTATCCTCTTGATAAGCGAATCATAAACATAATCATAATCATCATAATCCCGACTCCTGAGTACGGGTAGGGGCCTGAGGATCACCCATCATGGGACTTTTTCCTTCTTCGAAACGCATCAGACTGGTTAAGACCAGCGACTTTGTCCGCTTTGGAGGCTAATGTCGATGCCCTACGGTTTTACCTTCTTTCTCGGAGGGGGAGTACGTCTCGGTGTGTCACATTAAACATCTTATTTCTCAAAACTTTCTAAGTCTCTCAAATTTGACGAAAATTCGGCAGCTAACTACTGAATTTCCTCAAATTTGAGTCATGCCACATAATCTCAATCACATGTATCATTGTTATGGAACTCTCTCAATTAAAATTATAATTCACATGAGCATATTCTTCTAGTTCGTTCATATTTCGAACCTCATGCATCTCAAATTAAGGCATAATACTTCATCACATCAACACGCCAATTATACACATAAAGTTTCATGCTCAAGATATTAATCATAATCACATCATCATAAAGGTTCATCATCATAAATATGCTCACTCAGCCTCCTATCTCATAGTATCTTATGCTTTGGCCCTCAAGGTCTTAAACTTGTCTTCTAATTATTCTAATACCCATATTACATCTTTATTACCCTCAAGAGGTTATCACTTAAACTTTTCTCTAAGATTTAGACTTACTAAAAATTCCAAACAGCATTGTGCATGTAAGGGCAGATATCATATACGCTCAGGGCTCTAGAATCTTCGTGACCCTTTTAAGATCCGTCTTCACCTAAGGCTCCATAATCAATTCCTAAACCAATTATGAGGGATTCCTAGGCATGTTTTCTAAGTTGTAAACCATTTTCCTCAATCTAACTATGCTGGAGCAGAATTGTATTTTACCATGTCTAAGTGTGCTAGAATTCCCATTTTAAGTCCTTATCATCACCTTAAGCTTTGTAATTAATACCTAATCATTTATGAAGGGTTTTTATACATGTTCTACTGATTATGAACCATTTATCCTTGAATTAGTCATGCTGGAACAGGTTTGCATCTTTCCATAGTTAGGTGTTCTAGAATTCTCAATTTGAACCCTTTTTAGTTACTTAATCTTTTCTAACTTCTCTAAAATGTTCCTTACTTCACTCAAACATAATTTTATACATTTCCACACCATAAAACAGATTTAGTACAGTGACCAAACATGGAGTTACAGAACCAAATGTAAAGCACATAAAATCACATAATCTCATGAATTGAAATGCATACAAGTTGCTACTTTTCTCTTGGAATAATTCTAGGAACTCAAAACTCTTTTAGAACTCAAATCCTTACATTAAAATCATGCAATTACACATGAGGTCAGTAGCTAAATTAATTTGTTCATAAAATAGATTTAAAATATATAATTTCATTCATAATGTTGCTTAGGTGCTCCTAAGCTTAGAAAAATTACAAAACATGAACTATGGACACTTGAGATTAGAGGAACTCATACTAAGTCCATCATCATCACCACAAGGCCGAATGGCTTCTTTAAAAATGCCAACATTTTCTTAAAACCTTACATAGGATACTTGGGCAAGTCTTTGAGCTCTAGATCATTAAAGTGATGACATAAACTTAAAACATGCTATGCACCTTGTAACACTTAGTAATTAACCAAATACACCTAGGTTGAATTTGATTAATGACTAGACTTTACTCTTTGCTTTGGTTCTTTCATCATATTTTGAAAATACTTAGTGAAATTACGAGCCATTTTTTTTTAACATAATTGAAATCGTGAGCCGCATAACATAAACGATTAAGCGGTAGTAAAATAAGACATTTAAGAATCTAAATATATCATATTGGCTCCATCACATAACATCCATAATGCACATCACAACATATATACAATAACCTCACTCAAAAGGTGAGTTAAGTTCATACATCATATCTTACACCTTCACACCATAGGAAACTATTTATAAGGAAATTCATGCCCCTAAACTAGATAACCTTAAAAGCTGAGGAAGGCTACTCTAAAACTGGGATGTATAACACTCTTAAGACTACTTAAACTCTCTAGGGCCACTGTCTTGGAAACGGGAAGAAACCCGATCCACTGACGAGCTTCCTCGGAAGGGGGCACACGAGATGCACCAGGCTGGGGTCGCATGGACGATCTTCTTGCTAACCTCGGCTGAACAACTGTTTCCTCACTACCCTCTCTTACACGTGGGAGAGTAGGAGAGAGCTCTCAGAATAAGCATGAGTAGGAGGGTCCTCTGAAGGGTCAGTTTCAGAATATCTCGTTCGTGGATTATACTCTGGAAACCATGGACAGCGGATGAGGCGGGATAAGAACGTAACATTCTTTCATCAAGTGGACGTGCATGTTCGAAAACCATTTCATCGCCATAGGGAGAAGTAGGAGAAAAATGATAACTAGGGACAGGATGTGCAAATGGACGACCTACGTAAATAAAACGAACGAGCACCTTCCTTCAAAGTGATACGAATGATGCACCGGATCATAGTGGAATTCCCAAGTAGGGTGTCAACGACGGGACGAATGTCGCCATCTGAATCTGAAGACAATGAAAATAAAGGAAAGGGAGTGAGAATCTTACTAAAGAATTCTCAGGGTATCTCCTTCTACGGTGTCATCATCAAAGTCTCCAGGAATCTCGGGGTTATTATAAAATAGTGAACATACGAAGATTAAATTTTAAGTTCAGAAAATACTTTTACCGAGATTCGACCAATTTTAATTATGCGTCTTATAATGCATCATAATCTTAACATGTCATATTTATAATGAACTTTTCTTTTATCATTACATCATATTCCTCATCATCATCATTAATATAACATGCATAGAAGAACATCATATTTCTCATCATCAACTCATGTATGTTATGCACAGAAGAATATCATAATAGCTACACATGGACATGGTGCACATATTTATTTCTTTAGTACCTTAGGTGACTTTAAAATCTTATCATCCTCATTATTTTCCTTGGGCCACCCTATACTCCACCCTTTTGGGAGTAATCTAGGTTATGAGCTCATACCTTACTAGTCGTCACTAGCATATACTTATCCTTTTTGATAAGTTAAAGTCCTAACTCTACCCTTTTGAGAGACAGGTTAGGGGCTAGAATCACCTTTTCACCACCTATAGTTTGATGGGTCCAGGATCATTTTCTTATAAATTTTAAGTCACCAATAAGTCTTTGCATGTTACAACTCGCAATTCATAATAATTCTAACATTTTCTTATTTAAGTCTTATTCTGGAATAATATATATCAACTATAATCATGCATCTGGAGATTCCAGGAAAGAGAGGTGGGTCACAATGGACACGCTTAAATACCAAATCTTTCCTTAGCCAGAATCTTTCCAAATTGCACTCTTAAAGGAATACACTTTCTTCAAGTAACAAAATATGTCCTTATTTCATGCATAAGTTTTCATTGTTTGCAACAGCAACTATAACATACAAACCAGGGAATCAATCAATGACACCAAATTCTTAATAAGCATCAAATCACATTTTAAGTACACATAAAATTACTAGCTTCCCATAAAATTCTTACAAAGTTTTAAAACTCTTTTAGAACTAATTCTTTTTGTTAAACTTGAAAGAAGTCATAGGACTTTAGGCCTAACTTAACCATGGGACCGATTTATAACTTGAAAGAATGTTCATAATTAAATCTTTCACTTAAGATAAAAGGAGCAAGTCTTGAGCTTTAGAGATTTAGGTGACATCTTAGAATTATTACCATGCTATGCAACCTTATTTTAATCTTATCTTTATAAGGTGATAGCTTGGAATTATAAACATGATATGCAATTCCATTTCTTTATCTTTAAGATTTAAGGTGATGACTTGAAAATTAAACATGATGCAAGAACTTGTAATATAAACATGATGCAAGAAACTGAAGGCGGTAATCCGCAGGACCAGTAAAGGGAGAAGAGAATCTAAGCAAAGACGTAGTCCGCATAGGAAGGTAAGGGAGAAGAGAATTACATTTTTTAAGCTCCAATTCTCAAGACTTCTTAAAGAATAAATTCTTTAACTCCAATTATCTCATTTCTTCGCTTATGATTCATAGGCAAGTCTTTGAGCTCTAGGATTTTTAGGTGATGACATAAAATAAACATGCCATGCATTGATTCTTTTAGCCATTATAAAATAAAGTGAGAGCATAAAATAAACATGAGATGCAACTTCTTTATTATCTTTAGAGATTAAGTGACAACTTGAAATTTAAACATGAAATGCAAGCTTGAAATTTAAACATGAGATATGCAAGTTCATTTATTTATTCTTGAGAATTTAGTTATGACATAAAATAAATATGGTTATGCAAGACATAAACTTAAACATGGATGCAAGTTCACTTGATCTCTTTACTAGAGCTCCTTCAAGACTTTAAGAAAATTATGATTTCAACCCAATATATGTATCTTAGCAAGACAAAGTAAAAAAATACATATTTCATATTCAAACCTCAAGATAAAAACATTATTCTTTAAAGTTTTGCATTAAATGGAATGTTCAAGCTTTAGAGGCCTAACTTGTGATGGATTTACAACCCATATTCAAGGTCCTCATCATCAAGCCATCATTTCATTCCTTCCTAGGCCATTTGGCCAAAACCATGAAAGGAAAATAAGGAAAGAAAAACTGAAATTTTAGAAGCTTTGGAAACTAGTGAAACCTTCAAGTTTTAGAGATCTAACTTGTGAAAGCTTTGCAACCAACACTCAAGAATCTCATCATCAAACCATGGTCTCATCATAAGCTAGGCCATATGGCCGAAATACTTTAAAAAGAAAGGAAGAAGACTGAAAATGAAAACTTAAAAGAAAGCTCATGAAAACATCATTTTTGAGCTAGAAACATAACTTGTCTTAGCATAAAATGAACTTAGAAACACCTCCCTACCTAATTTGATTTGAAAGAAAGGAAGAGAACTTGGTTTCCTTGAGTGAAATGAAGCAAAATATCCTTGAAAAGCTGAAGGAAGAATTTGGCCAAGAGAAAGAAAGAAAGAAAGCTTTTGGTGCTCCTAAGACTAGAATTTGTGTAAGTTATGAACTAAGCATCTAAACTATCTTCAAGCATGCCTATTTATAGAGATTTTGCAGCTCATAAATGGACAAAGGAAGGAAGGAAATCTGACCAAAAATTAGAAAAAAAATAAGGAAGAAAAATCATTTTGTTTGGTGGCTTAAAACATGGAATCATGTTTCCATGTTTTCATGATTCTTTGTTTTCATTCTTTGGATTTTTGTGTAATAATTTTCTGACTTATTACTCAATAATTTCAGCCATTACAGCCTTGTGGAAGAGGATTTTGTGTGTTCCATGTATTATTTAGGTGTAGGCAAGGTATTCATGTAATTTAGAGAATTTACGGTTAAGGGCTTAAGTGAATTACTAAGCAATTTGGGTGTTTTAAGCAATTTTAGGTTCTAATCAATCTAAATAAATAATTTTGACTCTAGATTAGTAATTAGAATTTAATAAGCTTTAATTTGAGCCTAATATTGTTTAGGTTTCGTTAGACAAATCGAAAATCTCAAAATTTGCAAACTGCACAAGAGGGCAAAAACGGTAATTTAACCCAAACTACCGGGACCATCCGACTTAACCAAGGGTCATTCATAACTTAAAAACACCTTTTAAAATATTTTAGTGAGGTTTGGACTAGAGTCGGCATGCAAATGGAGTTAAAACGGCCGCAAGGGCGTTTTGGTCATTCACGCGTCGAACTCAAAATTGAGATTCTTCTGCTCTATTAACACACATAGCACAAACAATCCTTTATTATCCTCAAAACATCCCCTTGAGGACGGGTGGGCCCACGATCCTCATTTCTGAGTAAAATAACCTCAAGGGCATTTTGGTCATTTTACACATACAGAAATTGGGTTTGCAATGCTTGTACGAATTGCTCCTAACTTCTCTTCTAACGTTATATTCCTTTATTGAGAATTGTTTGGTCTCAAATTTTATATAATATTTACCTACGGTAATTTGGTAATTTCTAATGACAGGAAAGATTACAGGAAAAATTGGGCGTTACACACCTCATTTTTATTCTTCATTAGAAAATAAAGTGAGGACATAAAGTAAACATGAGATGCACTCTTTTATTATCTTTAGAGTTTAAGTGATGGCATAGAACATAAACATGCTAGACAAGAAAGTAAACATGAGATGCAAGGTTCAATTCTTTATTTTAGTGCTCTAGGCCCCTTGAGGTTTTTACCCCAAATCAACAATCAACTTTAAGGTTGAAATAGGTAGGCTTTGAGATTTATTAAATGCGGATGCACATTGTTGTTTTAATCTTTAAGTTGTTTAGTGATGACTTGAAAATAAACATGCTATGCAAAGCATTAAAGTAAACATGAATGCATCTCATTTTAGATCTTAGCTAGAGCTCTTTGCAAGACTTTAAAGGAACATGAAGCCTCAACCCATTATGTATCATAAGGCAAGCTTTAGAGTTCTTAGCACCTAGACTTCAAGGAAGTCTTAAGGTTTGAACTTCATCATCAAGCTCAAGAAAATAGTCACAAAGTTCAACACTTTGTCTAAACAAGATACAAGAACTAAGTCATATTCTTTATTTTATTGCTCATGGGCTTCAATCTAGAGTAAAACTCTTAGAACGGCCGACCAACTTTAAGGTTGGCAAGGGTAAGCTTAGAGCTCTTTGAAAACATGTGATTAATTTTCTTTAACAAAACTTTTGTGATCTACTTAACATTTTTACAAACTTTGTTCAAATAAAGGAAAGGAAGCCGAAATCTTTTGAGGAAAAGGGAAAAGGAACTGAAACTTTTAAGGGAAATAAGGAAGGAAATCAAAATTATGAGCAAGAAAAAGAATGAAAAACACAAGCATGTATGGTCCAAGACCAAGTTGTTTCAAGCTTTAGAGGTTTCTCACATGACAACAACAAGTCATTATCTTGAAACCTCATCATCAAGCTCATGTTCTCTTCATAAAAAGGCCTCTTGGCCGAAATGCAAAGAAAGAAGGAAAAGAGTTTGAACCAAGAGAAAACTAGAACTTTTCTTAAGGAAAACAAGTAAAAACTTGAAAACAAAACCCCTACCTAAGGAAGTCTTTGAAGGAATGAAAGAAAGCTTGAGTTCTTGAAGAGTTGAGAAGACAAAATCTCCTCTTGGATGTGATGATGGATTCGGCCAAGGAGGATGCTCAAGGAAGATGATTTTTCCTTGAGTTTCTAAGCTTGGAATGGAAAGTTTGAGTGTTTAAGAGATGGTTTAAGGTGAGGTAGTGGTGGTTTATGGTTGTTAGTGGTGGTTTGTGGTGGTGGCAAGGTTCTTTGAGAGGAAGAAGAAGATGAAGAAGATAAAGAGAAATTTGAGAGAAAAAGCAAGAAAATGCAAGACAACTAAACTTAGCAAATGATCTAAAGTGTATCAAGGTTCTTCCAAGCTTGGTATTTATAGAAAATTGGCAACATGGAGGCTGCCAAAGGCGAGAAGGCCGACGGTCTTCATGGCCAAAGAGAAGAAAATATCTCTTGATTGGTATGGGCAAAGGCATGGGCAAAGCATGGTGAAGTATGGGCAAGGCATGGGCTTTGGAGTGAAGAAAATTTCAACATGTGGCACTTTTCCTTGGCCTTGCATTAGGCAAGATTTGGGACAACCAAGGGAGGATTTGTTTGTCATGTAATTGTGGTTTAGTGATGTGTTTAGGTGTTTCTTTGATTAAGGTTTTGGTTAGGAGTTGTAAGGAAGTGTTTAGGTGAGGTAATTGGGTAATTAGGAGTGTCAAGACTTGATTAAGGAGTGGTCATACTAGATTAACAAATTAAATTCATTTTCTTAGTCAAATGAGGTATGGCACAATTCCTTAATTTAAGGAATTGGAGAGAAAACACTATTCAAGATTCCATGACTAGGAATCTTGAATTAAAGAATGCAATTAGAGTTTATCTAAGCAATCTTAGGTTCTAATTAACCTTAATAAATTATTTTGACTTATTTTGACTCTAGATTAATTATCGAAATAAATTAATCTTCGATTAGAGCCTAATGTTGCTTAGGTTTGCTTAACTCGTCATTAGGCTCACTGAACATTGTTCTAGGGGCAAAATGGTAAATTTACACTAAATGCTGGACCTCCTGGCAACTAGACATCAGATATCACTCATAAACATCATTCCAAACTTCCTAGAAAAGTTCTGGACTCAAACGACCTTTTACCCATGTAGAATACAGGAGGGGTATTTTGGTCATTTTGAGCCGAAAGTTTAAAACGAGATTCACCTCGATATCAAACATACACATATAATCCCCTTTAAACATTGAGTTGACCCATTTGGGGTAGGTTAACTCCTTTAATTTGAGTAAAAATGACCTCAGGGCATTTTGGTCATTTGTACTCAACAGCAAAAATGAGACGTTACACTTGGAACCATGGTATTGGAAGACTCTAAAGCTCACTTCCATTTTGTTGAGATTGATTAGGGTTAAAGAGTTTCATTCTTTATAAAGTCCTGAGTTTGAGCTTAATAAGATATAAAAGTGGATTTGCATTCATGTTTATGTTTCAAGCTCTTGAATTTCATGTTTAAATTCCAAGCCTTGATTATCATATTTAAATTTCAAGTTATCACCTTAAATCTTAAAGATAATAAAATGGACTTGCATTTTCATGTTTAAATTCCAAGCCTTGCATTTCATGTTTAAATTTTAAGTCATCACCTAAACCTTGAAGACTTCAAACTAAACTTGCATTCTCATATTTATATTTCAAGTCTTGCACATCATATTTATATTCCAAGTTATCACCTTATAATGATAAAAATTAAAATGAGATTGCATTGCATGTTTATGATTCCAGCCATCACCTAAATCTCTAAAGCTCAAGACTTGTCTGCTTTATCTTAAATAGAAATTTTGATCATGGACACATCTTAATATATACATTTCAGCCTTGTGAGGAATTTGGGTTTGAATTTGGTTTTATTTTATTTTGAGGTTGAATCTTGTCTTTAAGATGAATTTTTGGAAGGTTTAGAAACTCAAGAGGAGTGGAAATGTGATCTCTAAGTGATTAAAAACCTATTAATGAAATATTTAGTTTTGCTACTGTTTTGGCATTTATATTTAGGTTCTCAAGGAGATAAAATAGTTTGAAGTGAAAATGAATAATTTTTGAGAAAAACTAGTAACTAGAAAGGATTAAAAATGTGATTTCCCAAGCTTTTAGAAATTAAAATTTTGGTTACTGATTGAGATTAATTAAAGCTGTAAGGTGCTGTTTGGTATTGTTTATATGTGTAAAATTTACTAATAATTGTTGTAAAAATTGTTTTTAGCAACTTGGAAAAAACTAGTAACTAGAGATGATCAAAAATGTGATTTTTCAAAGCTTTTAGAAAATGAAACTTATGGCTACTGATTAGTAATTTTTGGTTCTATAAGGTGCTGTTTGGTACTGCCCTTGTGTGTAAAAATCATTAATAATTGTTGTAAAAATTATTTTTGATGTCTTAGGTGCCTAAAAGAATAATTGAAAGTGTTAGTTTGGACCATTTTGCAAAATATGGCAAGTTGTGCTTAAAATTATCACTAAGGAATTTTGCCCAAAAGGATTTAATTAGAGTTAGTAATGATTTTGAATGTGTCTATATATAAATACCATTTGTGATGTTTAGAAAAAGTTTTAGAAGCATTAACACTTGCTAAGTGTAAAAAATGTGAGGCTATGCATTCCGACCCTAAAATCTAACAACATTAGGTTTATGGCCCAAAAAGGTTTTTATGATGAATTTAGATAATTTTTAAGTGTTATGGATTTCTTAAAAGCATAGGTTAATTCTATGGATCATTAGTTTGAGAAAGTAATTTTGACCCCTTTTAGGACTCAAGTGTAATTATTCATAACTTGATGCTATTAATATGAATTGATGACTATGCATACTTGATTCTTGAATTATGCAAATGATAATCTCTAGTATATTGTATATATCCTGTTAAGCCTAGTATATGCATTAGCTGAGTAGGTCCTTGATTTTTGGCATACGGGTAGGAGCATGTTTACCGTTATGAGATCCTGATGATATCATGCTTATGGATTTATGCAAAGAGTGTGATGCATGCTTATGTGATTATGAATGAATGATTGACATGCATGATTTATGTGTTCTATGGCATGAAGCAAATTTGGGAAGTTTAAACCACCGTTATGAATTTGCATGAAATTTGTGGACTTATAAATTATGAAATTTATGAGCATGAAATGTTAAATGATATGTTATGATGATGGCTAAGATTATATGCTCATGTTTGCATCTCTAAATAACATGATAAGATTAAAGGTGACATAAGACACATGAAATGACCCTCTAGACTAGGAATTAATGGTTAGAGAGGTGATCCAATGAGGGGATCCTTTTGACTCTAGGAATTAATTGTTATGAAAGCTTATCCTATGCCCTATCCCACTCTCTGAGTTGGAATTAGTTTATAGAGAGGATAAGTGTAGACTAGTGACGACTAGTTAGGTATGAGCTCATAACTTAGAATTCTCAAGAGGAGAGAGTATTAGGGTGGCCCCCATAGAAGAGAATAAGAAAGTTAAGTCACCTAAAAGGACAAAGAGGAGAATATTATGTTTGAAGGATTATGTTCTTTATGCCATGTCTATTTAATATGATTTCTATGATATCTTGCATATGGCATTGACGTGCATTCATGATATAGTATGATGCACTCATGACACTAAGATTCATGCTAAAAACACGGCCTCGACTAATAGTATTTGAAACTTAATAAATGAACCTTATACATATGCTCACTATTTTCATAATGAAACCCGAGGTTCCTGAGGATGTAGATAATCACACAAGATAAGAGGCGAAAGCCCTATTGAGATTCTTATATAAGTTTCTCATTCCCTTTTCTTTCTTTCTATTGTCCAGAGGTTAATCGTGACGTTCGTGATCTACATTGACGCCCAAGTGGAGATGCACTATGACCTGGTTAACGGTAGTACCATTTTGTGGTGTGTGCTGTTCGCTTGTTCATGTTTTTGGACCATCCCTTCGCACATCCTTTCACTAGTGACTAGTTCTCCCCTTCTGATCCTTCACGGATGACTTTGCCTTTAAACATGCACGTCTGTGTACTTCAGCAATTCCTAGCGCCTCTCTCGCATCATCCATTCAGGATTTCCTGATCTACGTACCATGATCACCACCTCGCCCCACTGAGCCAAGATGAGACTCATCTCGAAGCCACCCACCTAGCATTCTTTCGATGGTTCTACCCTACCTTTCTATAGAGATAGGAGATGGTAGCGATGGAGAGGTTCCTGTCATGCGCCGTTAGAGGAGCTATGTCTATCCATAAAGGAGCTACCGGTCCTAAGGTGCCCATGTCCGACCCGTTCAATTATTTCTTCCTCCTCGTGGGGAGTGACGGAGTAAAAGTCGATGGTATACCTCTTGAGCACCGTGCATATTTAGTAGAGAGGATATCCTTCTTTTGTTTTTTTTATTTTTATTAGAGGTTATCTATTCTAGGCGCACCCCAGGAGGAGTGGTGGGAGGAGAGGTCTTTTCTATTTTATGTGTGCCTGTGACTTGTTTTATCTTCTCTTATATGTACAAGGTATGATGTAGTTTATTTAGTATGCGTGGCTCATGTGTCATTTTTAAAATTCAAAAAAAATTTACTTGTATTTTCACTAAAGTATTTCCAAGAGTTTAAGTTAAGAGCTGGGACAAAAGAGTAATAGCTAATATTAACAGAAATGCATACTAGGTGTGTTGGGTTAAATATTAGGTGTTATATGAACTACCACCCAGGAAAAGCAAATGTAGTAATGGACACTTTGAGTTGTAAGTTGTTGCATGCTACTTGGCTCATGGTGAAGGAAAGCAAGCTAATAGAAACTTTAGGAACCTCAACGTAGGACATGGAGGGACTTCTAGACAAATTTGGTTGAGTCAACTAAGCAAAACCAGTAGCTTAAAGAATCAAACAATCCAAGCCCAAAAGAGAAGATGAGGATTTCCTTAGAACTTTAAGCCTCGTAGAAGTAGGGAAAATAAAAAAATTTGTTCAAGACAAGGAAGGAGTGTGGAGGTACCAAGGAAGGATTTGTTTACCCACAAGGGAAGGATTGATAGCTAACATTTTGGAAGAAGCCTACAAGAACCAATTTAGCATATACCCTAGAATGACCAAGATGTACCATGACCTAAAAAGGATGTTTTGGTGGCCAAAAATGAAAGCCAATGTGGCAGATATAGTGGGAAAATGTTTTGTATGCCAGAAAGTGAAGATAGAACATCAAAAGCCCTCAGAAGTGTTGTAGCCTCTCGAGATCTCAATGGAAGTGGGAAGGAATACCCTTGGATTTTGTGATGGGATTGCTAAGAACGCCTACAGACATGACTCTATATGGGTAATCATGGATAGATTATCAAATTGCTAACTTTTTGCCCATCTAAGCAAACTACACCTTGGAAAAGTTAGCTCAAGCTATACATCCAAGAGATATTAAGGCTCCATGGAGTACCCAAAACCATTGTCTCGCAGGGATCCAAGGTTCACCTCAAAATTTTGGAGAGCCTTGCAAAAGGCATTTAGTTCAAAATTATTTCTGAGCACTGCCTATCACCCTCAAACTGATGGACAATAGAAAAGAACAATTCAGACCCTTGAAGATATGCTAATGGCGTGTGTTAGATAACAGAAAGCTGGGATAAACACCTCCCATTGATTGAGTTTGCATACAATAATAGTTATCACTTTAGCATTGGGATGGCACCCTATGAGGCCTTATATGGCAGGAAATGTCAATGCCACTTTGTTGGTGTGACCCAGGTGAGCAAAGTATCTTAGGCCCTAATTTGATAAAGGAGACAACTAAACAAATAAGAGAATTAGGGAAAAGATCCTCACTACGGAGGCAGGAGAGCTATGCTGACAAAAGAAAGAAGCCTCTGAATTTCAAGAAGGCTAACACGTATTCTTGCGGATTACTCCTACAACAAGTATAAGCCATGCAATGAAAGTAAAAAAGCTAAGCCCTAGATTCTTAGGGCTCTTTCAAATCCTCAAAAAGATAGGTCCTTCCTCCTACCAAATTGCATTACCTCTGAATTTGTCCAACCTACACAATGTTTTTCATGTGTCCCAATTGAGAGCTGAGGAACCCTAGTCATGTGTTTGAGCCAGAAGCTATACAATTAAGAGATGACCTAACTTTCGAATTACCACCAATGAGGATCGAGGATCGTGGCACCAAGCAGCTGAAAACAAATCCGTATCTTCTAGTCTGAATGGCCTGGGAAAAGATGGAATGGAAGAACACACGTGGAGCTTGAGGAAATGTGCAGCTGCACTTGCTTGCTCATGGTCATCTCTCCATCTTCACTAAGCCATTGGAGTTTGTATGGCCTAGGATGTGGCTTGGTCTCCAAATTTAATTTGGACACTAATCTAGGCTGGCCACATTGGTGCAACTCCATCCACAATCAAAGAACATAGTTTCCTATTGATTGAACACCTAGAGTGAAAAATGTTCTCTCTTTGGGAATCATCAAGTGCTTGCATCTGACTTCCAAGCAACCTCCTAATCATCAATAAATCTCCTTCTTTGGCCTCTACAATGATCTCCTCATCTACCTCTTCCTCTTCCTCAGCTTCACTAGCTGAGACTCACTAGTAATTTCTCCATTCTCCTTAAGTAACATAGTCTTCTTGGTTGGACACGCTGAAGCTATGTGACCTCTCCCTAAACACTTTAAGCATTTTATCTCACTACTCCTTATTTTTTAGAGGTCTCATTGGACTTGAATTGAGTCCTTTGAGGTGTAGCCATGGTATTATTCAAAGAAGTACCTCCTTCCTTCTTATTTCTTTCATTCCAATTTGAAGAATTGAAATTAGAAGAATTCCTTCTCATGGTACCTTTTCTCTAAGTTGCTGCTCCAATTTGGTAGCTTGATGTACCAAGTCTTCCAACTCCACATAATTTTGTAGCTCAACCACATCTCTAATGTCATTATTCAGCCCATTCAAAAAGCGTGCCATAGTAGCCTCCCTATCTTCATTCACATTGGCTCTAATCAAAGACATCTCCATCTCCTTATAATATTCATCAACACTCCTACTACCTTGCGTGAGTCTTTGAAGCTTGTTATGAAGGTCCTTATGATGATAGGAAGGGACAAATCTCCTTCTCATCAACCTCTTCATTTCAATCCAAGTATCCACCAAAGGTTCTTCATATCTAAGTCACTCCTTTTGCAATGGTTCCACCAAATAAGAGCATAATCCGTGAACTCTATGGCTGCCACCTTTACTTTCTTTTCTTCATTGTAATTGTGGCATGAGAACAACTACTCAATCTTCATCTCCCACTCAAGATAAGCCTCTGGATCACTCTTCCCTTTGAAAGGTGGGATATTAAGCTTTACTCCCTTAATTCGGTCCTATCTAGCATCACCTTCATTATCTCTTCTCTGCCTTCCATCAATCCTCCTTCTCCTCCATCATCTTCACGATGTTCTTGAATTTCTGACCGCTCAATTTCTCATATAACTCCTCTTATGCTCCCTCATCATCCTTTGCATTTGAGCTGTAATAGCCTCAACTAACAATCTATTGTTTCCCTGAGGAGGGGTACCATCACCACTGTTCCTGCCATAATTCAAGTAAAAAGAAAAAAAATGAAAGCAATAGGACCTCACCACACTTCTCCTGTGTTTGCACTCTTAGATGTATCACTCGTGTTTGTTGCTCTCTAATAGGCTTTTTATGTAAAGTTCTCTCTTGCCTTTTACCACTTAAGTGCTCTTGTAGGCTTTTAAATGGAATCACAGGTAATTAACAGAATCCAACAACTCCAATATTAAATCACAAAACAACAAGAGGTCAAACAAAGAAAACTCTAGACAACTTTTAAGACCCAAAAGAGACAAGCAAGAAAAGCTACACAAGGATAAGCACACTCAAATCAGAGGCCAAACAAGACAAGAGCAAGCTAAAGGTTTGAAGAACAAAATAAACAAGGCACTGTTTTGACTTCTTTTTTTTTAAATTCTTTTTTTCAATCTGTTCTTGATGATTGTAATGAACAGACTAAATGGAATCACATCAAAACAAGCACATATTTAACAACTAAACATCAAACTAACAAAGCCTAGAAAGATTAAAATGAAATAATTCTAAGAACATCAAGAACACATGATGAACATTCTGCACCTTTTTTTTTTAACCCACTGATCCAATGTAATATCAAAGACAGAAATGGAAACTAGAAGAACATCACAAAATTAAGCAAAATGATGAATCAAACAAGGACTCAAACAAATTCGAGGTGCTGATCTGGGTTCATAAACAAAAATTCGCTGTATCTCAAGCTAGAAATTCAGATTGCAATGATTCCAAAATGAGGTGAAAGCTGAGAACTGAAACGCAGAAATGACCTAAGAAACAGAAATATGATGTGTAAAACTAAGATGAACCAAGGAAAACTGACCAATTCTGCAGAATTTGAACCTCGCTCTGATTACCAAATGATACGTTTCAAAATAGAAAGATGAGGAATGAAATTGGTTGAAAGTGCCGCAATCAAGAATGATTGATAAGCCAAAGGAGATCGCCACAAGAGTAATTGGATACTCTTGATAAGACCTAGGTTCCAAGCCAGAACCAAAGAGACACTCTTACCAAAAAGGTATTCTGATTCTGAATTTGCCAAAAATTCCCCTCCAAAAGTGTGATTACAATGTTTATAAACTAGAGTAAAGTTCAAGTAGGCTATAATACTTAGCCCAAGATTAAAATCTAAATTAAATAAAATTATGAAATTAACAAGTGATGGGCTGTACAAAATTCACAAGCCCAATTACATTATTACAAACTTTATTAGTAACATAAAAGGCTTAAAAAGATGGTGGCAGTCCATATAGCATCAGGGGTCTTCAAGTGGGCTAATGCAATGCACCATTTTGGGCTTCAGGTCTTCCAAATTAGGGGCAGCCTCAGGAATTGTTGCTACAACTTGTTTGCAGTGCCTCCTTTGCTTTCCTAGCCCTTGATCTTGTCATGGGTCCCCCAATCCTCGAAGTGCCTTGTTGTCCTTGCCACTAACCTTGTCCTCATCAGCTGAGTAGAATTTGCAAGGTGGTCTCTTCTAAAATAAGAGAAATAAGAGGGGTGAGTTTTGATACCAAAACTGAGTAATGAGTCCTCACCTGAAACCCCCTTTCATGGGACATCCAAGAAACAATGCATGGAATCATAATAACATCAATAATATCCAAAAGCCATACATAATCAAGTATACGTACATTTTATATATCTATATTCAAATCATCATTTTTACAAGATCAAAACTATTTCCTTAATTCACTTTCATACCTAATGTCATATAAACTCATAATAGCATAGCTCCTCAAAGCGTAAGCTCTACTCTAGTTACACACAATATTTGTGACATAATAAAACCTGGATATAAATCTTTAGTCACATTAGGCGTTCGTGTCACCATCCCAAAGTGACAATAAATTCTCTGAAATCTCTAGCTTAGGCATACTTGGTACCAAGGTTAACGGTTCCTCGCTAACACAACCTATTCTCTATAGCTATTGTAAAAATCTGAATACCCTTAAAAACCTTTTTAATTCCTGAGCTTCTGAATCTATAGATTCTAAGCATGACCTTAGCATAACTGTGGCTATGAAATCATGCCCAAGGGATCACCCTTTGTAGACATTGATTTCATACCTCCACGAGTATGTAGTCGTAACTGTTCTGAATCTTATGAAGAATTAGGCTCTAAAACTGTTTGATTGATTAGCAAAAACATCTTTCAACTATCAAGCTCTTCATAACTAGGAAACTTAATATCACATTCCTGAAATAGCAAAGCTTACAATCACAATTGTATTCCCTTCTTGAACCACATATTTGATCATAAAACAATATCATATGCATAAACTAGTTCCAAAATCCATTGAAACAATCATAAACATCTCTAATAGTTACATTTGTCATCAATTCTACATAAAACCATTATAAAAAATATGGTCCCATGAGTTTTGTCAAAAACACATTTCATCTCTAAAACGACAATTTAAAACATATAAACCAAAGTAATTTCAAATCCTTATAGGTATTTCTAAAATTAGCAGTAAATCATATTTTCATGAAAATAGCTCTAATGCACAACATAGAATTCACAGATGTGAACCCATTCACCTGGAGGGTGGACTAGCTAGAATCAACATCAATAGCACTTTTGGAGCAGGAATAACACCACTATCTAACATGGAAGCAACAGGAGCTCTAGATTAACCTCTAAACACCCAAGAATCCATCTTTACAAGGTAGAAAACTCCTCTCCCTTGAGAAGCATAGGGAACCCCCTCTAAACAAGGGAAACTCAAAGGAAATGAGGCTAAACTAGTAAGATAACATACCTTTAAGCTTAGATGATGGAAGATTCCAAGTTAATCTTGAAAGAATTAGAGGAAAATGGAGTTTTATGAGTGAAAATGGGTTGGGAGGCAAGATTTCTCATATTTGGGGGTGAGAGTCGTGTGGAATGGTCTGGAATCAAAATGGGGGTTTATATAGTTCCTAGAATGCTAGGCGCTCACTAGAGGCGTCCAAATTGTATCCTCCATGCCTTACTGTTCCCTAAACCTAACGCTCACAGAATATTTACATTTCTTAATTTTAAGTTAATCCATTAACTTTAAAACATAAATGTAAATAAGAAAATATCCCCCATTTGGATTCAAATAAAATATTAGAAAAAATCAAAATCCCAACAAATCAAAATCTAATTTTGGGTTTTAGTTCAATTCGGGAATTCTTACGATTTTTCATATTTTTGGGCTAAAAACGACTTGTTTAAAAATTTCATAAAATCCATTAAAAATCACTCTTTAATTTATTTTTCCTAGGAACAATTACAAAATTTTGATCCAGAAAAATGATTCTATCATATAGTCCTCCAAGGGCATGAAAAATTCAGGACCAAATGACAGGAAAAGGGTCCTGACACCCTTCTTGGTTTGAAAAAATTTTCTAACCTTTTTATTTAAAACCAGGGTATTACAAAAGATTTATGCATACCATACATGGATGTGTTTCTATATGTCTTAGCTTTCCAACAAAGTTAAAATAAGTCCATTTATTTTTATAGAGTGAGTTACACCTTTTTGTAAGGTCATATTTAGAGTTTCAGAATCTTTAGCTTGATTTTGAAAATTTATATCTTGAGCTAGAGACTCTATTTAGGTGATTCTTCGGAAAGTGCTCTTTATTAAGTCTAATTTGTAGCAAAAGTTTTTATTCCCAAAAGCTTCATATTTCTAAGATTCATATTTCAAAGTAGCTACTGCAGAAATAGCTAAAAATTCAGCACCTATCATTTTCATATTTGATGTTACTCTCTCAACACAAGGACTATCTACCATATTTTAAAGCCATATATAAGCATGAAAACATCATAAAAGCATTTATAATAGAGAAGTACATGTAGTGATTCATAAAAATATATTTCACAAATAACCATTCAAAACTCTTATCAATAACACAAGCTTGAGATATTCTAATCATGGACAAGGTTAGAAACCAACAATGCTTGAACAAATGAAGAAAAAACCCCTACCTCTTATGTAGGGTCTAAAGGATCCTTTTCTTCTTCCTTGAGCTTGAGCAAGAGTCCTTGGAGTGGATGACCCTCCTTGTATCTTGGCTCTAGAACTTAAGTGCTTAAGAAATATTTTTCACTAGAGTTAAAGATTGTAACTCTTGTGAAGGCTAGTGAAAGTTTGGGCTTAGAATTTAAGTGCTTGGATGAAGTTTAGAGAGTGAAGAGAGGTCTTTGAAGAGAAGAACATAAGAAGAAATGGTAGAGAAAGAATAAGAGAGAAAGAACACTTAGGGAGTTTCTAAGGCTTAAAGACTAGCAAGAGTGTATGTATTTTACAAGAGTTAGAGGATGTAGCTCTTGCAAAGCATGGTGAGGTCTCTTTGTGGCTTGGAAATGGAATGAATAAAAGAGAGTTTGAAGAGTATTTATAGTGGAAGGAAGAAGAATGAAGCACTTGGAGAACTAATGCTTGGAGCATGATTTATGCAAGCATGTTGGCCAAATTTTGGGATAAGAAAATGCTCCATGTTTTATGCAAACATGTAGCCCTAATTTTGGGTGAGAAAATGCTCCATGTTTCTTGCAAACATGTAGGCCTAATTTTGGGTGAGAAAATGGTCCATGTTTTATGCAAACATGTTGGCCTATTTTTTAATTATTAAAGTAGTGACATTGTAGTAATTTCTTTAACCAAGACAAGGGTATTTTTGTAATTAGACAATGACAGTGGTATTCTTGTAATTCCATTTATAAAATAAGGGTGTCTTTATCATTTATTCAGAAGGCAAGAGTAGTTTGGTAATTTCCTTTACATAGCAAGGGTATTTTCATAATTTCACTAAGTAATGGCATTTTTGTAATTCTTTGCATCTTTTTCTAGACACACCTGATTTTTCTAAGATTATTTGTTATTTTTCATGACATTTGTCTAATTTCTGTTAGTTTTACTCATTTTTATCATTAATTAGGATTAATCTTTCAAATCAATTTCTTACTATATATTTGATTAATGTAATTTGCTAATATTGATTAAGGAATTTAACCTTGTAAATAAATTGTCCTTATCCAATATGCTTAATTTAGGGTTTATGTCTTAATAGTACTTACCATTACTTACTCTTGTGTGTCTTCTAACTATGCTAATGTCATTAATCAACAATAAATCAGCAATGTTGACCTTTCCCACTATGGGGCCAAGATCAACCGCCTGTAAATCAATTGGCTCGAGTTCATCGAGTCAATTAGCCTAGACAAAATTTGGGATGTTACATTACTCCCCTCCTTTTTAAAGAATTTTGTCCTTGAAATTCATTACCTGTGAAGAGCTTAGGTATTGCGAATTCATCTCAGACTCCAATTCCAAGTAAACTCCTCGCCTTTCCCTATCCCCAAGCCACTTTGATCAAAGGTACAGTCTTATTTCTCAATTGCTTGACTCCTTTGTCCACAATCCTCGTGGAGGTTGAAGGTCAGGTCCTCCCTTAATTGTACTTGTTTTGCCTCTAGCACATGACTAGGGTCGATTGGTATTTTCTAACTGAGACATGAAAGACGTCATGAGGGTTGGATAGATTCAATGGCAAAGGTATTCGATATGTGATTAACCCGACTCTATCAAGATTTCAAAGGGACCAACGAATTGGCTCAACTTTTTGACTCTCATAGCTCGTCCTATGCTTGTCGTAGAGGTGATCCTAAGGAATACATGATCTCCTCTTTGGAATTCCAACTGCTTTCGCGTTTATCTGCATAACTTTCTGTTAAATTTTCGCAGTAAGGATCCTATCCTTAATCCTCCTAATTTGTTCCGTTGTTTCCCTTACAACTTCGAGTCCTAACATCCTGTGCTCATCGGGCTCATACCAACACAAAGGGGATTGACATTTTCTTCCATCCAGGGCCTCATACGTGCTATATCGATGCTTGCATGATAACTGTTGTTATATGCAAATTTGATTAATGGCAAGTATCTTCCCAACTTCCCCTTTGTCCAACACACACGGCCTTGCAGATCCTCTGAGGTTTGTATGGTCCTCTCGATACCATTTGAGGGTCATAAGCTGTGCTCAAACATAACTTCGAACCAAATGCCTTCCTGAAAGGCTCCCCAAAAATGTGATGTGACCTGATCACAACCTGAGATTATCGTCGACGCACTATCCAACTTTACAATCTCTTGGATATACAACTGAGCCAACTTATCCAATGAATAAGTTACCTTAATGGGCAAAAAGTGAGCCCACTTCGTGGTTATATGTCGTCATGGCCAGCTTGGGTCTTGGATAGACCCGTCACAAAATCCATCGAGATACTATTCCATTTCCATTAGGGAATTGACATGGGTTGCAACATTCCAAAAGGTTTTTAGTGCTCAATCTTCACCTTTTGAGATTAAACACTTACTCATCCAGGTGACCATGTCTTTCTTCAAAACGGGCCACCAAAACATCTTCAAAATCCTAATACATTTTGATGGTACCAGGGTGAATGGTGAAATGGCTCTTATGAGCCTCCTCCAAAATCTTCTTCGAAGGTCACCGCATGCCGGCACACTTCTGCCTTCAAACCTCCATAATTTATCAGTCCCAAGGATGAATCCTTTCAACTTTTCCTCCTCTTGCCTCTAAGGTCTCCTTAAACTCCTCATCCTCCTATTTAAGCTTGAGTGATTCTCTTTTGAAGTCACTCATCACAGAATGACACATCCTCGTGCTCAGTAGTCAACGTAATCCCCAAGTTCAGGTGTAACAAAATTACTAAAAATTAATTTGAGTTTTGTTAGTCGTAATTTTAAAAGTAGCGTTTAGCAATGATGGAGGATGTAACGCCCAATTTAACTGTAATTTTTATCATTAGGAATTACCGAATTACCGTAGGTAAATATTATATAAAATTTGAGACCAAACAATCCTTAATAAAGGAATATAACGTTAGAAGAGAAGTTAGGAGCAATTCGTGCAAGTATTGCAAACCCCATTTCTGTACGTGTAAAATGACCAAAATGCCCTGAGGTTATTTTACTTAGAAAATGAGGATCGTGGGCCCCACCCATCCTCAAGGGGATGTTTTGATGTTAATAAGGGATTGTTTGTGTTATGTGTGTTAATAGAGGAGAAGAATCCTAATTTTGAGTTCGACGCGCGAAATGACCAAAACGCCCCTGCGGTTATTTTAACCCGATTGCGTGGCTCACCCGAACCTCACTAAAATGTGTTAAAAGGTGTTTTTAAGCCATGATTAACCATTGGTTAAGCTTGGGTGGTCTCGGGCAATTTTTAAGTAAAATGACCGTTTTCCCTCTCTTTGTCAAGTTTTACAAATTTTGAGATTTTTGATTCGTCTAACAAACCTAAGCAATATTAGGCTCAAATTAAAGCTTATTAAATTCTAATTATTAATCTAGAGTCAAAATTATTTATTTAAATTGATTAGAACCTAAAATTGCTTTAAAACACTCAAATTGCTTACTAATTCACCTAAGCCCTTAACGTAAATTCTCTAAATTGCATGAATACCTTGCCTACACCTAAATAATACATGGAACACACAAAACCCTCTTCCATGAGGCTGTAATGCACGAAATAATTCAGCCATAATCATTAGAATTATTGCAAGATAATGCACTAAAACAAAATGCCAAAAAATTCCCTAAAACATGGCATAAAACATGCCTTAAACAAAAAATGATTTTCCTCCCTTTGTTCCCATGAAAATCCGAAAATTATGCCTCCTCCTCTTGTCATACATGAGCTTGAAATCTCTATAAATAGGCATGCTTGAGGAGCCTTAGAAGCCTTGCTCATAACTTACACAAATTCTAGTTTTAGGAGCACCAAAAGCTCTCATTTCCTCCTCCTCTTGGCTGATTTCTTCTTCAAGTTTTCAAGAATATTTCTTTCATTTCACTCCAAGAAACCAAGTTCTCTTCCTTTCCTTCAAATCAGATTAGGTAGGGAGTTGTTTTTAAGTTTATTTCTATATTTTGCTAAGTGTTGTTCTTGGTTCAAAATGATAATTTCATGGATTTTCTCTAGTTTTTCCATTTGGTTTTCTTCTTCCTTTTCTTTAACCAATTCAGCCATATGGCCTAGGTGGGACTAAGATGATGGCTTGATGATGAGGACCTTGAGGGTGGGTTGTGAATCCATCACAAGTTAGGCCTCTAAAGCTTGAAAGTTCCACTTGATGCAAAACTTTAAAGAATAATATTTTTATGATGTTTTTATGATCTTGAGTTTAGAACTTGAAAGATGTATTTTTCACTTTGTCTTGCTAAGATATATTGGGTTGAATTTATATTTCTCTAAAGTCTTGGAGGAGCTCTAGTAAAGAAATAAAATGAACTTGCATCCATGTTTAAGTTTATGCCTTGCATAACCATGTTTACTTTCTATGTCATCACTAAATTCTCAAGAATGAATAAATGAACTTGCATATTCATGTTTAAATTTCCAAGCTTGCATTTCATGTTTATGTTTCAAGTTGTCACTTAATCTTCAAAGATAATAAAGAGGATGCATCTCATATTTATTTTATGCTCTCACTTTATTTTATAATGGCTAAAAGAATCAACGCATGACATGTTTATTTTTATGTCATCACCTAAAGATCCTAGAGCTCAAAGACTTGCCCAAGTATCACAAGCAAAGAAATAAGATTATTGGAGTTAAAGAATTGATTCTTTAAGAAGTCTTGAGATTGGAGCTTAAAAGATGTAATAATAATTCTCTTCTCCCTTCACCGGTCCAGTGCGGATTCCGCGCTCGGTTTTTAAGATTCTCTTCTCCTCCACTTCCTATGCGGACTACCGCCGCTCCAGTTTCTTGCATCATGTTTATATTTCAAGCTCTTGCATCATGTTTAATTTTCAAGTCATCACCTTAAATCTTAAAGATAAAGAAATGGATTTGCATATCATGTTTATAATTCCAAGTTATCACCTTATAATGACAAGATTAAAATGAGGTTGCATAGCATGTTTATGATTCTAAGATATCACATAAATCTCTTAAGCTCAAGACTTGCTCCTTTTATCTTAAGTGAGAATTTTAATTATGAAGATTCTTTCAAAAAGAATTAGTTTCTAAAAGAGTTTTAAAGCTTTGCAAGGATTCTCCAAACTAATATTTTATGTTCACTTAAAATGTGATTTTATACAATTATATGAGGTTCATGATTCGACTTCTGATATGAGATTAGTACCAATAAATGATGATGATTTAATATGTTTGAAGTTGTGATAATTATGGTTTATTGCTAAAGGAATGATTCTATGCATGTTATAGTTGCTATTGCAAACAATGAGAATGTTCATGCATCTTGATGATTATGATATAACATGCTAAGACTTAATGGTGACTTAAACTTATAAGGAAATGATCCTTTGGACCCATCAGACTATAGGTGGTGAAAAGATGATTGAGAAAATGATCCTTTAGATCCATCAGACTATAGATGGTGAAAAGGTGATTCTTGCCCCTAGCCCGTTCTCTCAAAAGGGTAAGTGGGATTTTAACTTATCAAAAGGGATAAGTATATGCTAGTGACGACTAGTAAGGTATGAGCTCATAACCTAGATTACTCCCAAAAGGGTGGAGTATAGGGTGGCCTAGGAAAATGATGATGAAAGTAATTTTAAGTCACCTAAGAAACTAAGTAAATGCATTATGTGAATATGATGTTCTACTATGCATAGTATTTATGAGATGATGATGAGAAATATGATGTTCTGCTATGCATAGTATTATGAAATGATGATGAGGAATATGATGTGATTTTATGCATAACTATGTTAATATATATGAAAGGAAAAGTTCATTATATACATGACATGCTAAGTTTATGATGCATTATAAGACGCATGATTAAAGGGACGAACCTCGGTAAAGTATATTTTCAAACTTAATAAATCAATCTTAGCATGCTCATTATTTCATAATAACCCTGAGGTTCCTGGGGACGATGATGATGACACAATGCATCATGAGGTGAGTACCCTACTGAGATTCTTTTATAAGTTTCTCACTCCCTCTATTTTTCTTTCCATCTCGTCTTAGAAATAGAAGGAAGCATTCGTGAATCACATTGAGGCTTTCACCTGGTAGTGAACTTGATCCTCTAGTTTCACTCGTATATTTAGATATCTATCCCTATCCTTGGAGTGTTATTACTAGGTGCCATTAATGGATGTCCTTCCATCCATATATTATTTATGTTTTGTTAGATTGCCTACACCTAGTCTTATTCTGTTGGTAGGCAAACTATCTATGTGTTATGTAATTATGGATGTTATATGATGGAGCCAATATGATGTGTTTTCATGCTATGTCTTCGTTGTTCGCTTTATTTCGATTATTGTTCACGTTTGCGTGGCTCACGTTTTCAATTATGTTTTAAAAAAAAAATGGCTCGTAATTTCACTAAGTATTTTCAAAGTATGATGAAAGAATTGAAGCAAAGAGTAAAGTCTAGTAATTAATCAGATACAACCTAGGTGTATTGGTTAATTATTAGGGTGTTACATTTTGGTATAGAGTTCGGTTTCACGAGCCTGAGGATTGGACTGGCTATGCTTCTAAAGCATACTACGTTAGAAATGTCATGTGTATATGTTTATCATTAGGATGAGCTTGAGGATTAGAGATGCATGACTGCTGTATGTTGCACGTGCCATGGTAACTTGCTCACTTTGCATGGAATGTTGAGCTGATCACCTCAGTGTTCCTGTTTTGTGTGTATAGGGACCAATGGCACGTCGACAACAGACTAGAACGGCACGGAATAACCAGAACAATGAGACCGCCGAAGCACTCCGCGATGTGGCAAGGACAATGAGAATGATGATGGATCGAATGGATCAGATCGCCAAGCTAATGCGAATCAAGGCCATGAGATTCCCGAACATGCTCGTTTTGGGGAGTTTCGTAAGGTGAACCCGCCAGTTTCAAGGGGACCCTCAATCCAAATGTTGCAGATGAATGGATTCGAAATATGAGAAGGTCTTTGTAGTCCCATGCTCAGAGGAGCAGAAGGTCACCTTCGCCACCCATATGCTTGAAGGTGATGCCGGCTTTTGGTGGACAGGTGCTCGAAGGCTCCTGGAGGCGACCGACATGGACATTGATTGGGAACTATTTAAAGTCCATTTTTATGAGAAGTATTTCCAGAGTCGGTAAAAAATGCCAAGGACATTGAGTTTATGCAACTTGTCCAAGGAAACATGAATGTAGCCCGTACACTGCCAGATTTGAGGAACTCATTAAGTTCTCAAGGATGTATCAGGGTAACCCGATGAGTATTGGAAATGCATTAAATACGAGTCAGGGTTAAAGGCGGAGCTTAATGTGGAGGTTGCGCATTTGGAGATTAGGGATTTCTCTACCCTAGTTAACAAATGCCGCATCATTGAAGAAGGGCAGAAAAGTTGAGCACCTCAAAGTCAAATAATATCACCAGAAGCTGACACCTCAAGGTCAGCAGTTCAAGAGGCAAGCGACCCATATTCTCACCTCAATCAAGACCACAAGGGCCACAAAGGAACTTTCAACAAGGAAGGCCAAACAACAACAACAACTAACAACCGCTACAACAACAACCCAACAACAATCAACAACAATAACAACAACAATAACAACAACAAGGGAAAGCACCACAAAGGGGTCCAGCAGCACCTTCACGACCCCCACCATCCATGGAATGTCCCAAGTGCGGCAAGAATCATGGAAGCATGCCATGTCGAGCCGGAACAAATGTTTGCTATCGATGTGGAAAGCCAGGCCACTACTCTCGAGAATGCACGAGGAACCCGCCAACCCCCAATCCCAAGCCGCAATACCAAGGAAGGGTTTTACCGTTAATGCTGAAGAAACGACAAAGTCACGGAATCTCGTGGAAGGTAAGTGTAACATGTATGGAAAAGACTTAATTGTACTATATGATTCTGGCGCTTCCCATTCTTTATTTCCCACTCATGTGTTAAAAGCCTTAACTTGCATGTGACTGAGCTTCCTTTTGACCTTATTGTTTCCCGACTGGAAAACCCGTTAGGACTTGTAGATGTTGTCTAGATTGCAATTTTGTTATAGAATAGATCCTTTGTTTTAGATCTCATTTGCTTACCCATGCAAGGTTTAGATGTGATTCTTGGCATGGATTGGCTTGAGGCCAACCGTGTATTGTTAAGACCTATGAGAAAACCATCACTTTTCTTCCTGTTCCCATTGAACCTAAGAAACCCATAAGTACATAATGGATATGGTAAGGGTGAGAATAAAGGTTATATTTTCCTAGCCGCTAGTGATGTAGACTTTGAGCAAAGTATCGATGAGATACCGATAGTAAGGAATTATATCCGAAGTATTCCAGATGAGATACAGAGTTTCCCCCAAGAGAGAGATAGAGTTTTCCATAGAATTGCTTAGGTGCAGGTCCCATATCCATAGCCCCATACAGGATGTCCCCATTAGAGTTGACCGAGTTAAAAGCTCAATTGGAAGATTTATTGGAGAAAAAGTTTGTTAGGCCTAGTGCATCACCTTGGGGAGCCCCTGTGTTGTTTGTGAAGAAAAAGGATGGGAGTATGAGGATGTGTGTTGACTATAGGCAATTGAATAAAGTGACAAGTGAAGAACAAATACCCTTTGCCTAGGATAGATGACTTGATGGATCAGCTAAAGGTGCGTTGTTTTCTAAGATTGATTTGAGGTCAGACCACCAGATTAGAGTAAGAGATGAAGATATACCAAAAACGGCCTTTCGCACTCGATACGGCCATTTGAGTTTGCAGTAATGTCCTTTGGATTAACCAATGCTCCAGCAATTTTTATGGATTACATGAATAGGATCTTTAGACCCTATTTAGATCAGTTCGTGGTTGTCTTCATAGATGATATTCTCATCTACTCTAAGACCCACGAGGAGCATGAATGCCACCTAACCATAGTCCTGGAAATCCTAAAGGAAAAGAAACTATATGCCAAGCTTTCTAAGTGTGAATTCTGGTTGGATGAGGTGAAATTTTTAGGGCATGTAGTATCTAAAGAGGAATCCTGCAGATCCTAGTAAGGTGGAAACGGTCATAAACGGAAAGACCAACCGGTACTGAAGTAAGGAGCTTTTTGGGTTTAGCCGGTTACCGTCGGTTTATCAAGGGATTTTCCAGATTTCCCTACCTGACCAAGCTAACTAGGAAGAACACCCCTTTTCATGGACCCAGAGTGTGAAAAGAGCTTTCAAGAGCTAAAACACAAGCTAACCTCAACCCCTGTTTTGGTATTACCCGACCCAATGTGCCCTTCGAAGTATACTGTGATGCTTCGAGGAAGGTTTGGGTTGTGTATTGATGCAAGATAGGCAAGTGGTGGCCTATGCGTCGAGGCAACTCAAGCCACATGAGGCAAATTACCCTACCCATGACCTTGAATTAGCCGTCGTGTTTGCTCTAAAGATTTGGAGACACCATTTATATGGCATTAAGTTTGAGGTGTTCTCCAATCACAAGAGTTTGAAATATCTCTTTGATAAAAAAGAGCTAAACATGAGGCAAAGAAGGTGGATGGAGTTCTTAAAAGATTATGATTCGGGTTAAACTATCATCAGGCAAAGCTAATGTTGTAGCCGATGCCCTAGTAGGAAATCCTTACAAGTATCCCATTTGATGGTGAAGGAGGTTGAGTTAATTGAGCAGTTTAGAGACCTAAACCTAGGGATGACCTTGACCACTAAGGGCATAAGAGCTTGTCATCTTAGTGTGACGAGTGAATTCAAGGAAAGAATTGCTCAAGCCCAAAGGGAAGATACGGAATTTCAAGAAACCTTAGAGGCGGTAGAGCTAATAAGTTGAAAGGTTTTACCCAAGGGAATGATAGTTTGTGGAGGTTTGAAGGTCGTATATGTGTACCTGCTAGTGGTGACCTCGAAAGGATATTTTGGAGGAAGCCCATAAGAGTCATTACCCTTCATCCTGGTGCCACCAAGATGTATCAAGATTTGAAGAAGATGTTCTGGTGGCCTGGATTGAAGAAGGATGTGTGCACATGGGTGAATAAGTGCTTGGTGTGTCAAAAGGTGAAGATTGAGCACCAAAGACCCTCTGGAATGTTGCAACCCCTACTAATCCCCGAGTGGAAGTGGAATAGTATCTCCATGGATTTTGTAACTGGACTCCAAGGACCCAAGCAAATCATGACGCCATTTGGGTAATAGTGGATCGGTTGACTAAATCAGCCCACTTTTTACCTATTAAGGTGACTTATTCCTTGGATAGGTTAGCACAATTATATATTCAGGAGATAGTAAGATTACATGGAGTACCGTCGATAATCTCGGATTGGGATCCGCGATTTACGTCACGATTTTGGGGAGCTTTCAGAAGGCGTTTGGTTCAAAGCTCTGTCTGAGCACGGCTTATCACCCAACGGATGGTCAATCTGAAAGAACTATCCAAACTTTGGAAGACATGTTGAGGGCATGTGTTTTAGATCAAAGAGGGAGTTGGGATAAGTACCATTGATTGAATTTGCATATAACAACAGTTTCATGCAAGTATCGGTATGGCACCATACGAGGCCCTCTATGGACGGAAGTGTCAATCACCTCTATGTTGGTATGAGCCCGAGAGCAAAGTCTACTTGGATCGGATATTGTGAGGGAAACGACGGAACAAATCAAGAAGATTAGGGATAAGATTCTCACTACTCAAAGTCGCAGAAAAACTATGCGGACAAGCGGCGAAACCGCTAGATTTTCAAGAAGGGGACCATGTGTTCCTAAGAATCACCCCACCACAGGCATAGGCCGAGCAATGAAAGTAAAGAAATTGAGCCCAGATTTCTTGGTCCGTTTGAAATCCTTAGCAAAATAGGATATGTAGCCTCCGTATAGCCTTACCCAGAGTCTATCCAACCTTCATGATGTTTTCCATGTCTCCAGTTAAGGAAATATCATTCTGACCCAAGTCATGTACTAAAGCCAGAACATGTACAATTAAGAGATGACCTAACGTTTAACTTACCACCCACGAGAATTGATGAGAGTTAAGCAATTAAGAAACAAGGTTGTACCCCTAGTCAAAGTAGCATGGGGACGAGGTGAAACCGAAGAATTACATGGAAGCTGGAATCAGACATGCAAGCACAATACCCAGAGCTATTCTTAGGTAACGAATTTCGAGGCGAAATTCTTTTTAAGGAGGGGAGTAATGTAACGCCCCAATTTTTACTGTAATTTTTACTATCATTAGGAATTACCGAATTACCGTAGGTAAATATTATATAAAATTTGAGACCAAACAATCCTTAATAAAGGAATATAACGTTAGAAGAGAAGTTAGGAGCAATTCGTGCAAGTATTGCAAACCCAAATTTCTGTACGTGTAAAATGACCAAAATGCCCTGAGGTTATTTTACTTAGAAAATGAGGATCGTGGGCCCCACCCATCCTCAAGGGGATGTTTTGATGTTAATAAGGGATTGTTTGTGTTATGTGTGTTAATAGAGGAGAAGAATCCTAATTTTGAGCTCGACGTGCGAAATGACCAAAACGCCCCTCCGTTTTTTAACCCGATTTGCGTGCCGCTGAGCCGAACCTCACTAAAATGTGTTAAAAGGTGTTTTTAAGCCATGATTAACCATTGGTTAAGCTCGGGTGGTCTCGGGCAATTTTTAAGTAAAATGACCGTTTTGCCCCTCTTTTAAGTTTTACAAATTTTGAGATTTTTGATTCGTCTAACGAAACCTAAGCAATATTAGGCTCAAATTAAAGCTTATTAAATTCTAATTATTAATCTAGAGTCAAAATTATTTATTTAAATTGATTAGAACCTAAAATTGCTTTAAAACACTCAAATTGCTTACTAATTCACCTAAGCCCTTAACCGTAAATTCTCTAAATTGCATGAATACCTTGCCTACACCTAAATAATACATGGAACACACAAAACCCTCTTCCATGAGGCTGTAATGCACGAAATAATTCAGCCATAATCATTAGAATTATTGCAAGATAATGCACTAAAACAAAATGCCAAAAAATTCCCTAAAACATGGCATAAAACATGCCTTAAACAAAGAAATGATTTTCCTTCCTTTGTTCCCCATGAAAAATCCGAAAATTATGCCTCCTCCTCTTGTCCATACATGAGCTTGAATTCTCTATAAATAGGCATGCTTGAGGAGCCTTAGAAGCCTTGCTCATAACTTACACAAATTCTAGTTTTAGGAGCACCAAAAGCTCTCATTTCCTCCTCCTCTTGGCTGAATTCTTTCTTCAAGTTTTCAAGAATATTTTCTTTCATTTCACTCCAAGAAACCAAGTTCTCTTCCTTTCCTTCAAATCAGATTAGGTAGGGAGTTGTTTTTAAGTTTATTTCTATGTTTTGCTAAGTGTTGTTCTTGGTTCAAAATGATGATTTCATGGATTTTCTCTAGTTTTTCCATTTGGTTTTCTTCTTCCTTTTTCTTTAACCAATTCAGCCATATGGCCTAGGTGGGACTAAGATGATGGCTTGATGATGAGGACCTTGAGGGTGGGTTGTGAATCCATCACAAGTTAGGCCTCTAAAGCTTGAAAGTTCCACTTGATGCAAAACTTTAAAGAATAATATTTTTATGATGTTTTTATGATCTTGAGTTTAGAACTTGAAAGATGTATTTTTCACTTTGTCTTGCTAAGATATATTGGGTTGAATTTATATTTCTCTAAAGTCTTGGAGGAGCTCTAGTAAAGAAATAAAATGAACTTGCATCCATGTTTAAGTTTATGCCTTGCATAACCATGTTTACTTTCTATGTCATCACTAAATTCTCAAGAATGAATAAATGAACTTGCATATTCATGTTTAAATTTCCAAGCTTGCATTTCATGTTTATGTTTCAAGTTGTCACTTAATCTTCAAAGATAATAAAGAGGATGCATCTCATATTTATTTTATGCTCTCACTTTATTTTATAATGGCTAAAAGAATCAACGCATGACATGTTTATTTTTATGTCATCACCTAAAGATCCTAGAGCTCAAAGACTTGCCCAAGTATCACAAGCAAAGAAATAAGATTATTGGAGTTAAAGAATTGATTCTTTAAGAAGTCTTGAGATTGGAGCTTAAAAAGATGTAATAATAATTCTCTTCTCCCTTCAGGTAATGCGGATTCCGCGCTAGTTTCTAAGATTCTCTTCTCCCTCCACTGGTCCTATGCGACTCCGCTCCAGTTTCTTGCATCATGTTTATATTTCAAGCTCTTGCATCATGTTTAATTTTCAAGTCATCACCTTAAATCTTAAAGATAAAGAAATGGATTTGCATATCATGTTTATAATTCCAAGTTATCACCTTATAATGACAAGATTAAAATGAGGTTGCATAGCATGTTTATGATTCTAAGATATCACATAAATCTCTTAAGCTCAAGACTTGCTCCTTTTATCTTAAGTGAGAATTTTAATTATGAAGATTCTTTCAAAAAGAATTAGTTTCTAAAAGAGTTTTAAAGCTTTGCAAGGATTCTACGAGAAACTAATATTTTATGTTCACTTAAAATGTGATTTTATACAATTATATGAGGTTCATGATTCAACTTCTGATATGAGATTAGTACCAATAAATGATGATGATTTAATATGTTTGAAGTTGTGATAATTATGGTTTATTGCTAAAGGAATGGTTCTATGCATGTTATAGTTGCTATTGCAAACAATGAGAATGTTCATGCATCTTGATAATTATGATATAACATGCTAAGACTTAATGGTGACTTAAATTTAAGGAAATGATCCTTTGGACCACATCAACTATAGGTGGTGAAAAGGTGATCCTGAGAAAATGATCCTTTAGATCCATCAGACTATAGATGGTGAAAAGGTGATTCTTGCCCCCTAGCCCGTTCTCTCAAAAGGGTAGAGTGGGATTTTAACTTATCAAAAGGGATAAGTATATGCTAGTGACTAGTAAGGTATGAGCTCATAACCTAGATTACTCCCAAAAGGGTGGAGTATAGGGTGGCCTAGGAAAATGATGATGAAAGTAATTTTAAGTCACCTAAGAAACTAAGTAAATGCATTATGTGAATATGATGTTCTACTATGCATAGTATTTATGAGATGATGATGAGAAATATGATGTTCTGCTATGCATAGTATTATGAAATGATGATGAGGAATATGATGTGATTTTATGCATAACTATGTTAATATATATGAAAGGAAAAGTTCATTATAAACATGACATGCTAAGTTTATGATGCATTATAAGACGCATGATTAAAGGGACGAACCTCGGTAAAGTATATTTTCAAACTTAATAAATCAATCTTAGCATGCTCATTATTTCATAATAACCCTGAGGTTCCTGGGGACGATGATGATGACACAATGCATCATGAGGTGAGTATCCTCCTGAGATTCTTTATAAGTTTCTCACTCCCTCTATTTTTTCTTTCCATCTCTTCTTCAAAAACGAAGGAAGCATTCGTGAATCACATTGAGGCTTTCACCTGGTAGCTGAACTTGATCCTGCTAGTTCACTCGTATATTTCAGATATCTATCCCTATCCTTGGAGTGTTATTACTAGGTGCCATTAATGGATGTCCTTCCATCCATATATTATTTATGTTTTGTTAGATTGCCTACACCTAGTCTTATTCTGTTGGTAGGCAAAATATCTATGTGTTATGTAATTATGGATGTTATATGATGGAGCCAATATGATGTGTTTTTCATGCTATGTCTGCACGTTATTCGCTTTATTTCGATTATTGTTCACGTTATACGTGGCTCATGTTTTCAATTATGTTTTAAAAAAAAAAATGGCTCGTAATTTCACTAAGTATTTTCAAAGTATGATGAAAGAATTGAAGCAAAGAGTAAAGTCTAGTAATTAATCAGATACAACCTAGGTGTATTGGTTAATTATTAGGTGTTGACGGCCAACGGACATATCAAAAAAAAAATTTCGGGGCGATAAATAGTAACCTTGTGGGTCGCACGGACGGAAACCCTGATCCAGACCAGGAAATGCCCAAAACTGAGAAAAGAGAGGTTAAGGTTAGAAATAGTTGAAGAGATTTTATACTTGAAATTAATTTTCGGGTAATATCGGTTTAATCGGTTACGGTATTTACCCGTTCGGTCAAATTTCGATGTGTGATTTCTAACATGAAAGATAGTTTAATATTATAAAAGGATAATGTCTATCCTTATATGTCAAGTGTATGGCTAAGATTTAATCTTGCTTTACAAGATTAAATCCTAGCCATCCATTTCTTTTTATTATTAGAAATAAACTATACTTTAATTACCTACATGCTACATTTATATAAAAATGAAAACAAGTCAACAAAACCTTATCTCTTCATCAAGCAAAGTTCGACCAAGCTTCCTAAAGAATCAGCCTCCATTGTCATCTTCTCACAACCTTCAAATCTTGATTTCAAACCCTCAAAACCTTAGCTTGAACTTGATAAAATCACAAAATTCCTTTACAAAACTTGTTCTACATCTCAAACCCTACAAAACTAACCGATCAAAATCTCTATCCTCACCAAAACATACCTTGCTACCTCACCCTCACTGAGTTAAGGAGTTTGGGTTGATTTGGGGAGCTTTGGGGAGCAAGAAGACAATCTTAAAGCATCTTGGGGCCAAGGAGCCATTAAAACACTCCAAGTAGGGTTTTTGTTGTCTTTCTTTGTCAAATTTTTCTAATCTATTTTGGGTTGAGCTAAGTCCAAAATTTCTGGTTGTAGTGCTTGATATTATGTTGATATTGATGTGTTAATTTTGGTAGTAAATGTGGATGATGATAAAAATCACTTTTATCAAAAAGATGTTGAGTGATACTTGCTGGATTTCGGGTTTCTCAGGCGGTGTATGATCACGATTTTTTTGGGCATGTTGTAGTCATTTTTGTAACGCCCCAACTTTCCTGTCATTTAGAAATTACTCGAATTACCCTAGGTAATTCTTATATAAATTCGAAATCGAACAATCCTCAATAGAGGAATATAACATTGGAAAAGAGGTTATGAGCGATTCCTGCAAGAGTCGCAAGCCAGAATTTCCTGTCGTGTAAAATGACTAAAATGTCCCTTGAGGTTATTTTACTCAGAAAATGAGATCGTGGGCTCGGCCATCCTAGGGGATGTTCTGAGGATAATAGGGGATTATTTGTATTATGTGTGTTAATAGAGGAGAAGAATCTCAATTTTGAGTTTTGACGCGAAATGACCAAAACACCCTATGGCTATTTTTAATTTGCGTGCCGACTAAGCCCGAACCTCACTAAAATGTTTTAAAACATGTTTTTAAGCTATGATTAACCATTAGTTAAGCTTGGGTGGTCTCGGGCAATTTTTAAGTAAAATTACCATTTTGTCCTCTCTTTGTGAGTTTTGCGAATTTTGAGATTTTTGATTCGTATAGCAAAATGTAAGCAATATTAGGCTCAAATTAAAGGTTATTAGATTCTAATTATTAATCTAGAGTCAAAATTATTTATTTAGATTGATTAGAACTTAAAATTGCTTAAAAACACTAATTGCTTACTAATTCACCTAAGCCCTTAATTGTAAATTCTCTAATTTGCAAAGATACCTACCTACACCTACATAATACATGGAACACACAAATTTTATCCTCCTTGGGCTGTAATGCACGAAATTTTGGTCCATAATGCATCAGAAAATTTGTCAAAGAATGCACAAAAACCAAGGTATGAAAACATGATTCCATGTTTTAAGCCACCAAACAAGATGATTTTTCTTCCTTGTTTCCTCCTCAAATTTGGTCAGACTTTCCTCCTCCCTTTGTCCATTTATGAGCCTCAAAATCTCTATAAATAGGCATGCTTGAAGGAGTGTTAGAGGCCTTAGTTCATAACTTACACAATTCTAGTTTT
Organism: Dalbergia oliveri; assembly: GCA_030441495.1. NCBI lineage: Eukaryota > Viridiplantae > Streptophyta > Magnoliopsida > Fabales > Fabaceae > Dalbergia > Dalbergia oliveri. The sequence goes on from JAMLFY010000006.1 coordinate 38,491,120, forward strand.
TAGAAGCACCAAAAGCTTTCTTTCTTCCTCCTCTTGGCTGAAACTTCTTCTCCCATTTCTCAAAGAGATTTTCTTTTATTTCACTCAAGGAAACCAAGTTCTCTTCCTTTCCTTCAAATAAAATTAGGTAGGGAGTTGTTTTTAAGCTCAATTTCAAGTATTGATAAGTGTTGTTCTTGGTTAAAATGATGATTTTATGTACTTTCTTCTTGCTTCATATTCGGTTTTCCTTCTCCTTTTCTTCTTGTATATTTCGGCCTTATGGCCTAGATTATGATGAGACCATGGTTTGATGATGAGGTTCTTGAGTGTTGGTTGCAAAGCCTTCACAAGTTAGACCTCTAAAACTTGAAGGTTTCATTAGTTTTCAAAGTTTTGAAGCAACTATGTTTTTATGATAAAGGTCTTGAGTTTAGAACTTGAAAAATATATTGACACTTATGTTTCATTTCTTGTTAAGCTTTGTTTTTAGTTTAAAATGATGTTTAATAATTTTTCATATTTAGATGACTCTTGAACTTCTCCTTTTCTTGCCATTTGATTTCGGCCCTAAGGCCTAAGAAAGTTTTTTAGGATAGCTTAATAATCTTTAGAGCTCACTTTGTCTTGCTAAGATATATATTGGATTGAAATTATAATTCTTTTAAAGTCTTGAAGGAGCTCTAGTAAAGAAATAAAAATGAACTTGCATCCATGTTTAAGTTTATGCCTTGCACATCATGTTTACTTTTAATGTCATCACTAAATTCTCAAGAATAAATAAATGAACTTGCATACCTCATGTTCAAATTTTCAAGCTTGCATTTCATGTTTATGTTTCAAGTTGTCACTTAATCTCTAAAGATAATAAAGAGGATGCATCTATATTTATTTTATGCTCTCACTTTATTTTATAATGGCTAAAAGAATGAATGCTTGGCATGTTTATTTTATGTCATCACTTAAAGATCCTAGAGTTCAAAGACTTGCCCAAGTATCACAAGCAAAGTTGGAACCATGGTAATAAAAACTCTAAAGCTTCCTTAAGATTATGGGAGTCAAAGAATTCATTCTTAAAAAGTCTTGAGTTTGGAGCTTAATAAGATGTAATAAGAGTTCTCTTCTCCATTCACCAGTCCAGTGCGGACTACCGCCGCTTTCTTAAGATTCTTCTCCCACTGGTCCATGCGGACTACGCCTTTTCTTGCATCATGTTTATAATTCCAAGTTATCACTTTATAAAGACAAGATTAAAATGAGGTTGCATAGCATGTTTATAATTCTAGTTATCACTAAATCTCTAAAGCTCAAGACTTGCTCCTTTTATCTTAAGTGAAAATTTTAATCATGAACATTCTTTCAATGTATAAAATGGCCTCATGATTGAGGAATGCCTAAAGTCCTATGACTTCTTTCAATTTAACAAAAAGAATTAGTTTCTAAAGGAGTTTCGAGGTTTTACAAATATTTTACGGAAACCAGTATCACATGTGTACTTGAAATGTGACTTCAAGCAATTACATGAGGTTCATGATTCGGCCACGTTTAGTACTACTGTATGATGATGGTTTAATAAGTTGTCATAATTGTGGCTTATTGCTAAAGGAATGATTCTATGCATGTTAGAAATAAAACTAGCTTCCTAGAAAACCGTAAAGGCAAGATTTCTAGGACTCTAGAGAATGAAATTTATGAATTTTGTCCAGAACCTTTAGTGGCCTTAAGAACCATATTTTATTATGTTTAGATAAGGGACAATGATTCATAATTGGTTTAGTAATTAATTTAGCATCATAGGGAAAGCCGGTAACGAAAGGGTTAAAAACGTAACTTCTAGCACGTAAATCTTAAGAACAACTTACTGTCTATGCTACCCATATAGTCTAATAATGTTCTTAAGGCTTATAATTGATGGTAATAAATCCCTTAGATGCATAAGTAATTAGTTTGATAATTAAGATTACCCAATTTTAGAGTTCGGTTATTTAAGAGCTTTCCTGAGAATTTTAGATGACATCTTTTGATGCTTTGGAATGTCATTATATGATGATGTAATGCCTATGAGAATTTGATATTATTGAATGATTTTATGGCTTGCATATTGTAACAACCTAACATTTGACCCAATACTACTAGTAAGTACTTAGGCCAAATATCAGTCATTACTTACTGTCATGGTTCTTTTACTTGGAAAAAGAAATAACTTAAAGAAATACGAGCCATTTTTTTGACATAACTTAAAATAAAAGCGCGTATCTTATCGGGTCGGTATCATAAAGTGCGGAAATATAAACATAGAAGTGGCTCCAGATCAAATATAACAACATCACATTGAAATACTTCATACATAATAATATGCCTACCATACGGAGGACTCTTGAGTACATGAGATGATGCAAATACAACTGAAACAAGAAATACATGTAAATAGAAACCACAGAACAGAAATCATAAAAGGAACACCCTTCCAAGAACATCTAAAGTGGATAACCTCATACAAAAGAAAGTTTATCCGTTCTATGTGTAGTGCGTGCACTAAGGACTACCCTCTATCCTAAAGCTAATGCCATGGGCAAGGCGGGCGTAACCAATCCATGGACGAAGTGCGTCTGGAGTAGGCACTCGAGCAGGTCCTCCATGATGAAGCTGGCTGGAGCGGGCATGGTGGATGGCTGGACATTTCCCCTACGTCGAGGCCGTGGACCGGGTACCGGGCTCTCAAAGGCTGAGTCACCGTCTCCTCACTACCCATGGGCATATGCGGTGGAGTGGGCGAGTCCTCTGAGGGATCCTCCTCCGAGTGCTAGTGAGGGCACGTACTGGTACCCTTCAGAACTTGGCAGAGTGAGTCCGTAGAATCCTCTCAGCAAGCGTAGGTGTGCTCAAAAATCATCGCATCATCATAAGGAGATGTCGGGGTAAAGAGGTAGCTATCTCCTGGATGGGAGAAGGTCGTCCAAGAAATGCAAACACACGAACGGTGCAAGAGCCCTCATAATGAAATGACCCAAGCTTTGGGTCATGGTGGATCTCCCATGTCGGCGTGTTAATGAATAGGATGAAGGTCGCCATCTGATTGAAGACGTAATGGAAAGAGAGATAGAGGGAGTGAGTTTTCTTACTAAAGAAACTCAGGTTTTTCCTCCTATTCTATGTGTCATCATCTACGTCTCCAGGGTTCTCGGTTTATTTATAAAACCATGGACATATATTGGTTCAATTATGAGTTTTCTAAAATCTCAATTTCCGAGAATCCGTTCTTTTTAACATGGCACTTGTGTTTACATAAGCTATATACTTGAATTATAGAACGTAAATCATGCAACTGGGTACATAGGACATAAAGCATATAACTGGGTACATGGAACATAAGTCATATAACTTGGTTACTTAGGTGACATAAGAACCTTTACTTAACTGGGGCCGCCCTAATCTTTCTCCTTTTGAGAAATCTCTAGGTTATGAGCTCATACCACACTAGTCGTCACTAGCATATCTAGACTTCATCCCTTGGGATAAGTCAACTTCCTGACCTTAAGTACGGGTTTAGGGGGCTAGAATCACATCGTCCCCACCCTTCGTTTGGTGGTTTCAAAGGATTACATTCTCATATTTTAAGTCACCCTAAGTTTAACATGTTACTTTGAGATGCCGCATAATTAATGCGTAACACAAAATTACTACTTCAGCATCTCTAAGGTCTTTTAAAGAAGCAATAACGTAAGAGTACAAAACTATTATTTAAGGATAATAGTTTACATGGCACCATATATGTCATGAGCTAACACATCAATTCATCATTAAATGCGAGACACATAATCATCCCTTAAGGTAGAAATCTCTGAATCGGGTAACCTCAAACTATCCCATTGTTTTCTTGCATGCTGATGGGATTGATTAACCTCATTACCATAATCCATTAAGTTCTAATTCCTAATTAATTATGGTTGGACAGCTTTATGTAGTTGTTCACATTTGATGAATTATGTGTTCTAGAAAAATGCGTTTTAAGCCCTTTCTCGCTTCCGACTTTGTCTATGGTGCAATAATTAATACCTAAGCCAATTATGAGTCACTCCCGCACATCTAGGCATATTATAATGTGATTCTAACTATTTTATCAAGGCTGTATTTTATCAAGGCTGGGCAGAAACTAACTTTGCCATTCTTTAGTAGTTCTAGAATTCACATATTAGGCAAACAAAGTCACTAATGATGCTTTTAAATGTCTAGAACAAATGTCACATACTCGGCAAGGTAAATCAACATATTTAGACCACCCAAAACAGAATTTAAGGTGCTGGAACTGTTAAGGCAGAACCGAAACCCTTAAGGCATAAAATCATGAGAAAAACCTTACTTTCAAACATATAACTTGCTAGTTTCTCTTAGAACCTTTTTGGACTTCAAAACTCCATAAGATCAAAGTTTATTTTGCCAAAACTCAACATAAAAAGCCAAGGGCAGTAGCCATTTAATCTTACCCTTGATCAAGATGCAAAACTTGAAAACTTGTTTAAAACCTTAGTTGGGTGCATCTAAGCTTAGAAAAATTCTAAGTCATGCATTATAGGCCCTTGTAGTTAAATGAAACTCATCCTAGAGCCATTTACACCACATGGCCGAATGATATTCAAGGAAGTACCTCCTTGATTTAATTCTTTTCTCAAAATGAAAGGGGCAAGTCTTTGAGCTCTAAAGTTTTAAGTGACGACATCAAAATAAACGTGCTATGCATTTCATTTTATAGCCTTTTTGAAAGTAAAGTGATAACACAAAGTAAATATGAAATACATCTCCATTCTTATTCTTAGCGCTTAGTGATGACTTGAAATATAAAATGAGATGCAAAGCTTGAAACATAAACGTGCTAGGCAAAAGATAAACATGAGGTGCAAGGTTCAATTCTTTATTTTAGTGCTCTAGGCCTCTTGAAGTTTTCACTCCAAATCAACAATCAACTTTAAGGTTGAAATAGGTAGGCTTTGAGATTAATTAAGTGATGATGCACATTCTCATTTTAATCCTTAAGTTGCTTAGTGATGGCTTGAAATTAAACATGCTATGCAAAGCATAAAAGTAAACATGGATGCAACTTCTTTTATATCTTGTTTAGAGCTCTTGCAAGACTTTAAAGGAAACAAAGTTTCATCCCATAACTCATCCTCACAAGAAAAGAAACACTAGTGTTGCTAAGTTGTGTAAAAATAGCCAATACCTCCACCAAGAACCATAAGGTGGCCGAAACCTCATCATGAGGAAACAACCATTTTTTTGAACTCTAGGGACCAAGATCTTGGTGATTCAAACACCAACATCTCAAGTCCTCATCATTGAGTATTTTTACAATGCTCTACATTTCTAACAAAACAAAACTCATGACCAACATAAAGGAAAGAAACCGAAACATACTTGGCCTAGAAACCAAGTTTAGGCTCTAGAGTTTTGTTCATGTGACCTACATCAACATGAAGCCCTCATCATCAAGCTACCATTTTTCCAAGTCCCAAAGGCCTTCATGGCTGAAAACTCAAGGAAAAGAAATGGTCAAAGGTTCAAGAGAAACATAACTATGTCTTGAGCAAAACTTGGAAATAATAAACTTATCTTAAGAAAACTCAAGCTTTAGAGGTTGTTCATGTGACAAACATCAACATACAACTCTCATCATCAAGCCCTCCTTACCTTGGCCCTAAGGCCGAAAATGAAAGGGAAAAGAAAAGGAGAAACCGAAATGAACTTGTGAGAGAAACTCACTACAACACAACTTTCAAGAAAGATCAAACATTGAGCATTAAGATAAAAGAAAGCATTCTTGAAAAGCTCCCTACCTAGAGTTTGAGATTGAGAGGAAGTGAAGAAGATGAAGAAGTTGGAGAAGATGGACTCTTAAACTTGAGAGGAAAGAAGACCCCAAAGTGCTTTAAACTCTAAGCTTTAGTGAAATGAACAAAGGTGCTTCAAGTTCCCTAAGCTACCTATTTATAGAGAAGTAAAATGAATTGAATAATGATGGCCTTTTGGGGAAAGAAATATCTTTGTTCAAAGCATGGTGTTAGTCATTCAAAGCATGGTGAAAAGTCTAGCTATGCATGTCCTAAAGCATGGCTAGAATTGTAGCTTATTTTCAAACCTTTTTAAATGCATAAAATCACAAAATTTTGGGCTACCAAGGGCTGAAGGAACCGTGCACCCCATGCCCAAAAAGAGGAGAAAATCTTCTAGACTTAAATTCCAAAGCATAGGTAAGGTGTTGTAAGACATGGTGTCTTGAAAAAGTTTGATAGAAAGCTTGAATGACCACAAAAAAAATCATTCTTTTTGAATTTGAAAGACATATTTCTTTTTATTTTAGAAATGAATTGAAAACCTTGATTGACCATATAAATTATTCTTTGAATCTTGAAAGACATTTTTCTTGGAAGTTGAACATTGATTGAAAGTGTTCAAGACATGTGTCATAAGATAGCTTGACCACTTAGACTAATTTTATGTGATTTCTAGGGGAGGGTGGCACCACTTTGGCAGCCTTGGGAGGAGAATATCTCCTCAAATCATGGTCTAGAAGTGTGCTTTGGTGTGACATAGATTAGGCTTAGGATTAATGGTTGCCAAGTAGGTACTTTAGGTACACTAATTGGTTAATTAAAACTATAGACCCCTAGGTTAGAGGTGGTTTAGAAGGTTTAATGGAGTCAAAGCCTCCAAGACTAGTGATGTGAGTGTGACAACTTCTCCTTGAAAGAAGATGATGTGAATAGTGGAAACACTATTCAACACTATTCAGATTCTTTTTCTCTTTAAAGAAAGAGACTAGAATGAAGTTTGAATTTCCTAAGCAATTTTAGGTTCCAATTAATTTCAAATGATGGTTTTGGCCCTAGGTTAATTATGGAAATTAATTAACCTTTAATTAGAGCCTAATATTGCTTAGGTTTAGAGTTGAACGCTTATAAGCTGAAAATGCGATATGCAAGGGTAAAATCGCAATTTTTACCAAAACTTGCCCAGGACCTCCGGGACTTAAACAAACATAGTTCACGCCTTAAAATCATTGTTTTAAACCTCGGGACGAAGTTCGGGTCAAAACGGAACTTAAAACTGCCTTAATTTTTAGGGGTATTTTGGTCATTTAGCGAGAGATCTCATAAATGAGGTTTTTCTCCGTTAGGCATTCGCACTCAAACAATCCCCTTCATATAACATATGAACCCCATGAGGATGGCCCAAGCCGGCGTCCTAATATTTCGGGTGAAAATGACCTCAGGGGCATTTTGGTCATTTTGAAAGTTTAGTGAAAATTGGGGCGTTACACATGTTATAGTTGTTATTGCAAACAATGAGAATGTTCATGCATCTTGATGATTATGATATAACATGCTAAGACTTAATGGTGACTTAAACTTATGAGGAAATGATCCTTTGGACCTATCAGACTATAGGTGGTGAAAAGGTGATCCTGAGAAAATGATCCTTTAGATCCATCAGACTATAGGTGGTGAAAAGGTGATTCCTGCCCCTAGCCCGTTTCCTCAAAAGGGTAGAGTGGGATTTTAACTTATCAAAAGAGATAAGTATATGCTAGTGATGACTAGTAAGGTATGAGCTCATAACCTAGATTACTCCTAAAAGGGTGGAGTATAGGGTGGCCCCAAGGAAAATAATGATGATGATGACAAGATTTTAAGTCACCTAGGACACTAAGAAATGAAATATGTGCACCATGTCTTGTGCATAGCTATTATGGTAAGCTGTTTCTTTGCATAGCATTTATGAGATGATGATGAGAAATATGATGTTCTTCTATGCATGTTATTATGATATGATGATGAGGAATATGATGTGTTGATGAAAGGAAAAGTTCATTATAAACATGACATGCTAAGTTTATGATGTATTATAAGACGCATGATTAAAATCGATGAACCTCGATAAAGTATATTTTTGAACTTAATAAATCAATCTTAGCATGCTCACTATTTTATAATGAAACTGAGGTTCCTGGGACGATGATGATGATGACACAATGCATCATGAGGTGAGTACCATACTGATTGTAACCCATTTCTGCTGTTAGAGTACAAATGACCAAAATGCCCTAAGGTCATTTCTACCAAAATTAAAGGGCAGTTGCCCGGCAACCCTCGAATGGGTCAACTCGATGTTTGAAGGGGATTATGCTGTTATGAATGATATCCGAGGAGGAAACCTCGTTTTCTAAACTTCGGCTCAAAATGACCAAAATACCCCCTGTGTCACACGGGTAAAAGATGCCGTTTGAGCCCAGAACTTTTCCAGGAAGTTTAGAATGATGTTTATGAGCAAGGTTTGAAGTTTAGTTGAGCAGAAGGTCCCAGGCAGTTTTAGTGCAAAATTACCATTTTGCCCCTAGAACAGTGTACAGTGCGCCTAATGAAGCAATCAGCGAACCTAAGCAATATTAGGCTCTAATCGAAGATTAATTTATTTCGATAATTAATCTAGAGTCAAAATGATTTATTAAGGTTAATTAGAACCTAAGATTGCTTAGATAAACTCTAACGGTATTCTTTAAATTCAAGATTTCTAGTCATGGAATCTTGAATAGTGTTTTCTCTCTCTTTCCTTAAATTAAGGAATTGAGCCATACCTCATTTGACCAAAAGAATTATTTTAAATTACTAATCTAATGAGATCACCCTCCTAATCAAGTCTTGAACCACCTCAATTAACCATTTTCTCACCTAAACGCTTGCTTACAAACTCCTAATCAAAAAGCCTAATCATAGAAACACTTAAACACATCCTTAAACCACAATTACATGAACAAAAATCCCTTCCCCTTGGCTGATGAGGAGGCCGAAAATCTGTCCCCAAAATGGTGCCACATGTTGAGTTGTGATGCACTCCAAGCCCATGCTTTAGGCCATACCTTGCCCATGCTTCCAACCATGCTTGCCATGCCTAAACCCATGCTTTTGTAAGAGATATTTCCTCCCTCCTCCTCTCCAAAATGGCGCGGTTTCCTCCCCCTTGGAAGCCTCAATGTTGAAAATTCCTATAAATACCAAGCCTTGATGAACCTTGTCACACTTTGGCTCACTTGGTAAGTTCACACTTCTTGCAAATTCTCTCATTCCTCTCAAATTCCCTCAACTTGGCTGATTTCTTCCTCAAGACTCCAAAAGGATTTCCTTCTCCTTCCATCTAGAAAACAAAGCTTTCTTACATCTCTTCAAGACTTCTTAAGGTAGGGGTTAAGTTTTGATGATTTTTGTTTGTGTTCTTCAAGAAAGTTCTAGTTTTTCTCTTGGTTTCAAACTCCTTTTCCTTCCTCTTTCTTTTTCGGCCAAGAGGCCTTCTTACAAAAAGAATGTGAGCTTGATGATGAGGTTTCAAGATAATGATTTGTTGTTGTCATGTGAGAAACCTCTAAAGCTTGAAACAACTTGGTCTTGGACCATACATGCTTGGATTTCCTTTCTTTTCTTGGCTTAAGTTTCGGTTTTTCCTCTTTCTCTTTCCTTTAAGGATTTTCAGTTTTTTTCTTCTATGGATTTGAACAAAGTTTGTAAAATATGTCTAGTAGATCACGAAAGTTTTGTTAAGAAAGTTAATCTCATGATTTCAAAGAGCTCTAGGCTTACCCTTGCCAACCTTAAAGTTGGTCGGCCGTTCTAGAATCGCTAGATTGAAGCCTATGAGCAATAAAATAAAGAATATGACTTAGTTCTTGTAGTTTTGTTTAGACAAAGTGATGAACTTTGGGTCCATTTCCTTAAGCTTGATGGTGAGTTCAAACCTTAAGATTTCTCTTGAAGTCTAGGTGCTAAGAACTCTAAAGCTTGCCTTATGATGCATAATGGGTTGAGGTTTATGTTCCTCTAAAAGTCTTGCAAGAGCTCTAGCTAAGACAAAAACAAGATGCATTCATGTTTAAATTTATGTCTTGCATCTCATGTTTATTTTGATGTTATCACTAATTTCACAAGAGTAAATGAATGAACTTGCATTACCATATTTAAATTCCCAAGCTTGCATTTCATGTTTATATTTCAAGTCATCACTTAATCCTTAAAGATAATAATGAAGTTGCATCTCATATTTATTTTATGCTCTCACTTTACTTTCTAATGAAGAGTAAAATAAAGTGCATGGCATGTTTAAGATTTTGTCATCACCTAAACACTCTAGAGCTCAAAGACTTGCCCTAAGTATCCTAAAAAGGAAACTCCATTCAAAAAGAAATGGATGAGTTTTGGTATGAACCAACAATGGTTTGATTTTGTAAAATACATGAATGATTTTCAAGGAAATGTTGGAAAACTGTTTTATGAGGTCTCAAGAGGTTTAAAATAGTTTGGAATGTGTCAAAATCATGTTTTCTCAATTTTCGAAGGTTCTGGTAATCGATTACCACCAATGTAATCGATTACCAGTTTTTGAAGGACTTTTGGTTCTGGTAATCGATTACCAGAGGTAGTGTAATCGATTACTACGGCTTTTCATGCCCAGAACCTTCTGGAAACCCTGAATCGATTACTTTATAATGTAATCGATTACCAAATGTTCTTTACTCTTCCAAGAAAGATTTAACCCTAAGTAATCGATTACCGTCGTATGTAATCGATTACCCTATGTTCTTTACTTTTTTGGAAACGATTAACCCTACGTAATCGATTACCATTATGTGTAATCGATTACCCTTGTTTTTGAAAACCCAGAATGAATTGAACTCCTGGTAATCGATTACTAGGAACATGTAATCGATTACCAGAACACCTTTTGTTTTCAGAAACATTCCAAGAGAAAACTAGCAACTTATATGCATTTCAACCCAAGAGATTATGTGATCTTATGGGTTCATGATTTGGTTCTATGTTTGGCTACTGTATAAATGCTGTTCTAAGGTGTTAAATGTGTAAAATTATGTTGAGTGAAGCAAGGATCGATTTAGAGAAGCTAGTAAAGAATAAGTAACTAAAAAGGGACTTGAGATGAGAATTCTAGAACACCTTAATACAAAGAAGTGCAAATCTGTTCTAGAATGGTTAATTCAGGGATAAATGATTCATAATTAGTAAGACATGTACAAGATCCCTTCATAAATGATTAGGTGCTAATTTCTAAGTATAAGATGATGATAAGAGATCTAAGTGGTTTATAACTTAGAGAACATGCCTAGGAATCCCTCATAATTGATCTAAGAATTAATTATGGAGTCTTAGGGGAAGATGGATCTTAAAAGGGTCGCGAATGGAGATTTTAGAGCCCCTTAAGCAAACGATATATATAGTTTCTGCCCTTTTATGTTGAGTGCTGAGTGGAATCTTGGTGAGTTCAAATTTTAGAGGAAAAGTTTAAGTGCCAACCCCTTGAGGGTAATAATAATGCAAATACAAGTTTAAAGCCCGAAAAGGGCAAAGCATAAGATACTGAGATAGGTGGACGAGAGAGTATGATTATGATGATGAACCTCGTGCACACGTATGATGATGTGATTATGTTAGTTCCTTGAGCATGAAACTTTATATGCATAATTTGATGAATTGTTGTGTTTGAAATGCATAATGTTTCAAAGATATGAATGAAATTGAGAAATATGCTCATGTGAACTAGAAAGTTATGGCAATGAGAAAGTTCCATGAAAATGATGCATGTGACTGAAATTATGTGGCATGACTCAAATTTGAGGAAATTCGGAGAGTAGGTGTTATGCCGAATTTCCGTCAAATTTGAGGGACAAAAGAAAGTTTTTGAGAAATATGAAGTTTAAAAGTTATATGCCGAGACGCATTTCTCCTGCTCCTGAGGAGAAAGTAAACCCGTGGGGGTATGGACGTCGAGCCATCCGAAGCGGACAAAGTCGCTGGTCTTAACCAAGTCGATGCGTTTCGAAGAAGGAGAAAGTCCCATGATGGGTGATCCTTAGGCCCCCTACCCGTACTCTGGGAGTCGGGATTATGATATTTATGATTCGCTTATCAAGAGGATAAGTAAGAACTAGTGACGACTAGTTAAGGTATGAGCTCATAGCCTAGCTTAAGGGGTGCGGTTACTATATTATTGGTGACACAAGTATGAGAAAAGGAAAGATGTTCAAAGAAAAGTTTCATGCCACACAATGTTGTTTGAATTATTGTTTGATTTACCTAAAGTGCTACCATGCATCCATGAAACATTATGTTGCATACATGCATTAAGAATCATTATAAAAGACATGGACCTTGGACAACGACCTTTGTGAAAACCTCATAATGAACCTATGCATGCTCAACATTTTCATAATAAACCCAAGGTTCTGGGACGTAAACGATGGCACTAGGATAGAGGACTTCCCTAGATTCTTTAGTAAGAATTCTCACCCCTCTCTGCTTCTTTCCGTTACGTCTTCAGATCGATGGCGTCGTTCGTGATTTTCATTGACCCGCCTACATGGGAGGTGCACTATGACCCCGAGCATCAGTCCTACCACTTCAAGGGTCATTGCGAGGTGCGCGTTTTGCATATGTGGGACGCCCTTTTGCTTCCCCCGTCTCCAGCTATCACTTCGATCCGACTTCACCCTTTGGCGACGACCTGATCTTCGAGAGGACACGACCCCGAGATGGGCAGACCGCGTGCCCGACCTCCTCGTCGGAGGTACGCGGATATCCCGAGTATGTTCCCCGTACTCGATCAGAGGCTGATCCTCGAGGATCTTCCCCTTCGTTCCCTATGGGTCACGGAGAGGTAGTGAGGACACGGTCACCCAGGAGGCATGCGAGGCGCGTCGACAAGCGAGAGGCGACCACGACGCGGAGGCCACGCTGTCCCCTCGATTCCCATGCCTAGATCTCCGCTCGTTGGGCTACATCCGAGGAGCTTCGTCAGTCGCGGGCTACATCTCCCCACCGAGGACGGCGTCACCAGTAGGCTTGGAGTGGGAGGGTAGTGATAGTTGGGTGTTTATCTTTTGGGATTATTACCATGTATTTGTCTTTATGTTTCCCATTGTCCTGCAAGCTCTCCCACTAGCGGGTAAGACTTTATGTTTCTGTTATATCTCTCTTGTGATGTACTAAACTATATTATCTAAAGTAATGAGGAATGATGTTTATGATGGATGTGTTCTTTAATGTGTATATTCTGTATGTTTTATTTATTCTTCCGCTTCACGTTGTTTATGTTACGCGCAAAGGCTCGCACTTTGGTTTATATAAATCATTTCAAAAAAAAAATTTACCGTATTTTCCGCTAAGTATTTTATAAATGAATTTAAAGAAAAGTAATAACTAATAATTAGTCTTGATACGTCCTAGGCGTATTGAGGTTAAATATTAGGGTGTTACATTATGGTATCAGAGTTCAATTCTCACGAGCCTGAGGATTGGACTGACCATGCTTTAGAAGCATGTTACGTTAGTATGTCATGTGTAGTGCTTAGCTATTAGAGATAAGCTATAGGGTAGGCATTCATGACCTTGTCTGCTTGTCTATGCCATGGTAACTAGCTCATTTAGTTTCGGAATGTTGAGCCATGATCACCTCGGTATTTGTTGACTTGTGTGCTTAGGGACCAATGGCACCCCGGACAGAATGGAACGCAACGCCGGTGAACGAGGGATGAGGTGGAGCGCCTACGCGAAATGGCTAGGGCGATGGAACGCATGTTCGACCGCATGAATCAACCAAGGGACGCTGCTCAAGGTCCCTTCTGAAGCTCTGGAACAAGCCCGTTTGGGAGTTTCGCAAGGCTAATCCCCAACCTTTCGTGGAGCTCTGAACCAGACAAGGCTGATGAGTGGATCAAGAACATGGAAAAGATCTACTCTGTGGTTACCTTGAGGGAGAGAAAGTCACCTTTGCTGCCTACATGATGGAAGCCGACGCTGAGTTTTGGTGGACCGGCACCCGAAGGCTGGAAGCTACGGCGCAGCCATCAATTGGGAGCTGTTAAGACGTACTTCTATGAGAAGTATTTCCCGAATCCGTGAAGAACGCCAAGGACATTGAGTTCATGCAGTTGGTCCAAGGTGGAATGTCTACGCCCATACACGGCAAAATTTGAAGAGTTGATCAAGTTCTCACGAGTTTTCCAAGGGAACCCCGATGAGGTATGGAAGTGTGTTAAGTTCGAGGCCGGTCTAAGGGCCGAACTTAACTTGCTGTGGCACACATGGAGATTAGGGACTTCCCGACCCTAGTCAACAAGTGCCGAATCATCGAAGAAGGGCACAAGAAGATGAGTGCCGCAAGGGTGGATCGTCCAGTGGGTTGGGACCTCAAGCCCCGAAGTTCAAGCCATCAAATCAGACTCAAATGAGGAACCACTACCATCCCTACCAATCCAATCAGTTCAAGCAACAACAACAACATCATCAACCACAACAACAAAGAGGACCCAACAATCAACCATCTCGGCAACACCCAAGGCCGCCGTTCAACCCCAACGGCCGCGGAAACCGCAACCATCAACAAGGCGGAATGGGCGGTCCTCGCAATAACAACAACAACAATCAACAAGGAGGGCCCAATGGGAACAAGAACAAGGCACCCCAAGAGCCCTCCTCTTCCAGGATCCGCACAAGCTGGAGTGCCCCCGCTGGAAAGAATCATGGCAACCGTCCCTGCCTAGCCGGGCAAGGAGTGTGTTTCAGATGTGGCAAGCTCGGCCACTATGCGAAGGACTGCAAAGTAATGGAGGGTCGTCAAGTCAGAATCCCGACCGCAACACCAAGGACGAGTCTTTACCCTCAACGCAGAGGACGCACATGGATCCAACGACCTCATCGAAGGTAAGTGCGAACTAAATGGTAGAACCTTAACTGTGCTATATGACTCTGGTGCTACTCATTCTTTTATCTCACATGCTAGTGTCGAGTCTCTAAATTTGCAAGTTTCTAAGCTTCCTTTTGATCTCGTTGTTTCTACTCCTACCAACCGTCCCTACATACATGTAACTGTTGTCTAATTGCCATCTTACCATTGAAAATAGATCTTTTGTCATAGATTTAATTTGTTTACCCTTGAAAGACATAGGCGTAATCCTTGGCATGGATTGGCTTCACGCTAACCATGTGTTGTTAGCTGTCATACCAAATCTGTTATTTTTCGTCATCCCCTAGCAAGACTAGTCAAACCTTGAAACTTTATGTGAATGTCGTAGATGTCTTCTGTAGTGGGGAGAAAACTAAGGGATATGTCCTTCTAGCCGCTAGCGAGGTAGACTTTGCAGAACATAGATGACATTCCTGTGGTAAGAGAGTACCAGGAGTATTTAGGATGAGATACAGGTTCCCTCAGAGAGAGGTGGAGTTCTCCATCGAGTTGGTTCGGGAACGGGACCTATCGATAGCCCCGTATAGGATGTCACCCTTGGAGTTGAAAGAATTGAAAACCCAATTGGAAGAGTTGTTAGAAAAGAGTTTTATCAGACCTAGTGCCTCAGGTGGGGAGCCCGGTTTTGTTTGTTAAGAAAAAGGATGGGAGCATGAGATTATGTATAGATTATAGGCAATTGAATCGTGTGACGGTGAAGAATAAATACCCTTTGCCTAGGATTGATGATCTTATGGACCAGTTGAAAGGAGCGGTGGTATTCTCCAAGATTGATTTGAGGTCGGATACCACCAAATTCGAGTAAGAGATGAGGATATACCTAAAACCGCTTTAGGACACGGTACGGACACTTTGAGTTCGCCGTGATGTCCTTTGGACTGACAAATGCACCCGCGTGTTTATGGACTATATGAATAGGATCTTTAGACCCTATTTAGATAAGTTCGTGGTTGTTTTCATAGATGACATACTCATCTATTCAAAGACTCACGAGGAGCATGAAGGTCACCTGAAGTTGGTTTTAGAGGTGTTGAAAGAGAAGAAGTTGTATGCTAAGCTCTCTAAGTGTGAATTCTGGTTGGAGGAAGTGAAGTTTTTGGGACATGTAGTATCAAAAGGGGGTATAGCTGTTGACCTAGTAAGATAGAAGCTGTAATGAATTGGGATAGACCGACCACCGTATCGGAAATACGGAGCTTTTGGGTTTAGGGCTATTCCGTAGGTTTATCAAAGGTTTTTCCAGATTGCTCTTCCCTAACCAAGCTAACTAGGAAGAACACCCGTTTTCATGGAATCCCGATTGTGAAAGAGCTTCCTAGAGTTAAAGGAAAGGTTGACCTCGACCCCAAGTTTGGTTTTGCCGACCCCAATGTACCCTTCGAGGTATATTGTGATGCTTCGGGAAAAGGTTTAGGATGTGTATTGATGCAAAATAGGCAAGTGGTAGCCTATGCGTCTAGACAACTCAAGCCTCATGAGGTTAATTACCTACCCATGACCTAGAGTTAGCCGCCATAGTGTTTGCCTTGAAAATATGGAGGCATCACTTGTACGGAGTGAGGTTTGAAGTTTTCTCCAATCATAAGAGTCTTAAGCATCTCTTTGATCAAAAAGAGCTAAACATGAGGCAAAGAAGGTGGATGGAGTTTCTAAAGGACTATGATTTCGGCCTAAGTTACCACCCAGGCAAAGCCAATGTGGTTGCCGATGCCTTGAGTCGAAAATCATTACGCTTATCCCACATGATGGTCAAGGAAGTTGAGCTCATAGAGAAGTTTAGGGACATGAATTTGGGGATGTCAATAAGAAAAGAGTGTAAAGATGTGTCATCTTAGTAACAAGTGGGTTTAAACAAAGGGTGATGATGGCACAAGTAGAAAATGAGGAGTTTAGGGAGACTCAAGGCGGTAAGGCTGGAAAGCTTAAGGGTTTTGAGCAAGGGCAGATGGATTGTGGAGGTTTGAAGGGCGGATGTGTGTACCGCAAGATGGTGACCTCAGAGAGAGTATCTTGGAGGAGGCCCATAAAAGCCACTTCACCATCCATCCTGGTGCCACCAAGATGTATCAGGATTTAAAGAAGATGTTTTGGTGGCCCGGATTGAAAAGGGACGTAGTAGCCTGGGTTAGTAAGTGCTTGGTCTGTCAAAAGGTGAAGATTGAGCACCAAAGCCTTCAGGAATGTTGCAACCTTTGCCTATCCCGAATGGAAGTGGGATAGTATATCTATGGATTTTGTGACCAACCTACCGAACCCAAGCCGGCCATGACGCTATATGGGTAATAGTGGACAGGTTAACCAAGTCGGCCCATTTCCTACCCATCAAGTTAACCTTTTCCCTAGATAAGTTGGCCCAGTTGTACATCCAAGAGATAGTAAGGTTACACGGAGTTCCATCGACGATTTTCGGACAGAGATCCGCGGTTTACGTCGCGTTTTTGGGAAGCCTTTCAAAAGGCGTTTGGTTCTAAGTTGTGCTTAAGACGGCTTCCACCCCCAAACAGATGGACAATCAGAAAGAACTATCCAAACATTGGAGGATATGCTAAGGGCATGTGTTTTGGATAGAAAGGGAGTTGGGATAAGTACCTACCACTCATCGAGTTCGCGTATAACAACAGTTATCATGCGAGTATCGATATGGCACAGTACGAGGCCTTGTATGGAAGGAAGTGTCAAGTCGCCTTTGTGCTGGCATGATCTCGGAGAACAAAGCATTTTGGGACCGGATGTAGTGAGGGAAACCACAGAGCAAATAAAAATGATCAAGGATAGAATCTTGATGCTCAAAGGGACAAAAGAGCTATGCGGACAAGCGCGAAAGGTTAAATTCCAAGAAGGTGAGCATGTTTTCTTGAGGATAACTCCCACTCCAGGAATAGGTAGAGCCATGAAAATCAAGAAATTGAGTCCCGATTTCTCAACCTTTGAAATCCTTCAGAAAGTCGACAGTCGCTACAAAATAGCCCTACCTCCAAAATCTCAAATCTTCATGACGTCTTTCACGTCTCCAGCTGAGAATATCAATCCGACCCTAGCCATGTGTTAGAGCCAGAGCATGTACAGTTGAGGGAGGACCTAACTTTCAACCTGCCACCAACGAGGATCGTGGACCGTGGTGTGAGGGTTGAGGAGTAGTCCGTTCCTTTGGTGAAAGTCGCGTGGGGACGAGACAAGACGGAGGAGTACACATGGGAGTTGGAATCGAGAATGCGGATGAAGTATCCGAGCTTTCTAAGGTAACGAATTTCGAGGACGAAATTCTTTTAAGGAGGGGAGTAATGTAACGCCCAATTTCTCCTGTTAGAGTACAAATGACCAAAATGCCCTGAGGTCATTTCTCCCGAAATTAAAGGACAGTTGCCGGCAACCCTCGAATGGGTCAACTCGATGTTTGAAGGGGATTATGCGTTATGAATGATATCCGAGGAGGAAACCTCGTTTTCTAAACTTCGGCTCAAAATGACCAAAATACCCCTCTGTCTACACGGGTAAAAGATGCCGTTTGAGCCCAGAACTTTCCAGGAAGTTTAGAATGATGTTTATGAGCAATGTTTGATGTTTAGTTGAGCAGGAAGGTCCAGGCAGTTTTAGTGCAAAATTACCATTTTGCCCCTAGAACGTGTCCAGTGCGCCTAATGAAGCAATTAAGCAAACCTAAGCAATATTAGGCTCTAATCGAAGATTAATTTATTTCGATAATTAATCTAGAGTCAAAATGATTTATTAAGGTTAATTAGAACCTAAGATTGCTTAGATAAACTCTAATTGTATTCTTTAAATTCAAGATTTCTAGTCATGGAATCTTGAATAGTGTTTTCTCTCTCTTTCCTTAAATTAAGGAATTGAGCCATACCTCATTTGACCAAAAGAATTATTTTAAATTACTAATCTAATAAGATCACCCTCCTAATCAAGTCTTGAACCACCTCAATTAACCATTTTCTCACCTAAACGCTTGCTTACAAACTCCTAATCAAAAAGCCTAATCATAGAAACACTTAAACACATCCTTAAACCACAATTACATGAACAAAAATCCCTTCCCCTTGGCTGATGAGGAGGCCGAAAATCTGTCCCCAAAATGGTGCCACATGTTGAGTTGTGATGCACTCCAAGCCCATGCTTTAGGCCATACCTTGCCCATGCTTCCAACCATGCTTGCCATGCCTAAACCCATGCTTTTGTAAGAGATATTTCCTCCTCCTCCTCTCCAAAAGGCGCCGTTTCCTCCCCCTTGGAAGCCTCAATGTTGAAATTCCTATAAATACCAAGCCTTGATGAACCTTGTCACACTTTGGTTCTTGGTAAGTTCACACTTCTTGCAAATTCTCTCATTCCTCTCAAATTCCCTCAACTTGGCTGATTTCTTCCTCAAGACTCCAAAAGGATTTCCTTCTCCTTCCATCTAGAAAACAAAGCTTTCTTACATCTCTTCAAGACTTCTTAAGGTAGGGGTTAAGTTTTGATGATTTTTGTTTGTGTTCTTCAAGAAAGTTCTAGTTTTTCTCTTGGTTTCAAACTCCTTTTCCTTCCTCTTTCTTTTTCGGCCAAGAGGCCTTCTTACAAAAAGAATGTGAGCTTGATGATGAGGTTTCAAGATAATGATTTGTTGTTGTCATGTGAGAAACCTCTAAAGCTTGAAACAACTTGGTCTTGGACCATACATGCTTGGATTTCCTTTCTTTTCTTGGCTTAAGTTTCGGTTTTTCCTCTTTCTCTTTCCTTTAAGGATTTTCAGTTTTTCTTCTATGGATTTGAACAAAGTTTGTAAAATATGTCTAGTAGATCACGAAAGTTTTGTTAAGAAAGTTAATCTCATGATTTCAAAGAGCTCTAGGCTTACCCTTGCCAACCTTAAAGTTGGTCGGCCGTCTAGAATCCGCGCTAGATTGAAGCCTATGAGCAATAAAATAAAGAATATGACTTAGTTCTTGTAGTTTTGTTTAGACAAAGTGATGAACTTTGGGTCCATTTCCTTAAGCTTGATGGTGAGTTCAAACCTTAAGATTTCTCTTGAAGTCTAGGTGCTAAGAACTCTAAAGCTTGCCTTATGATGCATAATGGGTTGAGGTTTATGTTCCTCTAAAAGTCTTGCAAGAGCTCTAGCTAAGACAAAAACAAGATGCATTCATGTTTAAATTTATGTCTTGCATCTCATGTTTATTTTGATGTTATCACTAATTTCACAAGAGTAAATGAATGAACTTGCATTACCATATTTAAATTCCCAAGCTTGCATTTCATGTTTATATTTCAAGTCATCACTTAATCCTTAAAGATAATAATGAAGTTGCATCTCATATTTATTTTATGCTCTCACTTTACTTTCTAATGAAGAGTAAAATAAAGTGCATGGCATGTTTAAGATTTTGTCATCACCTAAACACTCTAGAGCTCAAAGACTTGCCCTAAGTATCCTAAAAAGGAAACTCCATTCAAAAAGAAATGGATGAGTTTTGGTATGAACCAACAATGGTTTGATTTTGTAAAATACATGAATGATTTTCAAGGAAATGTTGGAAAACTGTTTTATGAGGTCTCAAGAGGTTTAAAATAGTTTGGAATGTGTCAAAATCATGTTTTCTCAATTTTCGAAGGTTTGGTAATCGATTACCACCAATGTAATCGATTACCAGAAGGTTTTGAAGGACTTTTGGTTCTGGTAATCGATTACCAGAGGTAGTGTAATCGATTACTACGGCTTTTCATGCCCAGAACCTCTCTGGAAACCCTGTAATCGATTACTTTATAATGTAATCGATTACCAAATGTTCTTTACTCTTCAGAAAACAGATTTAACCCTAAGTAATCGATTACCGTCGTATGTAATCGATTACCTATGTTCCTTTTTTGGAAACGGATTTAACCCTACGTAATCGATTACCATTATGTGTAATCGATTACCCGGTTGTTGAAAACCCAGAATGAATTGAGCTCCTGGTAATCGATTACTAGGAACATGTAATCGATTACCAGAACACTTTTGTTTTCAGAAACATTCCAAGAGAAAACTAGCAACTTATATGCATTTCAACCCAAGAGATTATGTGATCTTATGGGTTCATGATTTGGTTCTATGTTTGGCTCCTGTATAAATGCTGTTCTAAGGTGTTAAATGTGTAAAATTATGTTGAGTGAAGCAAGGATCGATTTAGAGAAGCTAGTAAAGAATAAGTAACTAAAAAGGGACTTGAGATGAGAATTCTAGAACACCTTAATACAAAGAAGTGCAAATCTGTTAGAAGGTTAATTCAGGGATAAATGATTCATAATTAGTAAGACATGTACAAGATCCCTTCATAAATGATTAGGTGCTAATTTCTAAGTATAAGATGATGATAAGAGATCTAAGTGGTTTATAACTTAGAGAACATGCCTAGGAATCCCTCATAATTGATCTAAGAATTAATTATGGAGTTAGGCGAAGATGGATCTTAAAAGGGTCGCGAATGGAGATTTAGAGCCCCTTAAGCAAACGATATATATTTCTGCCCTTTTATGTTGAGTGCTGAGTGGAATCTTGGTGAGTTCAAATTTTAGAGGAAAAGTTTAAGTGCCAACCCCTTGAGGGTAATAATAATGCAAATACAAGTTTAAAGCCCGAAAGGGGCAAAGCATAAGATCCTGAGATAGGTGGACGAGAGAGTATGATTATGATGATGAACCTCGTGCACACGTATGATGATGTGATTATGTTAGTTCCTTGAGCATGAAACTTTATATGCATAATTTGATGAATTGTTGTGTTTGAAATGCATAATGTTTCAAAGATATGAATGAAATTGAGAAATATGCTCATGTGAACTAGAAAGTTATGGCAATGAGAAAGTTCCATGAAAATGATGCATGTGACTGAAATTATGTGGCATGACTCAAATTTGAGGAAATTCGAGTAGTGTTATGCCGCGAATTTCCGTAAATTTGAGGGACAAAAGAAAGTTTTTGAGAAATATGAAGTTTAAAAGTTATATGCCAGACGCATTCTCTCCTGTAGGAGAAAGAAAGAACGTGGGGGTATGGACGTCGAGCCATCCGAAGCGGACAAAGTCGCTGGTCTTAACCAGTCGATGCGTTTCGAAGAAGGAGAAAGTCCCATGATGGGTGATCCTTAGGCCCCCTACCCGTACTCTGGGAGTCGGGATTATGATATTTATGATTCGCTTATCAAGAGGATAAGTAAGAACTAGTGACGACTAGTTAAGGTATGAGCTCATAGCCTAGCTTAAGGGGTGCGGTTACTATATTATTGGTGACACAAGTATGAGAAAAGGAAAGATGTTCAAAGAAAAGTTTCATGCCACACAATGTTGTTTGAATTATTGTTTGATTTACCTAAAGTGCTACCATGCATCCATGAAACATTATGTTGCATACATGCATTAAGAATCATTATAAAAGACATGGACCTTGGACAACGACCTTTGTGAAAACCTCATAATGAACCTATGCATGCTCAACATTTTCATAATAAACCCAAGGTTCCTGGGACGTAAACGATGGCACTAGGATAGAGGACTTCCCTAGATTCTTTAGTAAGAATTCTCACCCCTCTCTCTTTCTTTCCGTTACGTCTTCAATATGATGGCGTCGTTCGTGATTTCATTGACCCGCCTACATGGGAGGTGCACTATGACCCAGAGCATCAGTCCTACCACTTCAAGGGTCATTGCGAGGTGCGCGTTTTTGCATATGTGGGACGCCCTTTTGCTTCCCCGTCTCCAGCTATCACTTCGATCCGACTTCACCCTTTGGCGACGACCTCGTCTTTGAGAGGACACGACCGAGAGATGGGCAGAACCGGTCCCCAACCTTCCTCGTCGGAGGTACGCGGATCCCGAGTATGTTCCCCGTCTCGATCAGAGGCTGATCTTCGGAGGGATCTTCCCTTCGTTCCCTATGGGTCACGGAGGAGGTAGTGAGGACACGGTCACCCGCCGAGGCATGCGAGGCGCGTTCGACAGCCCGAGGCGACCACGCGCGGAGGCCACGCTGTCCCTCGATTCCCATGCCTAGATCTCCGCTTCGTTGGGCTACATCCGAGGAGCTTCGTCATCGCGGGCTACATCTCCCCAACAGAGGACGGCGTCACCAGTAGGCTTGGAGTGGGAGGGTAGTGATAGTTGGGTGTTTATCTTTGGGATTATTACCATGTATTTGTCTTTATGTTTCCCATTGTCCTGCAAGCTCTGCCCACTAGTGCGGGTAAGACTTTATGTTTCTGTTATATCTCTGTTGTGATGTACTAAACTATATTATCTAAAGTAATGAGGAATGATGTTTATGATGGATGTGTTCTTTAATGTGTATATTCTGTATGTTTTATTTATTCTTCCGCTTCACGTTGTTTATGTTACGCGCAAAGGCTCGCACTTTGGTTTATATAAATCATTTCAAAAAAAAAATTTACCCGTATTTTCCGCTAAGTATTTTATAAATGAATTTAAAGAAAAGTAATAACTAATAATTAGTCTTGATACGTCCTAGGCGTATTGAGGTTAAATATTAGGGTGTTACAGATTCTTTTTTATAAGTTTCTCACTCCCCTCTATTTTTTTTTCTTTCCATCTCCGTCTTAGAAGGAAGTGTTCGTGAATCACGTTCAGGCTTTTACCTGGTAGTCTTAACTTATCTAAGTTTCACTCGTATATTCATATCTATCCCTATCCTTGGAGTGTTATTACTAGGTGCCATTAATGGATGTCCTTTCATCCATATATTATTTATGTTTTGTTAGATTGCCTACACCTAGTCTATTCTGTTGGTAGACAAACTATCTATGTGTTATGTAATTATGGATGTTATATGATGGAGCCAATATGATGTGTTTTTCAAGCTATATCTGACGTTATTCGCTTATTTCGATTATTGTTCACGTTATGTGCTGGCTTACGTTTTCAATTATATTTTTAAAAAAAATGGCTCGTAATTTCACTAAGTATTTTCAAAGTATGATGAAAGAACTGAAGCAAAGAGTAAAGTCTAGTAATTAATCAGATACAACCTAGGTGTATTAAGTTAATTATTAGGGTGTTACAATTTTCATGAGCTGAAAAAATTATATGTTCAATTTAACATCTTGCACTAGTCATATGAATTTTCTTGAGTGTTGATTTTAAAGTTTACTGCCAAAAATTCAAAACTAAACTAGACTGATGCCCTATTGTCTGAAATTGTTAAAGTTGTCCGATTTTATTACCATAGTAAATGATTAAACTAGCCCTTAAAATTTTTACATGAAGTTAATAACATATTGAAGTGTCACTGAAAATTTTATTGTGCATTGATTCAATCATTTGCTAGGGTTAAAATTATGCGAACTCTGGTCTGAACTATGAATTGGTGGTCCCTGACCACTAAATTTGTACAATTTACTGACAGAGTTAGAGAGCTTATTTTGTCTTGAAATTTTTCCAGGGTCGTCTAGACATATTGAAGTGTCATATAAATTTTTGTGGCTCTTGAATGGCTGTTTGTTGATAATTAAATGTTTTGCCTAGGATAGTAAATCCTTCAAAGTGCTGGAATGTGAGAGTGGCTGAAAATTTATGGTACAATGATATCTAGTCCAAGTGTATGGCATATGAATGCATGCTAATTATTTCAATTACTTATCCATGAGGCATGAATAGGCCTCTATATGATGAATACCTACATGTGGCTCATGCGTGCATTTGAAAAAGAGAATATATATGAACTTAAATTGTGCATGTTCTGACATATGGACAAAACGGAAACAAGACTTAGATTTGAATGAGGGAAGGGAAGGAAAAGAGAAACCTCCCTAAATATTTTGAGTCGAAAGACATATCAGCTGAATAGATCTATGTGTGATTCGGAAATGGAAAAAAAATGAAGTTCGCTCATCGTCACGTAGGGTCGTAGCGACTATCTCCCTTGTATGGTGTAAACCACTCAAATACCATTTGGTATAAATTATTTATTGTGGAATTGTCCACGACAAACACCCATTGGGTATAACTAAGTCTTTTCTATGTCAATGAAAGAGAAAAATGCACTAATTTGATCTTGTGGCCATAAGTGAGACCATGTCATCTTGAGATAAGTTCATTGTATGTAAATGAAACCAGTGAATGTATTGTATTAAAGCTCTTGAAAGAGCTTCCGTTGTACTCAATTATGTATTTAAATAAATGTTTTGTTTCCTCGTTATACATTTTAATAGAATTATGTTTAGTTACTTCATAAAGCGATCGATCTTGCTATAAATATTTAAGAAAGGTCCGCTAATTAGGAAGTAACAACTCTCAAGGATGATGTCATGACTTAAGGATGAGGTTGTACTTGGGAGGATGTTACATCAGGTCTCTAAACCTCCCAATTAGCTCCACCTCTTTAACCATCATTTGAGACAAGTGTAATGACTTTCAACTCAAGCTGCAACCACCAGTTTGCTTGTAAGGATGATATTTTAACCCAAAATGTAATCCTTCAAGAATTCCATCCACATTCTCTGCCTCATTAACTCTTTGATTTAAAGGGTACTTGAGAACTCTTATGTGGTAGAAACCTAGACTTTACTCTATACAAATGGTGCCTCCACTCATTTCAAAGCGAACACTACAACATAACTTTAGATCATGGGTCATGGCTTGAGTTGTCTAGATGCATAGGCTACCATTTGCTTATTTTGCATCAACACACAGCCCAAACCTTTCCTGAAGCATCACAATACACCTCAAAGGGCGCATTCATAAATTTTTTGGTAAATTTTTGTTGTGATTGACAATATTTTTACATGAACCAATGCATATAATATTCATATATATAATTTAATAAAATATAATATTATTATATTAAATTTGATTTTCAAAATATATTTTGAAAAAAACAAACCAAACATATTTTCATTATTTTCACATTTTGAAAACATAATCTACTTTTTCAAACTAAACGTATTTTCAAATTTTAAAAATCTGAAAATGAAAATCCTTTTTACAAAATGAAAACGGAAAATGAAAATAGGAAATATTTTTACAAACCAAACGCACTCTTAGTGTCTCTATCAAAACACACGAAGCGGAGTGTCAACAACACACAAAAATAGGGTAAAGTGTTATCTTTGCATAAGATTGGGGTTGTTACAATAAATCAATACTTCAAAAGTATTTTATGTTATTTACCCATTTTTTTCTCAATTGCTAATTAGTTTAAATCATTCTTTACTCACTGCAATCAGGAATGTTAACTTTTTATCTCATTTGTCTAATAAAGATAGTAATTGAAAAAATAATGATTCCTATTTGCAAAAAAAAAATTCCTATTACCATATTATTTAAAATTAAAATATTTCAATATTTTAATAATAATTTCAAGTGTATTAATTATTAATACCAAAAAATAAAAAAATGTGAGTTGATGGGCACGACTTAACATTCCAAATTTTATCTAGGCTAATTGACTTGATGAACTCGAGCAATTGATTTACCGACTTGGCGTCGATCTTGGCCCATAGTGGGAAGGGTCAACATTGGTGATTTATTATTAATTAATGACATTAGTATAGTTAGATGATACACAAGAATAAGTAATGATAAGTACTATTAAGACATAAACCCTAAATTAAGCATATTGGGCAAGAACAATTTATTTAAGGTTAAATTCCCTAATCAATATTAGGAAATTACATTAATCAAATAGATAGTAAGAAATTGATTTGAAAGATTAACCTAATTAATGATACAAAATGAGTAAAACTAATAGAAATTAGACAAATGTCATGAAAAATAACACATAATGTTAGAATAATAAAATCTGTCTAGAAAAAGATGCAAAGAATTACAAAAATGCTATTACTTAGTGAAATTATAAAAATACCATTGCTATGTAAAAGAAATTACTAAACTACCCTTCCATTATTAATAAATAAGATACCCTTATTCTATAAATGGAATTACAAGAATACCACTGTCATTGTCTAATTACAAAAATACCCTTGTCTTAGTTAAGGAAATTACTACAATACCACTACTTTAATAATTACAAAAATAGGCCAACATGTTTGCATAAAATAATGGACCATTTTCTCATCCAAAATTAGGCCTATATGTTTGCATCAAACATGGAGCATTGATGTCTTGGAATAGAAAGAATGAGGAATGTTGTTGGAGGCGCCACAATCAAAAATAATTGATAAGCCAAGGGAGATTGCCACAAGAGTAATTGGATACTCTTGATAAGACCTAGAGTTCCAAGTAAAAACCAAAGAGACACTCTTACCAAGAAGGTATTCTGATATAATTTTGCCAAAAATCCCTTACAAAAGGTGTTTACAATGTTTATAAACTAAAGAAAAGTTCAGCAAGTGGGCTATAATACTAGCCCATGATTAAAATCTAAATTAAATAAAATTATGAAATTAACAAGTGATGGGCAGTACAAAATTCACAAGCCCAATTACATTCTTACAAACTTTATTTAGTGACATAAAAGGCTTAAAAGATGGTGGAGTCCCATATAGCATTCAGGGGTCTTCAAGTGGGTGATGATGCACCATTTCATTAAGTCTTCCAAATTGGGGCAGCCTCAAGAATTATTGCTACAACTTGTTGCAATGCCTCCTTTGCTTTCCTAGCCCTTGATCTTGTCATGGGTCCCCCAGTCCTCAAAGTGCCTTGTCCTTGCCACTAGCCGTGTCCTTATCATCCCCTCCCTCTTTGAAAGGATTTGACCTCAAATCCAAGGCCTTATCACCTGCATTAAAAAAGACAATCAACAACATTAAAAGTGGCACTGATATTATACTCGCCAAGTAAATTGATTTTGTAGGCATTGTCATTGATCTTTTCCAACACTTGGAAAGGACCGCCCTTAGGTTGGAGTTTGGACTTTCTTTGTGTAGAGAACCTCTCTTTCCTCATGTGCACCCAAACCCAATCTCCAGGTTCAAATACAACTTTCTTTCTTCCCTTGTTAGCTTGCTTGGCATAACTCTCAATTTCTTCTCAATTCGAGCTTTCACATGCTAATGCAACTTTCTCACATTGTCAGCCAAGCCTCTGCATCCTTATGCTTAAAAACAGGTAATGTTAGGCATAGGCAATAAATCAAGTGGTGTCATAGGGTTAAATCCATACACAATTTCAAATGGTGAACAATAAGTTGCTATGGATGATAGCCCTATATAAGCAAATTCTACATAAGGCAAACATTCTTCCCAAGATTTAAGATTTTTCTTTAAATAATCCTAAGCAAGGTGCCTAAAGTCCTATCACTACCTCAGTTTGCCTATCAATTGTGGAGTAGTAAGAAAAGTAATTTAGTACCAAGCTACCCACAATGTTCTCCAAAAGTGACTTAGGAACTTAGTGTCCCTATCACTTACAATGCTCATAGGCAGCCCATGGAGTCTCACCACTTCTCTAAAAAATAAGTCAGCTACATGGCAAGCATCATCAACCTTTGCAAGGTATAAAGTGTCATTTTTGAAAAGTCTCAAACCACAAAAACAAAATCCTTGCCATTCTTTGTTCTAGGCAGCCCCAAAACAAAGTCCATAGATATATCAATCCAAGGAAAATCATGAATACGCAGAGGAGTATATAAAGCATGTGGCATCACCTTTGATTTTTCCTTTTTACAAACAACGCAATGCTCACAATATTTATGCACATCATGTTTCATATGGGGCCAATAAAAATGGTAATGCAATATTTCCAAAGTTTTATGCACCCATTAATCCTCCCTCATTGTGTCTTTCACAAGCAAATTTCTTATGGAACACTTAGGCACACACAATATTTTTTCTTTAAACAAATATCCATTGTACCTATAGTAAACATTTTGAGACACATTTTCACAAGTATCATATATCTCAAAAATTAACATCATGCAAATACATTTCTCTCAAATCTCTCAAGCCCAAAAATTTTAGTTTCAAGAGTAGAAAGTAATGCATGCCTCCTAGATAAAGCATCAGCCACTATGTTCCCCTTCCCCTTTTTATGCTTAATGACATATGGAGATTGTTCCAAAAATCAACCCATTTGGCATGCCTTTTATTTGGCTTGCCTTGTCCTTTCAAGTATTTTAGGGACTCATGATCACTATGAATTGTAGCGTCGATTTTTACTATCGTTAGAAATTACCAAATTACTCTAGGTAATTCTTACATAAAATTGACCAACAATCCTCAATAAAGGAATATAACATTAGAAGAAAGGTTAGGAGAATTCATGCGAGAGTTGCAAACCCCGATTTTCGTACGTGTAAAATGACCAAAATGCCCCTAAGGTTATTTTACTCAAAAATGAGGATCGTGGGCCCCACCCATCCTCAAGGGATGTTTTGATGATAATAAGGGATTGTTTGTGTTATGTGTGTTAATAGAGGAGAAGAATTCTAATTTTGACTCCACACGTGAAATGACCAAACGCCCCCCCGCCTTGACTCCGATTTGCATGCCAACTAAGCCCGAACCTCACTAAAATTTTTTAAAACATGTTTTTAAGCTATGATTAACCATTAGTTAAGCTTGAGTGCTCTCGTAATTTTTAAGTAAAATTACCATTTTGTCCCGCCTTGTGCAGTTTGCGAATTTTAGATTTTTGATTCGTAGCGAAACCTAAGCAATATTAGGCTCAAATTAAAGGTTATTAGCTTCTAATTATTAATCTAGAGTCAAAATTATTTATTTAGATTGATTAGAACTTAAAATTGCTTAAAAACAATCAAATTGCTTACTAATTCACCTAAGCCCTTAATTGTAAATTCTCTAATTTGCAAAGATACCTACCTACACCTACATAATATATGGAACACACAAATTTTATCCTCCTTGGGCTATAATGCACGAAATTATATGGCCAATATGCATCAGAAAATTTGTCAAACTTGCACAAAAACTAAATATGAAAACAAGGAATCATGTTTCATGATTCCATGTTTTAAGCCACCAAACAAGATGATTTTTCTTCCTTTTTCCTCCCCCAAATTTGGTCAGATTTTCCTCCTTTTCTTGTCCATTCATGAGCTCCAAAATCTCTATAAATAGGCATGTTTAAGGAGTCTTAGAAGCCTTGCTCATAATTGCACAATTTCTAGTTTTTAAAGCACAAAAGCTTTCTTTCCTCCTCCCCTTGGCTGAAACTTCTTCTTCAATTTCTCAAAGATATTTTCTTTCATTTCACTCCAAGAAACCAAGTTCTCTTCCTTTCCTTCAAACCACATTAGGTAGGGAGTTGTCTTTAAGCTTATTTCTATGCTTTGCTAAGTGTTGTTCTTGGTTTCAAAATGATGATTTCATGGACTTTCTCTAGCTTTTCCATTCGGTTTTCTTCTTTCTTTTCCTTTGAACATTTCGGCCATAAGGCCTATATGGGAATATGATGATAGCTTGATGATGAGGACCTTGAGTGTTGGTTGTAAATCCATCACAAGTTAGGCCTCTAAAGCTTGAAAATTCCACTTGATACAAAACTTTAAAGAATGATGTTTTTATGATGTAAAAATAAAGATCTTGAGTTTAGAACTTGAAAGATGTATTTTTCACTTTGTCTTGCTAAGATATATTGGGTTGAATTTATATTTCTCTAAAGTCTTGGAGGAGCTCTAGTAAAGAAATAAAATGAACTTGCATCCATGTTTAAGTTTATGCCTTGCATAACCATGTTTACTTTCTATGTCATCACTAAATTCTCAAGAATGAATAAATGAACTTGCATTCTCATGTTTAAATTTCCAAGCTTGCATTTCATGTTTATGTTTCAAGTTGTCACTTAATCTTCAAGATAATAAAGAAAGTTGCATCTCATATTTATTTTATGCTCTCACTTAATTTTATAATGGCTAAAAGAATCAATGTATGGCATGTTTATTTTATGTCATCACCTAAAGATCCTAGAGCTCAAAGACTTGCCCAAGTATCACAAACAAAGTTGGAAACATGAGAATAAGAACTCTAAAGCTCACTTTCAATTTCCTTAAGATTATTGGAGTCAAAGAATTCATTCTTTAAGAAGTCTTGAGTTTGGAGCTTAATAAGATGTAATAAGAATTCTCTTCTCTTCACCGGTCCGATGCGGACCCGCCGTTCCTTCTAAGATTCTCCTCTCCTCCACGCGGTCAGATCAGGCCACCGTTCTAGTTCTTGCATATCATGTTTATAATTCCAAGTTATCACCTTATAAAGACAAGGTTAAAATGAGGTTGCATAGCATGCTTATGATTCTAGTTATCACCTAAATCTCTAAAGCTCAAGACTTACTCCTTTTATCTTAAGTGAAAATTTGTAATCATGAAGATTCTTTCAATGTATAAATCGGCCTTATGATTAAGGTAGGCCTAAAGTGGTTTTAAATAACTATTGATTTAGTTCTAAAATTTCTTTCAAGAGTAACAAAAAGAATTAGTTTTTAAAAGAGTTTTAAGGCCTTGCAAAGATTTTACCTATACTAGTATCTTACTTGTATTAAAAATGTGATTTTAAGCAATTATGTGAGGTTCATGATTCAGCCACTAATTAGTTTAGTATATGTATGATGATGGTTTAATATGTTTGAAGTTGTGATAATTATGGTTTATTGCTAAAGGAATGATTCTATGCATGTTAGAGATAAAACTAGCTTCCTAGAAAACCATAGAAGCAAGATTTCTAGAACTTTAGAGAATGAAATTTATGCATTCTGAACGTTCTCTACTTTTTCGCTAAACTTTCAAAATGACTAAATGCCCCTGAGGTCATTTTCACCTCAAACATGAGCAACGGCCAGCTTTGGGCCATCCTCATAGGGTTCATATGTTATATGAAGGGATTGTTTGAGTGCGAATGCCTAACGGAAGAAAAACCTCATTTATGAGATCTCCGCGGCAAACCAATAATCTGGAGAATTAGGGCTTTTAATTTCCGTTTTACTCGGACTTTGTCCGAGGTTTAAAACAATGATTTTAAGGCATGAACTATGTTTGCTTAAGAATCGGAGGTCCGGGATATTTGGTAAAATTACGATTTTGCCCTTGCATATCGCATTTTCAGCTTAATTGAGTTGTTCAACTCTAAACCTAAGCAATATTAGGCTTCAATTAAAGGTTAATTAATTTCCATAATTAACCTAGGGCCAAAACCATCATTTGAAATTAATTGGAACCTAAAATTGCTTGGAAATTCAAACTTCATTCTAGTCTCTTCTTTAAAAAGAAAAAGAATCTGAATAGTGTTGAATAGTGTTTCCACTATTCACATCATCTTCTTTCAAGGAGAAGTTGTCACACTCACATCACTAGTCTTGGAGGCTTTGATTCCATTAAACCTTCTCAACCACCTCAACCTAGGGGTCTAGAGTTTTAATTAACCAAATAGGTACCTAGAGTACCCACTTGACAACCATCAATCCTAAGCCTAATCTATGTCACACCAAAGCACACTTCTAGACCATGATTTGAGGAGATATTTCTCCTTCCCAAGGCTGCCAAAGCGCGCCATCCTCCCACTAGAAATCACATAAAATTAGTCTAAGTGGTCAAGCTATCTTATGACACATGTCTTGAACACTTTCAATCAATGTTCAACTTCCAAGAAAAATGTCTTTCAAGATTCAAGAATGATTTATATAGTCAATCAAGGTTTTCAATTCACTTCTAAAATAAAAGAAATATGTCCTTCAAATTCAAAGAATTATTTGTTTTTGTGGTCATTCAAGCTTTCTATCAAACTTTTTTCAAGACACCATGTCTTACAACACCTTACCTATGCTTTGGGAATTTAAATCTAAAAATTTTCTCTCTTTTTGGGCATAGGGTGCATGTTCCTTTAGCCTTGGCAGCCCAAAATTTTGTGATTTTATACATTTAAAAAGGTTTGAAAATAAGCTACAATTCTAGCCATGCTTTAGGACAGTGCATAGCTAGACTTTTCACCATGCTTTGAATGACTAACACCATGCTTTGAACAAAGATATTTCTTTTCCTCAAAATGGCCACCATTATTCAATTCATTTTACTTCTCTACAAATAGGTAGCTTAGGGAACTTGAAGCACCTTTGTTCATTTCACTAAAGCTTAGAGTTTAGAGCACTTTGGGGTCTTCTTTCCTCTCAAGTTTAAGAGTCCATCTCTCAACTTCTTCATCTTCTTTACTTCCTCTCAATCTCAAACTCTAGGTAGAGAGCTTTTCAAGAATGCTTTCTTTTATCTTATGCTCAAGTTTGATCTTGCTTGAAGTTGTGTTGTAGTGAAGTTCCTCACAAGTTCATTTCCTTTCTCCTTTTTCTTTCCCTTTCATTTTCTGCCTTAGGGCCAAGGTAAGGATGGCTTAATATGAGAGTTGTATGTTGATGTTTGTCACATGAACAACCTCTAAAGCTTGAGTTTTCCTAAGATAAGTTTATTATTTCCAAGTTTTGCTCAAGACATAGTTATGTTTCTCTTGAACCTTTGAAAACCCCATTTCTTTTCCTTGAATTTTCAGCCATGAAGGCCTTTGGGACTTGGAAAATGGTAGCTTGATGATGAGGGCTTCATGTTGATGGAGGTCACATGACAAAAACTCTAGAGCCTAAACTTGGTTTCTAGGCCAAGTGTGTTTTCCTTCTTTCCTTTATGTTGGTCATGAGTTTTATTTTGTTAAGAAATGTAGAGCATTGTAAAAATACTCAATGATGAGGACTTGAGATGTTGGTGTTTGAATCACCAAGATCTTGGTCCCAGTTAAAAAAAATATATATATATATATATATAAATGGTTGTTTCCTCATGATGAGGTTCCCACCTTATGGTTCTTGGTGGAGGTATTACTTTTTTACACAACCTAGCAACGTATATGCTAGTGACGACTAGTAAGGTATGAGCTCATAACCTAGATTACTCCCAAAAGGGTGGAGTATAGGGTGGCCCAGGAAAATGATGATGAAAGTAACTTTAAGTCACCTAAAAAACTAAGTAAATGCATTATGTGAATATGATGTTTTGCTATGCATAGTATTTATGAGATGATGATGAGAAATATGATGTTCTGCTATGCATAGTATTATAAAATGATGATGAAGAATATGATGTGATTTTATGCATAACCATGTTATTATATATGAAAGGAAAAGTTCATTATAAACATGACATGCTAAGTTTATGATGCATTATAAGACGCATGATTAAAATCGATGAACCCAAGGAAGTATATTTTCAAACTTAATAAATCAATCTTAGCATGCTCACTATTTCATAATAACCCCGAGGTTCCTGGGGACGATGATGATGACACAATGCATATGAAGGTGAGTACCCTACTGAGATTCTTTTATAAGTTTCATCTCTTCTTTTCTTTCCATCTCGTCTTCAGAAAGTGATGGTGATGTTCGTGATTCCCGTTGATGGTCTCACCTGTAGATGTACTTGATCTGTGAACTAGCTTATTATCCTTGAGGAACGTATCGCTAAACTTTGCGCGTGAGCTTGGATATCTATTTCTATCTGAAGTGTTATTAGTAGGTGCCATTAATGGATATGTTTCCATCCATATACTATTTATGATTTGTTTGATTGCCTACATCTAGCTTAACTCTGTTGGTAGGCAAAATATCTATGTGTTATGTAATTATGGATGTTATATGATGGAGCCAATATGATGTGTTTTTCATAATATGTCCTTTGGTTTTTCGCCTTTATCTCGATTATCACTTATTAGGCTCACCATTTCAATCATGTTTTAAAAAAAATGGCTCGTAATTTCATTAAGTATTTTCAAAGTATGAT
Source organism: Dalbergia oliveri (assembly GCA_030441495.1). Taxonomy (NCBI): domain Eukaryota; kingdom Viridiplantae; phylum Streptophyta; class Magnoliopsida; order Fabales; family Fabaceae; genus Dalbergia; species Dalbergia oliveri. The sequence goes on from JAMLFY010000006.1 coordinate 38,525,602, forward strand.
TAAGAACTTGAAAGCAAAAGTAAAGTCTAGTAATTAATCAGATACGACCTAGGTGTATTAGGTTAATTATTAGGGTGTTACATTTTGGTATCAGAGTTGGTTCTCATGGAGCCCTAGGATTGGACCGGCTATGCTTCTTAAGCATAATACGTTAGAAATGTCATGTGTAAATGTTTATTATTAGGATGAGCTTGAGGATTAGAGATGCATGACTGCTGTATGTTGCACGTGCCATGGTAACTTGCTCACTTTGCATGGAATGTTGAGCCTGATCACCTCAGTGTTGCTGTTTTGTGTGTATAGGGACCAATGGCACGTCGACAATAGACTAGGACGCGGCATAGAATAACCAGAAAATCAGACCGCTGAAGCACTCGTTGTAGCAAGGACAATGAGGATGATGATGGAGCGCATGGACGAGGAATCGCCAAGCTAATGCGAATCAAGGCCATGAGATTCCCACGCTCATTTTAGGGTGTTTGCAAGGCGAACCCACCAGCTTTCAAGGGGACTCAATCCAAATGTAGCAAATGAATGGATTCAATATTGAGAAGGTCTTTGCTATTGTTCCATGCTTAGAGGAGAAGAAGGTCACCTTTACCCATATGCTTTGTAAGGCAGGCTTTTGTGGACAGGTGCCGAAGACTCTGGAGGCGACCGACATGGACATTGATTGGGAACTATTTAAGGTCCATTTTTATGAGAAGTATTTCCCAAGAGTCTTAAAATGCCAAGGACATTGAGTTTATGCAGCTTGTCCAAGGAAATATGAATATGGCCCAGGACACTGCCAGATTTGAAGAACTTATTAAGTTCTCAAGGATGTATCAGAAGTCCCTATGAGTATTGGAAATGTATTAAATACGAGTCAGGGTTAAAGGAGGCTTAATGTGGGTTGCACATTTGGAGATTAGGATTTCTCTACTCTAGTTAACAAATGTTCGCATCATTGAAGAAGGTAAAGAGAAGCTCAGCACCTCAAAGTCTCAATAATGTCACCAAGAAGCTGACACCTCAAGGTCACAATTCAAGAAGCAGTAATCGACCCATTCCCACTTCAATTGAGACCCCAAGGTCCACAAAGGAACTTGCAACAAGGAAAGCCGAACAACAACAACCGCTATAATAACCCCAATAATAATCGCAATAACAATAACAACAACAACAACAACAAAGGGAAAGCACCACAAAGAGGTCCAGGAGGCACCTCCACGACCCCCACCATCCATTGAATGTCCCAAGTGCGGCAAGAATCATGGAAGCATGCCATGTCGAGCCCTGACAAATGTTTGCTACCGTGTGAAAGCCAGGCCACTACTCTTAGAATGCACAGAGAGGAACCCGTCAACCCCCAATCCCAAGCCACAGTACCAAGGAAGGGTCTTACCGTTAATGCTAAAGAAACGACAAAGTCACGAAATCTCATGGAAGGTAAGTTTAACATGCATGGTAAAAACTTAATTGTACTATATGATTCTAGCGCTTCCCATTCTTTTATTTCCCACTCATGTGTTAAAAGCCTTAACTTACATGTGACTGACTTCCTTTTGACCTTGTTGTTTATCTTTACTGGAAAACCCGTTAGGACTTGTAGATGTTGTTTAGATTGTAATTTTGTTATTGAAAATAGATCCTTTGTTTTAGACCTTATTTGCTTACCTATGCAAGGTTTAGATATGATTCTTGGCATGGATTGGCTTGAAGCCAACCGTGTACTGTTAACCTGCCATGAGAAAACCATCACTTTTCTCCCTGTTCCCATTGAACCTAAGAAACCCATAAGTCTATACATAACGCTGTGGAAATGACCTGGTAAGGGTGAGAATAAAGGTTATATTTTCCTAGCCGTGATGATGAGACTTTGAGCAAAGTATCGATGAGATACCAATAGTAAGGAATTATCCCAAGTATTTCCAATGACATAGAGTTTCCCCCAAAGAGAGATAGAGTTTTCCATAGAATTGCTTTGGTGCAGGACCCATATCCATAGCCCCATACAGGATGTCCCCATTAGAGTTTCCGAGTTCAAAGCTCAATTGGAAGATTTATTGGAGAAAAAGTTTGTTAGGCTTAGTGCATCACCTTGGGGAGCCCCTGTGTTGTTTGTGAAGAAAAAGGATGGAGTATGAGGATGTGTGTTGACTATAGGCAATTGAATAAAGTGACAGTGAAGAACAAATACCCTTTGCCTAGGATAGATGACTTGATGGACCAGCTTAAAGGTGCAACAATGTTTTCTAAGATTGATTTGAGGTCAGGTTACACCAATAATAAGGGTGAGAGATGAAGATATATCGAAAATGACCTTTTGCATCTATACGGCCATTTTGAGTTTGGAGTAATGTCCTTTGGATTAACCAATGCTCGGCAATTTTTATGGATTATATGAATAGGATCTTTAGACCCTATTTAGATCAGTTTGTGGTTGTCTTTATAGAAGACATTCTCATATACTCTAAGACCCACGAGGAGCATGAACCCACCTAACCATAGTACTGGAAATTTTGAAGGAAAAGAAACTATATGCCAAGCTTTCCAAGTGTGAATTCTGGTTGGATGAGTGAAAATTTTAGGGCATGTAGTATCTAAGAAAGGAATTGCTATAGATCCTAGTAAGGTGGAACGTTGTAAACTGGAAAGACCAACCACGGAACTAAAGTAAGGAGCTTCTTAGGTTTAGCTGGTTATTACCGTCGGTTTATCAAGGGATTTTCCCAGATTTCCCTACCTTTGACCAAGCTAACTAGGAAAAACACCCCTTTTTCATGGACTTCCTAGTGTGAAAAGAGCTTTCAAGAGCTGAAACACAAGCTAACCTCAACCCCTATTTTAGTGTTACCGACCCCAATGTGCCTTTCGAAGTGTACTGTGATGCTTTGAGGAAGGGTTTTGGGATGTGTACTAATGCAAAATAGGCAAGTGGTGGCCTATGCGTCAAGGCAACTCAAGCCACATGAGGCAAATTACCCTACCCATGACCTTGAGTTAGCCGCCATTGTGTTTGCTCTGAAGATTTGGAGACACCATTTATACGGAGTAAGTTTGAGGTGTTTTCTAATCACAAGAGTTTGAAGTATCTCTTTGATCAAAAAGAGCTAAACATGAGGCAAAGATGGTGGATGGAATTTTTAAAAGATTATGATTTTGGGTTAAACTATCACCCAGGTAAAGCTAATGTTGTAGCCGATGCCCTAAGTAGGAAATCTTTACAAGTATCTCGTTGATGGTGAAGGAGCTTGAGTTAATTGAGCAATTTAGAGACCTAAACCTAGGAATGACCTTGACCACTAAGGGCATAAGAGCTTGCCATCTTAGTGTGATAAGTGAATTCAAGGAAAGAATTGCTCAAGCCCAAGGGAAGATAGGAATTCCAATAAACCTTAGAGACAAGTAAGAGCTAAGAGTTGAAAGGTTTTACCCAAGGGAGTGATAGTTTGTGGAGGTTTGAAGGTCGTATTTGTGTACCGCTAGTGGTGACCTCCGAAGGATATTTTTGAAGGAAGCCCATAAGAGTCATTTCACCCTTCATCCGTGCCACCAAGATGTACCAAAATTTGAAAAAGATGTTTTGGTGGCCAGGATTAAAGAAGGATGTGTGCACATGGTGAGAAGCTTGGTGTGTCAAAAGGTGAAGATTGAGCACCAAAGACCCTCGGGAATGTTGCAACCCCTACCAATCCCCTGAGTGGAATTGGGATAGTATCTCCATGGATTTTGTAACTGGACTACGAGGACCCAAGCGAATCATGACGCCATTTGGGTAATAGTGGATCGGTTGACTAAGTCAGCCCACTTTTTACCTATTAAGGTGACTTATTCCTTGGATAGGTTATCAGTTATATATTCAAGAGATAGTAAGGTTTACAAAGTACTGATATGATCCAAACTCCATGAATCACGCAAGAAGGATCTACCAAATTTGGAAACACAATTCAGCACGAAAATTAACACAACATCATATCTCACGTTACAGGTCTTGAATTTAATTCAAAACGAGAAGAAAACTAACATTTAAACACAATTTAGGAAGAATCACTGAAATCTGAATTGTATATCTTGAGATATGGATGAGGGTTAATGGACGTTTCTGGTTAAAAACAATTGGAGTGAATCATGACAAGAACGGAAGAGAATGAACAAGGCGCCACAATCAAGAGATTGATAAGCCTAGGAACGCCACGAGGATGAGCACCCTTGATAAGTTCAGAGAATTCTATGAAGAACCAAGAGAGAGCAAGTCTCACACTTAACAAATATGATCTGAATCCCCTTTTCAAAAGTTAGGGTTTGCCTTTTATAATGGGCAACGCCTTACAAGTTTGCTTAGCCTAACCCAATAGCTTACTAATTCAGCCCACCACTATTAGTAAACTAAAACAATCAAATAAATAAATAAATAAGAATGTTCAGCCTATTTTAACACGTGCTTAAAAAGAAAACTAAGACTAGCTAAATGGGCCTTATTTCAAGCTTAAATTCAAAATTTGGCCCAAACATAGATGTAGCCTTTATGCTCCATTTTACCAATTTGGACCCAGAAATTAGATGGAGAAATTGGGCTCAATTGAATACAGCCCTCAGGCCTCCATTCCTTCAATTTGCATTAAGCAATTCACCATTTTGGGCTTCAAGTCTTCCAATTAGGGTGCAGCCTCAAGAATTGTTGCTACAACTTGTTGCAATGCCTCCTTTGCCTTCCTAGCCCTTCCTCTTGTCATAGGTCCAAGTCCTTCAAGCGCCTTGTTGTCCTTGCCACTAGTCGTGTCCTCATTAAGTACCGTCGACGATAATCTTGGAATCGGGATCCGCGATTCATGTCACGATTCTGGGAGCTTTTCAAAGGCATTTGGCTCCAAGCTGTGTCTAAGCACAGCTTGTCATCCCCAACGAGGCAATCTGAAAAACTATCCAAAGCTTGGAGGATATGTTAAGGGCATGTGTTTTGGATCAAAGGGGAAGTTTGTAGTAGACCCATTATCGAGTTTGCATATAACAATAGTTATCATGTAAGTACTCAGTATGTGTACGCCTAATTTTTACTGTCATTTGAAATTACCGAATTACCCTAGGTAATTCTTATATAAATTTGAAACAGAACAATCCTCAATAAAGGAATATAACATTAGAAAAGAGGTTATGAGCAATTCCTGCAAGAGTCACAAGCCCCGAATTTTGTACGTGTAAAATGACCAAAATGCCCCTGAGGTTATTTTACTCAGAAAATGAGGATCGTGGGCCCCTGTCCTCAAGGGATGTTTTGATGATAATAGGGATTGTTTGTGTTATGTGTGTTAATAGAGGAGAAGAATCAATTTTGAGTTTCCACGCGAAATGACCAAAACGCCCCCGGCGTTTTAACTCCGATTTGCGTGCCGACTTAGCCCAAACCTCACTAAAATGTTTTAAAAGGTGTTTTTAAGCTATGATTGGCCATTGGTTAAGTTCGGATGGCCCCGGTAATTTTTAAGTAAAATTACCATTTTGCCCCCCCTTTGTGTAGTTTTGCAAATTTTGAGATTTTTGATTTCTAGCAAAACCTAAGCAATATTAGGCTCAAATTAAAGCTTATTAAATTCTAATTATTAATCTAGAGTCAAAATTATTTATTTAAATTGATTAGAACCTAAAATTGCTTAAAACACCCAAATTGCTTACTAATTCACCTAACCCTTAATTGCAAATTCTCTAAATTGCAAAGATACTTACCTACACCTAAATAATACATGGAACACACAAATTTCTCTTCCATGGGCTGTAATGCACGAAATAATGCAGCCATAATACATCAGAAAATTGTACTAAAACATAATGCCAAAAATTACCATAAAACAAGGAACTTTGAAACATGATTCCATGTTTTAAGCCACCAAACAAGATGATTTTTCCTTCCTTGTTTCCTCATCAAATTTAGTCAGATTTTCCTCCTCCTCTTGTCCATACATGAGCTTGAATTCTTCTATAAATAGGCATGCTTAGAAGTCATTAGAGGCTTGCTCAAAAATTTCACAACTTCAAGTTTTTCCTAAACTCAAAAACTTTCTTTCTTTCTTCCCTCTTGCTGAAATTCTTTCTTCAATTTTCAAGAATATTTTCTTTCATTTCACTTCAAGAAACCAAGTTCTCTTCCTTTCCTTCAAATAAAATTAGGTAGGGAGTTGTTTTTAAGCTTAATTTCATGCTATTGATAAGTGTTGTTCTTGGTTAAAAATGATGATTTCATGGACTTTCTTCTTGCTTCATATTTCATTTTCTTCTCCTTTTCTTCTTGTATATTTCGGCCTTATGGCCTAGATTATGATGAGACTATGGTTTGATGATGAGGTTCTTGAGTGTTGGTTGCAAAGCCTTCACAAGTTAGACCTCTAAAACTTGAAGGTTTCATTAGTTTTCAAAGTTTTGAAGCAACTATGTTTTTATGATAAAGGTCTTGAGTTTAGCACTTGAGAAATATATTGACACTTATGTTTCATTTCTTGTTAAGCTTTGTTTGTAGTTTAAAATGATGTTTAACAATTTTTCATTTCTAGATGACTCTTGATTTTCTTGCCATTTATTTTAAGGCCTAAGAAAGTTTTCTAGGATAGCTTAATAATGAAATCTTTCTCACTTTGTCTTGCTAAGATATATATTGGGTTGAAATTATAATTCTTTTAAAGTCTTGAAGGAGCTCTAGTAAAGAAATAAAATGAACTTGCATCCATGTTTAAGTTTATGCCTTGCATAATCATGTTTACTTTCTATGTCATCACTAAATTCTCAAGAATGAATAAATGAACTTGCATATTCATGTTTAAATTTCCAAGCTTGCATTTCATGTTTATGTTTCAAGTTGTCACTTAATCTTCAAAGATAATAAAGAGGATGCATCTCATATTTATTTTATGCTCTCACTTTATTTTATAATGGCTAAAAGAATCAATGCATGACATGTTTATTTTATGTCATCACTTAAAGATCTAGAGTTCAAAGACTTGCCCAAGTATCACAAGCAAAGTTGGAAAATGGTAGTATCCTAAGGATGCATATTTCCTTAAGATTATTGGAGTCAAAGAATTTATTCTTTAAGAAGTCTTGAGTTGGAGCTTAATAAGAATTCTCTTCTCCTTTCTCCAGTGCGGACTACCGCCTTGGTTTCTTATTTTCTTTTATTAAGATTCTCTTTTCCCTCTACTGGTCCGTGCGGACTACCGCTTCAGTTTCTTGCATCATGTTTACAATTCCAAGTTATCACCTTATAAAGATAAGATTAAAATGAGGTTGCATAGCATGTTTATGATTCTAGTATCACCTAAATCTTTAAAAGCTCAAGACTTGCTCCTTTTATCTTAAGTGAGAATTTTAATCATGAACATTCTTTCAATGTATAAATTGACCTCATGATTAAGGTAGGCCTAAAGTGATTTTTAAATAGCTACTAAGTTGGTTCTATAATTTCTTTCAAGATTACAAAAAGAATTAGTTTCTAAAAGAGTTTTAAGGCTTGAAATGATATTACGGGAAACTAATATCTTGCATGTACTTAAAATGAGATATTAAGCAATTATGTGAGGTTCATGATTCAGCCACTGATCTGAGTTAGTATTACTATGATTTGATATGTTTGAAGTTGTGATAATTATGTTTATTGATAAGGAATAATTCTATGCATGTTAGAAGTGAAATTAGCTACATAAAGCAACCGTAAAGCTTTAAATATGATTTACTGCCTATGCTGCCTCATATGGTTTAATAATGTTCTTAAGGCTTATGATTAATGGTAATGATGGTAATTAATCCCTTAGATGCATAATTAATTAGTTTGATAATTGAGGTTACCCGATTCTAGAGTTTCGGTTATTTAAGACAGCTTTTCAGTAAGGATTTATGATGATGCTTATTAAGTATTTGATTTCATTGAATGATTTCATGGCTTGCATGTTATAGTTGTTATTGCAAACAATGAGAATGCTTATGCATGAAATAATGAAATATTCTTTGTTATTTAAAAATTTACCCTTGTTGCTGGAAGAAAGTATATTACGTAAAAGTGTAATTTGGAAAGGTTCTGGCTAGGAAAGACTTGGTATTTAAGTGTGTCCATTTGTGACCCACCTCTCTTCCTGGAATCTCCCAGGTGCATGAACAATCTGGTATATATTATTCCAATAAGACTATAAATGAGAAAATGTTATAATGATTATGAATTGAGAATTGTATTATGATATAACATGCAAAGACTTAATGGTGACTTAAACATATAAGAAAATGATCCTTTGGACCCATCAGACTATAGGTGGTGAAAAGGTGATTCTTGCCCCTAGCCCGTCTCTCAAAAGGGTAGAGTCAGGATTTTAACTTATCAAAAGGGATAAGTATATGCTAGTGACGACTAGTAAGGTATGAGCTCATAACCTAGATTACTCCCAAAAGGGTGAAGTATAGGGTGGCCCAGGAAAATGATGATGAAAGTAACTTTAAGTCACCTAAGAAACTAAGTAAATGTATTATGTGAATATGATGTTCTGCTATGCATAGTATTATGAAATGATGATGAGGAATATGATGTGGTTTTATGCATAATTATGTTATTATATATGAAAGGAAAAGTTCATTATAAACATGACATGCTAAGTTTATGACGCATGATTAAAATGATTACCTCGATAAAGTATATTTTCGAACTTAATAAATCAATCTTAGCATGCTCACTATTTCATAATAAACCCAGGTTCCTGGGGACGATGATGATGACACAATGCATCATGAGGTGAGTACCCTACTGAGATTCTTTTTATAAGTTTCTCACTCCCTCTATTTTTCTTTCCATCTCGTCTTCAGAAATAGAAGGAAACGTTCGTGAATCACATTGAGGCTTTCACCTGTAGCTGAACTTGATCCTTAGTTTCACTCGTATATTTCAGATATCTATCCCTATCCTTGGAGTGTTATTACTAGGTGCCATTAATGGATGTCCTTCCATCCATATATTATTTATGTTTTGTTAGATTGCCTACACCTAGTCTTATTCTGTTGGTAGGCAAACTATCTATGTGTTATGTAATTATGGATGTTATATGATGGAGCCAATATGATGTGTTTTTCATGCTATATCTGCACGTTATTCGCTTTATTTCGATTATTGTTCACGTTATGTGCGGCTCACGTTTTCAATTATGTTTTAAAAAAAATGGCTCGTAATTTCACTAAGTATTTTCAAAGTATGATGAAAGAACTAAAGCAAAGAGTAAAGTCTAGTAATTAATCAGATACAACCTAGGTGTATTCGGTTAATTATTAGGGTGTTACATTTTGGTATCAGAGGTTTGTTTTATTAAGCCTTAGGATTGGACTAGCTATGCTTCTAAAGCATACTACGTTAGAAATGTCATGTGTATATGTTTATCATTAGGATGAGCTTGAGGATTAGAGATGCATGACGCTGTATGTTGCACGTGCCATGGTAACTTGCTCACTTTGCATGGAATGTTGAGCCTGATCACCTCAGTGTTGCCGTTTTGTGTGTATAGGGACCAATGGCACGTCGACAGACTAGGAACGCGCATAGAATAACCAGACATTGAGCCGAAGCACTCCATGATGTGGCAAGGACAATGAGGATGATGATGGAACGAATGGACAGGATCGCCAAGCTAATGCGAATCAAGGCCATGAGATCCCGAACACCTCGTTTTGGGGAGTTTCGAGGCGAACCCACCAGTTTCAAGGGGACCCTCAATCCAAATGTAGCAGATGAATGGATTCGGAATATTGAGAAGGTCTTTGCTGTAGTCCCATGCTCAGAGGAGCAGAAGGTCACCTTCGCTACCCATATGCTTAAGGGTGATGCCGGCTTTTGGTGGACAGGTGCCCGAAGGCTTCTGGAGGCGACCGACTGGACATTGATTGGGAGCTATTTAAGGTCTATTTTTATGAGAAGTATTTCCCAGAGTTGGTCAAAAATGCCAAGGACATTGAGTTTATGCAACTTGTCCAAGGAAATATGAATGTGGCCCATACACTCAGATTTGAAGAACTTATTAAGTTCTCAAGGATGTATCAGGGTAAACCCAAGTATTGGAAATGCATTAAATACGAGTCAGGGTTAAAGCGGAGCTTAATGTGGCTTGCGCATTTGGAGATTAGGGATTTCTCTACCTAGTTAACAAATGCCGCATCATTGAAGAAGGGCAGAGAAAGCTGAGCACCTCAAAGTCCGATAATATCACCAGGAAGCTGACACCTCAAGGTCAGTTCAAGAGGCAGAACCGACCCCCATTCTCACCTCAATCAAGACCACAAGGGCCACAAAGGAACTTTCAACAAGGAAGGCTGAACAACAACAACCGCTATAATAACCCCAACAACAATCGCAACAACAATAACAACAACAAGGGGAAAGCACCACAAAGAGGGACCTCCACGACCCCCACCATCCACGAATGTCCCAAGTGCGGCAAGAATCATGGAAGCATGCCATGTCGAGCCGAACAAATGTTTGCTACTGGTGTGGAAAGCCAGGCCACTACTCTCGAGAATGCAAAAGGAACCCGTCAACATCCCAAGCGGTACCAAGGAAGGGTCTTTACCGTTAATGAAGAAACGACGAAGTCACGGAATCTCGTGGAAGGTAAGTGTAACATGCATGGTAAAAACTTAATTGTACTATATGATTCTGGCGCTTCCCATTCTTTTATCTCCCACTCATGTGTTAAAAGCCTTAACTTACATGTGACTGAACTTCCTTTTGACCTTGTTGTTTCTACCCCTCTAAACCCGTTAGGACTTGTAGATGTTGTTTAGATTGTAATTTTGTTATTGAAAATAGATCCTTTGTTTTAGACCTTATTTGCTTACCTATGCAAGGTTTAGATGTGATTCTTGGCATGGATTGGCTTGAGGCCAACCGTGTACTGTTAAATTGCTATGAGAAAACCATCACTTTTCTTCCTGTTCCCATTGAACCTAAGAAACCTATAAGTCTACATAACTGCTGGAAATGGACTGGTAAGGTGAGAGTAAAGGCTATATTTTCCTAGCCGCTAGTGATGTAGACTTTGAGCAAAGTATCGATGAGATACCAATAGTAAGGAATTATCCCGAAGTATTTCCAGATGATACCAGAGTTTCCCCTAAGAGAGAGATAGAGTTTTCCATAGAATTGCTTCGTGCAGGACCCATATCCATAGCCCCATACAGGATGTCCCCATTAGAGTTGACCGAGTTAAAAGCTCAATTGGAAGATTTATTGGAGAAAAAGTTTGTTAGGCCTAGTGCATCACCTTGGGAGCCCCGGTTGTTTGTAAAGAAAAAGGATGGAAGTATGAGGATGTGTGTGAGACTATAGGCAATTGAATAAAGTGACGATAAAGAACAAATACCCTTTGCCTAGGATAGATGACTTGATGGACCAGCTTAAAGGTGCAACAGTGTTTTCTAAGATTGATTTGAGGTCAGGTTACCACAGATTAGAGTGAGAGATGAAGATATAAAAATGGCCTTTCGCACTCGATACGGCCATTTTGAGTTTGGAGTAATGTCCTTTGGATTAACCAATGCTCCAGCAATTTTTATGGATTACATGAATAGGATCTTTAGACCCTATTTAGATCAGTTCGTGGTTGTCTTTATAGATGACATTCTCATCTACTCTAAGACCCACGAGGAGCATGAACGCCACCTAACCATAGTACTAGAGATCTTGAAGGAAAAGAAACTATATGCCAAGCTTTCTAAGTGTGAATTCTGGTTGGATGAGGTGAAATTTTTAGGGCATGTAGTATCTAAGAAAGGAATTGCTGTAGATCCTAGTAAGGTGGAAACGCATGAACTGGAAAGACCAACCACGGTAACTGAAGTAAGGAGCTTTTGGGTTTAGCCGGTTATTACCGTCGGTTTATCAAGGGATTTTCCCATATTTCCCTACCTTAACCAAGCTAACTAGGAAGAACACCCTTTTTCATGGACCCTGAGTGTGAAAAGAGCTTTCAAGAGCTAAAACACAAGCTAACCTCAACCCCGTTTTGGTATCACCCGACCCCAATGTGCCTTTCGAAGTATACTTTGATGCTTCGAGGAAGGGTTTGGGTTGTGTACTGATGCAAGATAGGCAAGTGGTGGCCTATGCGTCGAGGCAACTCAAGCCACATGAGGCAAATTACCCTACCCATGACCTTGAGTTAGCCGCCGTCGTGTTTGCTCTGAAGATTTGGAGACACCATTTATATGGAATTAAGTTTGAGGTGTTCTCCGATCACAAGAGTTTGAAATATCTCTTTGATCAGAAAACTAAACATGAGGCAAAGAAGGTGGATGGAGTTCTTGAAAGATTATGATTTTGGGTTGAACTACCATCCAGGAAAGCTAACATTGTAGCCGATGCCTTAAGTAGGAAATCCTTACAAGTATCCCGTTTGATGGTGAAGGAGGTTGAGTTAATTGAGCAGTTTAGAGACCTAAACCTAGGGATGACCTTGACCACTAAGGGCATAAGAGCTTGCCATCTTAGTGTGACGAGTGAATTCAAGGAAAGAATTGCTCAAGCCCAAAGGGAAGATACGGAATTTCAAGAAACCTTAGAGGTAGTAAGAGCTAATAAGTTGAAAGGTTTTACCCAAGGGAATGATAGTTTGTGGAGGTTTGAAGGTCGTATATGTGTACCTGCTAGTGGTGACCTCCGAAAGGATATTTTGGAGGAAGCCCATAAGAGTCATTTTACCCTTCATCCTGGTGCCACCAAGATGTATCAAGATTTGAAGAAGATGTTGGTGGCTAGGATTGAAAAAGGATGTGTGCACATGGGTGAGTAAGTGCTTGGTATGTCAAAAGGTGAAGATTGAGCACCAAAGACCCTCTGAATGTTGCAACCCCTACCAATCCCCGAGTGGAAGTGGAATAGTATCTCCATGGATTTTGTAACTGGACTACCGAGGACCCAAGCGAATCATGACGCCATTTGGGTAATAGTGGATCGGTTGACTAAGTCAGCCCACTTTTTACCTATTAAGGTGACTTATTCCTTGGATAGGTTAGCAAGTTATATATTCAGGAGATAGTAAGATTACATGGAGTACCGTCGACAATAATCTCTTCGAGATCCGCGATTCACGTCATTTTGGGGAGCCTTCAGAAGGCGTTTGGTTAAAGCTGTGTTTGAGCACGATTATCACCCCCAAACGGATGGTCAATCTGAAAGAACTATCCAAACCTTGGAGGATATGTTAAGGGCATGTGTTTTGGATCAAAGGGGAAGTTGGGATAAGTCCTCATTATTGAATTTGCATATAACAACAGTTATCATGCAAGTATTGGTATGGCACCATATGAGGCCCTCTATGGACGGAAATGTCAATCTCCCTTATGTTGGTATGAACCCGGAGAGAGTTTACTTGGACCTGATATTGTGAGGGAAACAACGGAACAAATTAAGAAAATTAGGGATAAGATTCTTACTACTCAAAGTCCAGAAAAACTATGCGGACAAGCGCGAAAGCCGCTAGATTTTAAGAAGGGGACCATGTGTTCCTAAGAATCACCCCTACCACAGGCATAGGCCGAGCAATGAAAGTAAAGAAATTGAGCCCTAGATTTCTTGGCCCATTTGAAATCCTTAGCAAAGTAGGATCTGAGCTTACCGATAGCCCTTCCAGTCTGTCCAACCTTCATGATGTTTTTCCATGTATCCCAGTAAGAAATCATTCTGACCCAAGTCATGTACTAGAGCCAGAACATGTACAATTAAGAGATGACCTAACGTTTAACTTCCACCCACGAAACGTTGACCGAGGAGTTAGCAATTAAGAAACAAGGCTGTACCCTAGTCAAAGTAGCATGGGGACGAGGTGAAACCGAAGAATTCACATGGGAGCTGGAATTAGACATGCAAGCACAATACCCCGAGCTTTAGGTAACGAATTTCGAGGGCGAAATTCTTTTTAAGGAGGGGAGTAATGTAACGCCCCGATTTTTACTATCGTTAAAATTACCGAATTACTCTAGGTAATTCTTACATAAAATTTGAGACCAAACAATCCTCAATAAAGGAATATAACATTAGAAGAAAGGTTAGGAGCAATTCGTGCGAGAGTTGCAAACCCCAATTTTCTGTACGTGTAAAATGACCAAAATGCCCTGAGGTTATTTTACTTAGAAAATGAGGATCGTGGGCCCCACCCGTCCTCAAGGGGATGTTTTGATGATAATAAGGGATTGTTTGTGTTATGTGTGTTAATAGAGGAGAAGAATCCTAATTTTGAGCTCCGACGCGTGAAATGACCAAAACCCTGCGTTTTTAACTTCCAATTGCGTGCCAACTGAGCCGAACCTCACTAAAATGTTTTAAAACATGTTTTTAAGCTATGATTAACCATTAGTTAAGCTCGGGTGGTCTCGGGTAATTTTTAAGTAAAATTACCATTTTGTCCCTATCTTTGTGAGTTTTAATTTTGAGATTTTTGATTCGTATAGCAAAACCTAAGCAATATTAGGCTCAAATTAAAGGTTATTAGATTCTAATTATTAATCTAGAGTCAAAATTATTTATTTAGATTGATTAGAACTTAAAATTGCTTAAAACACTCAAATTGCTTACTAATTCACCTAAGCCCTTAATTGTAAATTCTCTAATTTGCAAAGATACCTACCTACACCTACATAATACATGGAACACACAAATTTTATCTCCTTGGGCTGTAATGCATGAAATTATATGGCCTAATATGCATCAGAAAATTTGTCAAACTTGCACAAAACTCAAGGTATGAAAACATGGAATCATGTTTCATGATTCCATGTTTTAAGCCACCAAACAAGATGATTTTTCTTCCTTGTTTCCTCCTCAAATTTGGTCAGACTTTCCTCCTTTTCTTGTCCATTCATGAGCTCCAAAATCTCTATAAATAGGCATGCTTAAGGAGTCTTAGAAGCCTTGCTCATAATTGCACAATTTCTAGTTTTTACAAAGCAAAAACTTTCTTTCCTCCTCCCCCTTGGCTGAAACTTCTTCTTCAATTTTCAAAGAGATTTTCTTTCATTTCACTCCAAGAAACCAAGTTCTCTTCCTTTCCTTCAAACCACATTAGGTAGGGAGTTGTCTTTAAGCTTATTTCTATGCTTTGCTAAGTGTTGTTCTTGGTTCAAAATGATGATTTCATGGACTTTCTCTAGCTTTTCCATTCGGTTTTCTTCTTTCTTTTCCTTTGAACATTTCGGCCATAAGGCCTATATGGGAATATGATGATAGCTTGATGATGAGGACCTTGAGTGTTGGTTGTAAATCCATCACAAGTTAGGCCTCTAAAGCTTGAAAATTCCACTTGATGCAAAACTTTAAAGAATGATGTTTTTATGATGTAAAAATAAAGATCTTGAGTTTAGAACTTGAAAGATGTATTTTTCACTTTGTCTTGCTAAGATATATTGGGTTGAATTTATATTTCTCTAAAGTCTTGGAGGAGCTCTAGTAAAGAAATAAAATGAACTTGCATCCATGTTTAAGTTTATGCCTTGCATAACCATGTTTACTTTCTATGTCATCACTAAATTCTCAAGAATGAATAAATGAACTTGCATTCTCATGTTTAAATTTCCAAGCTTGCATTTCATGTTTATGTTTCAAGTTGTCACTTAATCTTCAAAGATAATAAAGAGGATGCATCTCATATTTATTTTATGCTCTCACTTTATTTTATAATGGCTAAAAGAATCAATGCATGACATGTTTATTTTATGTCATCACCTAAAGATCCTAGAGCTCAAAGACTTGCCCAAGTATCACAAACAAAGTTGGAACCATGGTAATAAGAACTCTAAAGCTCACTTTCAATTTCCTTAAGATTATTGGAGTCAAAGAATTCATTCTTTAAGAAGTCTTGAGTTTGGAGCTTAATAAGATGTAATAAGAATTCTCTTCTCTCTTCATCGGTCCAGTGCGGACTACCGCTCCAGTTTCTTAAGATTCTTTCTTCCCACTTGGTCCAGCGGACTACCGTCTTCAGTTTCTTGCATATCATGTTTATAATTCCAAGTTATCACCTTATAAAGACAAGATTAAAATGGGTTGCATAGCATGTTTATGATTCTAGTTATCACCTAAATCTCTAAAGCTCAAGACTTGCTCCTTTTATCTTAAGTGAAAATTTTAATCGTAAAGATTCTTTCAATGTATAAATCGGCCTCATGATTAAGGTAGGCCTAAAGTGATTTTAAATAAGTTACTGATTTAGTTCTAAAATTTCTTTCAAGAGTAACAAAAAGAATTAGTTTTTAAAAGAGTTTTAAGGCCTTGCAAAGATTTTAGGATACTAGTATCTTACTTGTATTTAAAATGTGATTTTAAGCAATTATGTGAGGTTCATGATTCAGCCACTAATCTGAGTTTAGTACTACTGTATGATGATGGTTTAATATGTTTGAAGTTGTGATAATTATGGTTTATTGCTAAAGGAATGATTCTATGCATGTTAGAGATAAAACTAGCTTCCTAGAAAACCATAAAAGCAAGATTTCTAGAACTTTAGAGAATGAAATTTATGCATTCTGTCCAAAGCCTTTAGTAACCTTAAGAACCAGATTTTATAATGTTTAGATAAGGGAGAATGATTCATAATTGGTTTAGTAATTAATTTTAGCATCATAGGGAAAGCTGTAACGAGAAAGGGTTAAAAACGCAACTTCTAGCACACCATAAAACCTTAAGAACAACTTACTGTCTATGCTGCCCCATATAGTCTAATAACGTTCTTAGGATAAATTGATGGTAATAAGTCCCTTAGATGCATAATTAATTAGTTCAATAATTAAGGTTGCCCGTTTTAGAGTTTCGGTTGTTTAAGACAGCTTTTCGATAAGGATTTATGATGATGCCTCTTTGATGTTTTAAATGATAAGTCTATGTAGTGATTTGATGCTTATTAAGTATTTGACATCATTGAATGATTTTCTGGGCTTGCATGTTATAGTTGCTATTGCAAACAATGAGAATGCTTATGCATGAAATAATGAAATATTCTTTGTTATTTAAAAATTTACCCTTGTTGTTGGAAGAAAGTATATTACTGGAAAGTGTAATTTGGAAAGGTTCTGGCTAGGGAAGACTTGGTATTTAAGCGTGTCCATTTGTGACCCACCTTTCCTGGAATCTCCAGATGCATGATTACAGTTGGTATATATATTATTCCAGAATAAGACTATAAACGAGAAAATGTTATGAATGATTATGAATTGAGGATTGTATTATGATATAACATGCAAAGTCTTAATGGTGACTTAAATTTATGAGGAAATGATCCTTTGGACCCATCAGACTATAGGTGGTGAAAAGGTGATTCTTGCCCCCTAAACCGTTCTCTCAAAAGGGTAGAGTTAGGATTTTAACTTATCAAAGGGATAAGTATATGCTAGTGAGGAATAGTAAGGTATGAGCTCATAACCTAGATTACTCCCAAAAGGGTGGAGTGTAGGATGGCCTAGGAAAATGATGATGAAAGTAACTTTAAGTCACCTAAGAAACTAAGTAAATGCATTATGTGAATATGATGTTCTGCTATGCATAGTATTTATGAGATGATGATGAGAAATATGATGTTCTGCTATGCATAGTATTATAAAATGATGATGAGGAATATGATGTGATTTTATGCATAACTATGTTATTATATATGAAAGGAAAAGTTCATTATAAACATGACATGCTAAGTTTATAATGCATTATAAGACGCATGATTAAATCGACGAACCTCGGTAAAGTATATTTTCAAACTAATAAATCAATCTTAGCATGCTCACTATTTCATAATAACCCCGAGGTTCCTGAGGACGATGATGATGACACGATGCATATGAGGTGAGTACCTACGAGATTCTTTTATAAGTTTCTCACTCCATCTTCTTTTCTTTCCATCTCATCTTCAGGTGATGGTGATGTTCGTGATTTCGTTGATGCTCTCACCTGTAGATGTACTTGATCTGGTGAACTAGCTTATTATCCTTGAGGAACGTATCGCTAAACTTTGCGTGTGAGCTTGGATATCTATTCCTATTTCTGAAGTGTTATTAGTAGGTGCCGTTAATGGATATTTTTCCATCCATATACTATTTATGTTTTGTTTGATTGCCTACATCTAGCTTAACTCTGTTGGTAGGCAAAATATCTATGTGTTATGTAATTATGGATGTTATATCATGGAGCCAATATGATGTGTTTTTCATAATATGCCCGTTGTTTTCCACTTTATTCGATTATCGTTCACGCTACACGAGGCTCACGATTTCAATCATGTTTTAAAAAATGGCTCGTAATTTCATTAAGTATTTTCAAAGTATGGTTAAATAACGAAGCAAAGAGTAAAGTCTAGTAATTAATCAGATACGACCTAGGTGTATTAGGTTAATTATTAGTGTTACATGAATTACAAATTCTTTGGGAACAAATAATGCTGCCAAGTTTTCAAAGCGCCGTAAGGCATACAATTCCTTATCATAAGTGGTATAGTTTAGGGCAGCCCCATTTAACTTCTCACTAAAATAAGCAATTGGATAACCTTCTTGCATCAAAATAGCCCTAATGCCCACATTTGATGCATCACATTCAAGTTCAAAAGACTTAGCAAAATTGGGCAAAGCAAGAATGGGTGCATTAGTTAGCTTATGCTTAAGGGCAACAAAGGCTTGCTCTTGTTTCTTTCCCCATTTGAAACCCACATGCTTTTTAACTATCTAATTAAGAGGCCCAGCCAAGGTGCTAAAGTCCCTAACAAACCTCCTATAGAAACTAGCTAAACCATGGAAACTCTTTACTTCACTCACATTCTTAGGCGTAGGCCACTCTTGAATGGCCTTGACCTTTTCCTCATCAACTTGCACTCCTTTTGCACTCACAACAAAGCCTTGAGAACACTACATGATCGGTGCAAAAAGTGCATTTTCAAGATTAGCATACAATTTTTCTGCTAAGCACATGCATGATAGCCCTCAAATGTTCAATATGCAAGTCAAAACTAGTGCTATAAACCAGAATGTCATCAAAGTAAACAACAACACGATGCCAATAAAACTTGGGGCATTAGTTAGCCCGAAGGCATAACCAACCACTCATACAAACCATACTTAGTTTTAAAGGTAGTTTTCCATTCATCCCCTTCCCTTATCCTAATATGATGATACCCACTTTTTAAATCAATTTTAGAAAAATAACAAGCACCATAAAGTTCATCAAGAAGGTCATCTAACCTGGGAATAGGGTGTTGGTACTTGACTATGATGTTGTTGATTGCTCTACAATCACTACACATCCTCCAAGTCCCATCCTTTTTAGGCACCAGAATTACTGGAACAACACACGACTTAAGCTTTCTTGCACCCAACCTTTGTCATCAACTCCTCAACTTGCTTTTGTATTTCTTTGGTCTCTTGAGGATTCCTCCTATAAGCTAGTTGATTGGGTAAAGATGCACCAGGGATGAGATTAATATGATGCTCAATCCCTCTCAAAGGTGGCAATCCACTTGGAACCTCCTTTGGAAACACGTCCTTGTATTCGGCAAAGAGACTCAACACTAGTAGGGGCAACACTTTTATTAGAGTCATGAGCAGTTAAAACATTTTTCTTGCAATAAAGTAAATAAAGTGGCTTGTTGGCAAGGAGCAGCTTCTTCACCTCACTTTCTTTTACTAAACAACTCGTTTTGCTCACAAGTGTTTCACTCAATCCCACAAGTGTTTCACTCTTTTTCTTTCCACTCTTTTTTTTATCAAGTGTTTCACTCTTTTGTGTGTCACTCATCTCTTTTCTCTCTTGCACTCTTTTTTCTCTCAATTTATTTGATCCTCACACACCTCTCTAGGAGATAAAGGTTTGAGTACAATTTTCCTCCCATTATGCATGAAAGAAATCTTGTTTGTGAACCCATCATGAACAGCTTTGGTGTCATATTGCCAAGGCCTCCCTAAGAGAATATGGCTTGCCTCCATTGGAACCACATCACATATCACTTTGTCATTGTATTGTCCCATGGAAATGTGCAGCTTGCACTTGCTTGCTCACGATCATCTCTCCATCTTCACGAAGCCATTGGAGTTTGTATGGCCTAGGATGTGGCTTGGTCTCCAAATTTAATTTGGACACTAATCTAGCTGGCCAAATTGGTGCAACTCCCTCCATCCACAATCAAAGAACATAGTTCCCATTGATTGAACACCTAGAGTGAAAAATGTTCTCTCTTTGGGAATCATCAACTACTTGCATCTGACTTCCAAACAACCTCATAATCATCAATAAATCTCCTTCTTTGGCCTCCATAATGATCTTCTCATCTACCTCTTCCTTTTCCTTGGCTTCACTAGCTGAAGACTCACTATTAATTTCTCCATTCTCCTTAAGTAACATAGTCTTCTTAGTTGGACACGCCGAAGCTATGTGACCTTCCTAAAACACTTGAAGCATTTTATCTCACTACTTCTTATTTTTTAGGGGTCTCATTGGACTTGAATTGAGTCCTTTGAGGTGCAGCCATGGTATTGTTAGAAGAAGTACCTCCCTCCTTCTTATTTATTTCATTCCAATTTGAAATTGAAATTAGAAGAATTCCTTCTCATGGTACCTTTTCTCTTAAGTTCCTGCTCCACTTTGGTAGCTTGATGTACTAAGTCTTCCAACTCCACATAATTTTGTAGCTTAACCACATCTCTAATGTCATTATTAAGCCCATTCAAAAAGCGTGCCATAGTAGCCTCCCTATCTTCATTCACATTGGCTCTAATAAAAAACACCTCCATCTCCTTGTAATATTCATCAACACTCCTACTACCTTGCGTGAGTCTTTGAAGCTTGTTATGAAGGTCTCTATGATAATAGGAAGGGACAAATCTCCTTCTCATCAACCTCTTCATTTCAGTCCAAGTATCCACCAAAGGTTCTTCATATCTAAGTCGCTCCTTTTGCAATTGGTTCCACCAAATAAGAGCATAATCTGTGAACTCCATGGCTGCCACCTTTATTTCTTTTCTTCATTGTAATTGTGGCATGAGAACAACTGCTCAATCTTCATCTCCCACTCAAGATAAGCCTCTGGATCGCTCCTCCCTTTGAAAGGTAGGATGTTAAGCTTCACTCCCTCAATTCGGTCCTTTCTAGTATCACCTTCATTATCTCTTCTCCTCTTTCCATTAATCCTCCTTCTACCTCCATCATCATCACGATCTTCTTGATTTTCTAACCGCTCAATTTCTCATATAACTCCTCTATATGCCCCTCATCATCCTCTGCATTTGAGCTGTAATAGCCTCCATCAATCTATTGTTTCCCTGAGGAGGAAGGTCACCATCACCTATTCCTGCCATAATTCAAGTAAAGAAAACAAAAGTGGAAGCAATAGGACCTCACCACACTTCTCATATGTTTACACTCTTAGAGATGTATCACTCGTGTTTGTTGCTCTCTAATAGGATTTTGTGTAAAGTGCTCTCTTGCCTTTTACCACTCAATACCTCTCTTTAAATTCTTAATAGATTCTCCATGAACACACAAGAGTACTTACTGAAGACTCAACAATGTGATGACAAAGAAAAGAACAGCTAAGTGATGCAGACTAAGACACAAAAGACTTAGCAAGACACTTAGGAACTTGATCAAACAAGCAGTGTGCACTGAATTTATAGAAGAAAAAAAATAGCTGTCATTTTCTTTGTTAAACTCCCTTTGTCTTTTTTTTTTTTTTTTTACTCTTTTGTTTTCTATTTCAATTTTTTTTAGTACTTTTGCTTCTAACTCAACAGTTAATAACGCAAGCTGATGTAGAATTTGAGAAAAACCAAATGTTGGAATTGCACTAACTAAGGACAAATGACAAGTAGGTGCTGCACAAATTATAAGAAATAAAGGATTGCAGAAATGTAATTGACTTCAAATAAATCCAGCACCCAATTAACAAAGAAGACAAAACAAACAATGAACATAGACAATAGACAGAAAAGAAACAAAGTTGGACAAGAGAAAATAAAATAAAATTAGTACCAAATTATCCAACCTTAGAACTGAGCTTTAATACCAAATGATACGTTCAGAATAGAAAGATGAGGAATGAAATTGGTTGGAGGTGCCACAATCAAGAATGATTGATAAGCCAAGGGAGATCGCCACAAGAGTAATTGGATACTCTTGATAAGACCTAGGGTTCCAAGCAAGAACCAAAGAGACACTCTTACCAAAAAGGTATTCTGATCTAATTTTGCCAAAAATCCCTTCCAAAAGGTGTTTACAATGTATATAAACTAGAGTAAAGTTTAGCAAGTGGGCTGTAATACTTAGCCCATGACTAAAATCTAAATTAAATAAAATTATGAAATTAACAAGTGATGGCTGTACAAAATTCACAAGCCCAATTACATTATTACAAACTTTATTTAATAACATAAAAGGCTTAAAAAGATGGTGGCAGTCCATATAGCATCAGGGGTCTTCAAGTGGGGTGATGCAATGCACCATTTTGGGCTTCAAGTCTTCCAAATTAGGGGTAGCCTCAAGAATTGTTGCTACAACTTGTTGCAATGCCTCCTTTGCTTTCCTAGCCCTTAATCTTGTCATGGGTCCCCCAAGTCCTCGAAGTGCCTTGTTGTCCTTGCCACTAGCCATGTCCTCATCAAGCATTTTCTTATCCCAAAATTTGGCCAACATGTTTGCTTAAATCATGCTCCAAGCTTTAGTTCTCCAAGTGCTTCATTCTTCTTTCTTCCAATATAAATACTCTTCAAACTCTCTTCTATTCATTCCATTTCCAAGCCACAAAGAGACCTCACCATGCTTTGCAAGAGCTACATCCTCTAACTCTTGTAAAATACATACACTCTTGCTAGTCTTCAAGCCTTAGAAACTCCCTAAGTGTTCTTTCTCTCTTATTCTTTCTCTACCAGTTTTTCTTATGCTCTTCTCTTCAAACACTTCTCTTCACTCCCTAAACTTCATCTAAACACTTAAATTCTAAGCCCAAACTTTCACTAGCCTTCACAAGAGTTACAATCTTTAACTCTAGTGAAAAATATTTCCAAAGCACTCAAGTTCTAGAGCTAAGATACAAGGAGGGTCATCCACTCCAAGGACTCTTGCTCAAGGAAGAAGAGAAGGACTTTTTAGACCCTACATAAGAGGTAGGGATTTCTTCTTTATTTGTTCAAACATTGTTGGTTTCTAACCTTGTCCATGATTAGAATGCCTCAAGCTTGTGTTATTGATAAGAGTTTTGAATGGTTGTTTATGAAATATATTTTTATGAATCACTTGCATGCACTTCTCTATTATAAATGTTTTTATGATGTTTTCATGCTCATATATGACTTAAAAACATGGTAAATGGTCCTTGTTTTAAGGGAGTAACATCAAGCATGAAAATGATAGGTGCTAGATTTTTAGCTATTTTTGTCAGGAGCTACTTTGAAATATGAAACTCAGAGAATATGAAGCTTTTGGGAATAAAACTATTTTTGTTAAATATTAGAGTTAATAAAGAACACTATCCAAAAAGAATCACTTAAAACAGAGTTCTTTAGCTCAAGATATAAATTTTCAAAGTTAAGTCAATGACTGAAACTCTAAATATGACCTTATAGTAGTAAAATAGGTGTAATTCACTCTATAAAAATGTAAATGGACTGATTTCAACTCTGTTGGAAAGCTAAGACACATAGAATCCATGTATGGTATGCATAAATCTTTTCACCATAAAAATACTGAATGAGAAATAAACTTGTGGGTCAATGTGCTGAGAGAGTTGGAAAAGGGTACCTTTGCAAGGATACTATGGCATAATAAACGTGTTTTTAATGAAATTACCCTTAATGAAATGTTTGATGAGTTAGAAATTTGAAAATACCTTTAAAGGTTGAGATATTAGGTATATAGAAAGTAATAAATTTTCATGTATAGAAATAGAATATTAAAGTCTTATAAAGAGAAAGTTTTAAGAATTTAAGTTACAATAATCTTCAAGAGGAAAAATATATATATAAAACTCATAAGGAAGCTTAAAAATATATAAAGAACCTCTAATAATATTTTTAAAGTGCATTAGCTGAGTTCAGTCTTAATTTCCAGCATACTGGGTAGGAGCATATTTACTTTTCAATGAAATATTGATGATAACATGCCTATGGATATATGCAACGAATGTGATGTATGCTTATATGATCAATTACATCATGATTTATGCCATGTTGTGATTATGAATGATTGATTGAGATGCATATTTGATATGTTATATGACAGGAAGCAAATTTGGGGAAATTCCGTTCTAGCCATTATGCTATGATTTCTGCCAAATTTGTGGAGTTAGAAAAATTATGGAATTTTGAGCATGAAATGATGAATGATAAGTTATGATGTTAGCCATGTTTATATGCTCATGTTTGCATCTCTACATGACATGCTAAGATTAAAGGTGACATAAGACACATGGAAATGATCCTCTAGACTCCAGGAATTAATGGTTATGAGAGGTGATCCAATAAGAGGATCCTTCAAACTCCAAGAATTAATGGTTATGGGAGGTGTAACACCCTAGTATTTAAGTTAATTATTAGTTATTACTCTTTTGTTCCAGTTCTTTAATTTAAATTCTTGAAAATACTTTAATGAAATTATGGGTAAAATTTTTTTTGAACTTTGAAAATAAAATGTGAGCCACGCATATCAATGTCGTACATTTCGCATACACAATAAAAGTATAATAACAAATTAAATCATACATCAAATACATTACAACAATATAAATGCCGCAAATCCATAATTATACATATTAAGATCAAATCATTCCTCGTTGCGCAATCGAACATACAAATACCAAAGTAAATAGCACACAAATGAAATCAAACTATCTCAACTCTCTCCTCTCACTAAGCACACCTAGAAGGGGTAGACTCGTCACGTGGCCAGGACGCCTGGTTGGGTGAACATGGGTACCTCGATGGGCGAGTGGCACCTCTACAATGGGCTGAGTAACACTCATCTTCATCATCATTACCCATATCCATTTGAGCAGAACTGGGAAGAGTACTGAGAGGGTGATCTCTTGAAGGGTCTGACCACAAGCTGGTAGAGTGAGGTGGTGATCGGGGTATGTATTCAAGGAAGTTTCAAGCAACAGATACACTGAACGAGAGGGAAGATGAAAAGGAGTTCGTGCGCATGTTCGAAGGCGAAATCATCTGTGAAAGGAGTAGAAGGAGAGAATTGAACACTATCAACAGGATGGGCAAATAGACGAGCCATAAAAACATAAATACGAATAGCACAACAACCCATAAAGTAATATGACCGATTTGTAGGATCGAAATGCATCTCCAAGCGGGTGCGTCAACGTTGATCACGAACGTTGCCATCTACCTCTGAAGACGAGATGGAAGAAAAAAAGAGGGAATGAGAAACTTATAAAAGAATCTCAGTAAGGCTTTCACCTCCTAATGCATTGTGTCATCATCATCGTCCTTAGGAACCTCATGCATAAAGTTCATTTATTAATTTCTAAATACCTTTAGCCGAGGTCGTGTCTTTTAGCATGAGTCTAAATATCATGAATGTAACATACTATATCATGAATGCATGTCTATACCATATGCAAGATATAATAGGATGCATATTGAATGAACATAACATAACAAATGTAATTTATTTCAACATAATTCATTCTTTTAGGTGACTTCAACTTCTTATAGACAAACATAAAATGCTCTCTCTGAAATATTAAATTTCAACATAAATAATATATCAAAAATACATAATTGTATTATCCAACAAAACAATAGCATATATAATTCTATCAAACCCTTGCCCTAGTTCATGCAAGAACCCTCTAGTCTAGGTAGGGTACTACTCAACATTCACTAAAAAGAAAATAAGAAGTCTGACTAAATTCTCTATCATCGATTTATTAAAACTTTGGACTGTGATGCTAGTACCACAAAATAATCACAATCATAGCAGTCTGATGTAAAAATATAATAACAGGCAGGAATGAGAATCAAAGATTCCTAGTAGCAAAAATTCTATGTCTATTGCTTGTGATTGTTTGGCTATTTTTGCTAAATAAACTCTTGATATATGCTTGAAATTATGTAGTGAAATCTGAAAATTATTTTCAAGAGGTATATATGTATATGAACTTGAGAGATGTAAAAGGTACTATGCATGAAAATCTCATGAATTGATTGAATTGGTGTAAGAGATTTAAATATTTAAATAAAGAGATTTTTAGTTCTTTAAAAAGAATGAGGTACCTAGAGATTTTACAAGAACATAATTAGAAATAATTTTATAAAATCTGAAAGATTGGTATTTGAAGTATAATGATAAAGTTTCATGAAAAAGGATGAGTTTTGATCTATAGAAGAAAAGCTTTGAAATCTAAGTGAGAAACTTGGTTTAATTTCCTGAAAGTTTTAAGAATCGTAAAGTAAGAAGTCCTATAAGTTTCTACTAAAGAAATCTCATAAAAGATTAGCAGATTTTCAAAAAATCTTGTAACAAACTAACATATTTTTATAGAAAATTCTCATAAAAATTTTAGTAGATTTTATAGAAAATCTCGTAAATGTTGAACTATTTTCTTTAAGAAAAATCTCGTAAAAGTTTATTAGACTTTGTAGAAAATCTCGTAACTATTCTTCCAACAAAATCTCATAAAAAGTTTAGTAGATTTTAGTGATAAATCTCATAAAAATTTAAGAGAAGTTTTGTAAGAAGTTAAGAGATTTTGAACAGAATATCTCACAAGAATTCAAGATATTTTTTAAGAAATATCTCATAAGACTTCAGCAGATTTTGAGAAATCTCATAAGAATTCAGAAGATCTAAAGAGAATATCTCACAAGAAATTTAGGAGATTTTCAAGAGAAAAGTCTTCAGGAATTCAAGGGACTTAACAAGAAAATCTCATAAGAGTTAAGGAGATTTCAAGGAAATCTCAAGGCAAAGAGTATGAGATATAGAACTATTAAGAAGAGATTTTACTTGAGAATCATAAGATTTCCTACACAAATATTACAGATCTTTATGAAGAAAAAAACCTGAAGAAATATGCCTTATGTAAAATTAATTGCTTAATGGTAAGCTCATGGATTCACGGGTAGTAATAGACGTGCTACGCCCTTGGAACTATATTAGGTTGTAATTCGACGGCATTACATCGTTTTGAGAAAAAGGGATGTCCTAGAAAGAATAGCGAGGTTATTCAGATGAGATGTAGTAGAGGTACTTCATCTAGTGAACTATATCAAGTTGTAACATGATAGCGTTACATCGTTGATAGTACGATCACAGAGAAGTATATAAGAAGAGTCCTATGAGTTCTACCATTAAGTTTAAAATTGTCTAACTAAGTTAAATCAGAAGAAAATAATGATACTAACTACATATCAATTGCTTAATTATAAACTCATGGATTCACCGTGTGATCATATCAGGTTGTAGCATGAGGTACTACAACAAGTGAACTATATCAGGATGTAACACGAGGCGTTACATCACCAAAAATGCATCAGTTAAGAAGTATATCAGGAATCTTATGAGTTTTATTCTCAAGCCTAAAGTTCATAATAAGATTATGTCAAAGAAGTAATGAAACAAACAAACCAATTATTATGTACACAACTAGAATACTGAGCAACTATCTTACAAATCCTATGATCTTTTTATTTTGTAACATCCCCTACTGCTTTATGGATTGATGGCTGTCCCCATAAACCACAGATTTTTCAGCGTGTTTTGTCCTCACTCACATGCTTCCTAGGAAAACTTCCTAGGAGGTTATCCATTCCAAAATTGCCCCAAGTCAAGCACGCTTAACTATGGAGTTCTTTTGTGATGGGCTACTGAAAAGAAAGATGCATCTTTGTGGCATAGGTAGTACCAATCAATTCATATAAGCCCTTTAACTGTATAGTCCTACCTACCTATAGACTCAGTTCCTCTCATTTGGGTGTGTAATCGATTCAATCATGTAGCCCTCCTTGGAGGCAGGAGTCACTCCTTGTCGTGCCTTCTCACACGCGATCACTCCCCACCTCCTGGGCGTTACAAGTTGCACCAATGTGGCCAGCTCTAGATTAGTGTCCAAATTAAATTTGGAGACCAAGCCACATCCTAGGCCATACAAACTCCAATGGCTTAGTGAAGACGAGAGATGACCGTGAGCAAGCAAGTGGAGCTGTATATTTCCATGGGACAATACAATGACAAAGTGATATGTGATGTGGTTATAATGGAGGCAAGCCATATTCTCTTAGGGAGGCCGTGGCAATTTGTCACCAAAGCTGTTCATATGATGGGTTCACAAACAAGATTTCTTTCATGCATAATGGGAGGAAAATTATACTCAAACCTTTATCTCCTAGAGAGGTGTGTGAGGATCAAATAAAATTGAGAAGACAAGAGAGTAGAGAGAAAAGAGATGAGTGACACACAAAAGAGTGAAACACTTGATAAAAAGAAGAGTGGAAAGAAAAAGAGTGAAACACTTGTGGGATTGAGTGAAACACTTGAGAGCAAACAGAGTTGTTTAGTAAAAGAAGGTGATGTGAAGAAGCTACTACTTGCCAACAAGCCACTTTATTTACTTTATTGCAAGAAAAAAGTTTTAACCGCTATAACTAATAAAAGTGTTGCCCTGCTAGTGTTGAGTCTCTTTTGCAGGAATACAAGGACATATTTCCAAAGGAGGTTCCAAGTGGATTGCCACCTTTGAGAGGGATTGAGCATCATATTGATCTCATCCTTGGTGCATCTTTACCCAATCGATAGCTTATAGGAGCAATCCTCAAGAGACCAAAGAAATACAAAAGCAAGTTGAGGAGTTGATGACAAAAGGTTGGGTGCAAGAAAGCTTCAGTCCATGTGCTATTCCAGTAATTATGGTGCCTAAAAAGGATGGGACTTGGAGGATGTGCATGACTGGAGAGCAATCAACAACATCACAGTCAAGTACCTATTCCCAGGTTAGATGACCTTCTTGATGAACTATATGGTGCCTTATTTTTCTAAAATTGATTTAAAAAGTGGGTATCATCAGATTAGGATAAGGGAAGGGGATGAATGGAAACCTGCCTTTAAAACTAAGTATGGTTTGTATGAGTGGTTGGTTATGCCTTTTGGGCTAACTAATGCCCCAAGCACTTTTATGAGATTAATGAACCATGTCTTAAGAGATTTTATTGGCAAGTTTTTTGTTGTTTACTTTGATGACATTATGATTTATAGCACTAGTTTTGACTTGCATATTGAACATTTGAGGGCTGTCATGCATGTGCTTAGAACAAAAAAATTGTGTGCTAATCTTGAGAAATGCACTTTTTGCACCAATCATGTAGTGTTCTTAGGCTTTGTTGTGAGTGCAAAAGGAGTGCAAGTTGATGAGGAGAAGGTTAAGGCCATTCAAGAGTGGCCTACGCCTAAGAATGTGAGTGAAGTAAGGAGTTTCCATGGTTTAGCTAGTTTCTATAGGAGGTTTGTTAGGGACTTTAGCACCTTGGTTGTGCCTCTTAATGAG
Source organism: Dalbergia oliveri (assembly GCA_030441495.1). Classification (NCBI taxonomy): domain Eukaryota; kingdom Viridiplantae; phylum Streptophyta; class Magnoliopsida; order Fabales; family Fabaceae; genus Dalbergia; species Dalbergia oliveri. The sequence goes on from JAMLFY010000006.1 coordinate 38,555,103, forward strand.
ATAGTTAAAAAGCATGTGGGTTTCAAATGGGGAGAGAAACAAGAGCAAGCCTTTGCTGCCCTTAAGCATAGGCTAACTAATGCACCCATTCTTGCTTTGCCCAATTTTGCTAAATCTTTTGAACTTGAATGTGATGCATCAAACGTGGGCATTGGGGCTGTTTTGATGCAAGAAGGCCATCTAATTGCTTATTTTAGTGAGAAGTTAAATGATAAGGAATTGTATGCCTTAGTGCGCACTTTGAAAACTTGGCAGCATTATTTGTTCCCCAAAGAATTTGTAATTCATAGTGATCATGAGTCCCTAAAATACTTGAAAGGACAAGGCAATCTGAATAAAAGGCATGCCAAATGGGTTGAGTTTTTGGAACAATTTCCATATGTCATTAAGCATAAAAAGGGAAAGGATAACATAGTGGCTGATGCTTTATCTAGGAGGCATGCATTACTCTCTACTCTTGAAACTAAAATTTTTGGGCTTGAGACTTTGAGAGAAATGTATTTGCATGATGCTGAATTTTCTGAGATATATGCTGCTTGTGAAAATGTGTCTCAAAATGGTTACTATAGGTACAATGGATATTTGTTTAAAGAAAAAAGATTTGTGTGTGCCTAAGTGTTCCATAAGAAATTTGCTTGTGAAAGAGGCACATGAGGGAGGATTAATGGGACATTTTGGGGTGCATAAAACTTTGGACATATTGCATGAACATTTTTATTGGCCCCATATGAAACATGATGTGCATAAATATTGTAAGCATTGCATTGTTTGTAAAAAAGCAAAATCAAAGGTGATGCCACATGGTTTATATACTCCTCTGCTGTTTCTATTTTCCTTGGATTGATATATCTGGACTTTGTTTTGGGGTGCCTAGAACAAATAATGGCAAGGATTCTGTTTTTGTGGTTGTGGACAGGTTTTCAAAAATGGCACACTTTATACCTTGCAAAAAGGTTGATGATGCTTGCCATGTAGCTGACTTATTTTTCAAGGAAGTGGTGAGACTCCATGGGCTGCCTAGGAGCATTGTAAGTGATAGGACACTAAGTTCCTAAGTCACTTTTGGAGAACATTTGGGGTAAGCTTGGTACTAAATTACTTTTCTCTACTACTTGTCACTCGCAAACTAATGGGCAAACTGGTAGTGAATAGGACTTTAGGTACCTTGCTTAGGACTATTTTAAAGAAAAATCTTAAATCTTGGGAAGAATGTTTGCCTCATGTAGAATTTTCTTATAGTAGGGCTATCCATAGCACAACTAATTGTTCACCATTTGAAATTGTGTATGGATTAAACCCTATGACACCACTTGATTTATTGCCTATGCCTAACATTACTATTTTTAAGCATAAGGATGCACAGCTAAGGCTGACTATGTGAGAAAGCTACATGAGCGTGTGAAAGCTCAAATTGAAGCTATGCCAAGCAAGCTAACAAGGGAAGAAGAAAGTTGTATTTGAACCCTGAGATTGGGTTTGGGTGCACATGAGGAAAGAGAGGTTCCCTGAACAAAGAAAGTCCAAACCCCAACCTAGAGGGCGGTCCTTTCCAAGTGTTGGAAAGGATCAATGACAATGCCTACAAAATCGATTTTCCTGGTGAGTATAATATCAGTGCCACTTTTAATATTGCTGATTTGTCTTTTTGATGCAGGTGATGAGGCCTTGGATTTGAGGTCAAATCCTCTTCAAGAGAGGGGATGATGAGGACATGGCTAATAGCAAGGACAACAAGGCACTTCGAGGACTTAGGGGACCCATGACTAGATCAAGGGCTAGGAAAGCAAAGGAGGCATTGCAACAAGTTGTAGCAATAATTCTTGAGGCTGCCCGTAATTTGGAAGACTTGAAGCCCAAAATGGTGCATTGCATCACCCCATTTGAAGACCTTGATGCTATATGGACTGCCACCATCTTTTTAAGCCTTTTATGTTACAAAATAAAGCTTGTAATAATGTAATTGGGCTTGTGAATTTTGTACAGCCCTTCACTTGTTAATTTCAAAATTTTATTTAATTTAGATATTAATCATGGGCTCAGGATTACAGCCCACTTGTTGAACTTTACTCTAGTTTATAAACATTGTAAACACCTTTTGGAAGGGAATTTTTGGCAAATTCAGATCAGAATACCTTTTGGTAAGAGTGTCTCTTTGGTTCTTGCTTGGAACCTAGGTCTTATCAAGAGTATCCAATTACTCTTGCGATCTCCCTTGGCTTATCAATCATTCTTGATTGTGGCACCTCTAACCAATTTCATTCCTCATCTTTCTATTCTAGAACGTATCACATTGAGATACCGAACCATGGTTGCTTCTTGATCCTCCACAATGTTTGCTTGAATCATGGCCATCTCCATCTCCTTGTGATACTCATCCACACTCTTAGAACCTTGAGTGAGGCTCTAAACTTGTTGTAGTTCCCTATGGAAATATGAAGGCAATCTCCTTCTCATGATTGTCTTCATCTTAGTTCATGTTCGAACCCTTCTCCATTCCTAGCTCTATCTTTCTGCAATTGATCCCACCAAAGAAGAGCATAATCAGAATTCAAGGGCAGCAAGCTTAACCTTATTACCTTTAGAATATGTGTGACAAGAGAATATTTGCTCCACTCTCATTGCCTACTCCAAATAAGCCACTAAGCATCGAGTTGCAGTCTACACCCACTATCATTCCCACTAAGCATTAAAGTCCCATTATCATTCCCACTGAGATGATTCAGCTTGGTTGGAGTTGAATGGCTTGATTCAACAACTAGAATGAACTATGATCACCTTACACTTTCAGGTTGGAGTTTAGAGATGTGTTTGAGTTTGCTTGTGTTTCAGAAAGATATAGACGCCACACTCAAGAAAAAGATGAGAAGGTGAGTGATAAGTCTTGTTTTGATTGCCACAAGTTGCCTTGATAAGATCATATTTAGTTATTTACCTAAGAACAAAGGAAGTTCTTCACAAGGGAAGAAAACTCAAAGAAAGTCTATTGATGATCTGCCTTGTGTATTACATCAGTCTTATATAAGTGGGTTGTAGAAAATCCCACTACACAAGCCACTAAGCATTGCAGCCACTACCATTCCCACTAAATATTGAAGTCCCCCTATCATAAGCTTAAGTGGGCTGTAGAAAAATCCACTACAAAAGCCACTAAGCATTAAGTTGCAACCTCTTCACCCACTATCATTTCCACTCAGCATTATAGTCACTTCACCCACTATCATTTCCACTCAGCATTATAGTCCCACTTCACCCACTATCATTACCACTTCACCCACTATTTATCATAATTGTCTAGGAACTCTTAAAACACTTAAAACTGATTAGAAAATAACTAAAAAGCATATGAAATGGGAGACATTAAAAGGTGCACGAAAATTACAAGAAAATAAGATAAATTACACCTAATTTAAACTAATTATTCCAACCCAATCTGTTTGCAACTTGATCACTTGAATTGGGCTTCATCTTTGGGCCTTCAAGTGGCTTCTTCATGTTGGACTTGGCTATTCTTCAAACTGAATAAGAATGGTCCATTTTGGGAACTCATGCTCAACTGAATTGTTCTTGGTCTTTGCTTCCATGACTAGTCCTTGCAAAGCTTCTTTTAGCCTTTTTGCTCCAGCTCTAGTCATTGGCCCATCCATGCATTGTAATTGATCTTGAACTTTGTTGGCCTTGGTTGAATTCTCATCATTCCCTCCTCTTGAAAAGGATTTGTCCTTGAATCAAGGTCATCATCTGCATCAAACAAAGACAAATCAGTCACATTAAAAGTAACACTGACTTGATACACACCTGAAGATCAAGTTTGTAAGCATTATTATTGATCTTCTCAATCACTTGGAAAGGACCATCTCCTCTTGGTTGCAATTGGAACATCTTTGAGCAGGAAACCTTTCTTTCCTCATATGAAGCCAAACCCAATCTCCTAGCTCAATAGTCACCTTTTTACGCCCTTTGTTGGCTTGATGAGAATACTGTTTTCTTCTCAATTTGTTATTTCACCTTCTCATGGAGTTGCTGGACAAATTCAGCCTTCTTTTTGCCATCTAGATTATGCTCTCTCATTGGCAAAGGGATTAAATCTAATGGAGTCAAAGGATTGAAACCATAGACCAGTTCAAAAGGAGAGTGATTAGTAGTTAAGTGTGTTGCCCTATTGTAAGCATATTCAACATGAGGCAAACATTCTTCCCAAGACTTTAGATTCTTACTTATCACAGCCCTTAACAAGGTTGAGAGAGTTCTATTCACTACCTCAATTTGTCCATCAGTTTGTGGATGACAAGTTGTAGAGAAAAGGAGCTTGGTTCCTAACTTGTTTCACAAGGTCCTCCAAAGTGACTTAAGAATTTGGTGTCACGGTTGGAGACAATGCTTCTTGGCATGCAATGCAATCTCACCACTTCTTTGAAAAATAATTCAGCAATTTGAGTGGCATCATCGTTTTGTGGCATGCTATGAAGTGTGCCATTTTTAAAACTGTCCACAACAACAAAAACAGAATCTTTGCCCCTCTTGGTTCAAGGCAAACCTAATACAAAGTCCATAGACAAATCAGTCCAAGGGGAATCAAGAATAGGTAATGGCGTATACAATCCATGAGGCATAACCTTGGATTTGGCCTTTTTGCAAGTAACACAGTTACCACAAATTTTTTTCTACTTGTTTTTCTATTTGAGGCCAACAGAAATGTTCAACCAAGATACTTAAAGTCTTACTAACTACAAAGTGACCCATTAAACCCCCTCCATGAACTTCTCTAACAAGCAATTCACACAAGGAACAATTAGGCACACAAAGTTTATTACCCTTGAACAAGTAACCATCTTGCCTAAAGAAATCCTTTTTTGCCCCCTTTTCACAAGCAATGTACAATTGTGCAAAATCAGAATCATTTATGTACAAGTCTTTCAAATGCCCAAAACCAAGCAAATTTGCATCTAAAGTGGAAAGAAGTGCATATCTCGTAGAAAGTGCATCAGCCACCACATTTTCTTTCCCTTGCTTGTATTTAATCACATAGGGAAATTGTTCAAGAAATTCAATCCATTTACCATGCCTTTTGTTTTCCTTTCCTTTCCCTTTAAATGTTTCAAAGATTCATGATCTGTGCATTACCAATTCTTTTGACAACAAATAATGTTGCCAAACTTGCAAAGTTCTCACCAAAGCATACAACTCTTTGTCATAAGTGGAGTAATTAAGTTTAGCACCACTTAATTTCTCACTGAAATAAGCCATGGGTCGTCCTTCTTGCATCAAAATAGCACCAATACCTATACCTAAAGCATCACATTCAATTTCAAAAGATTTAGTGAAATCAGGCAAAACAAGTAATGGTGCATTACTAAACCCATCCTTAAGGGTATTGAAAGCCACCTCTTGCTCTTTTTCCCATTTGAGTCCCACATTTTCTTGACAACCTCAGTTAAGGGTGCAACTAGTGTACTAAAGTCTTTGACAAACCTTCTATAGAAACTAGCTAACCCATGAAAACTTTTTACATCACTCAGATTTTTAGGTGTAGGCCATTCTTTGATTGCCCGTACATCTTCATCCACTTCTACACCTCTTGAACTACAATGAATCCAAGAAAAATTACTTGTTGAATGCAAAAAGAACATTTTTTTTAGATTAGCATACAATCTCTCTTCTCTCAATGCAAGTAAGACACTCAAATACTCAAGATGTTCACCTAAGCTCTTGTTGTAGATGAGGATATCATCAAAATAAACAACAACAAATTTTTCAAGAAAAGCATGCAAAACATAATTCATGAGACGCATGAAAGTACTTGGAGCATTAGTTAAACCAAAAGGCATAACTAGCCATTCATACAATCCATACTTACTTTTGAATACAGTTTTCCACTCATCCCCTTCTTTCATCCTAATTTGATGATAACCACTTTTCAAATCAATTTTGGAAAAGTAACAAGATCCATGCAATTCATCAAGCATATCATCTAATATAGGAATTGGATGTCTATACTTTACAGTGATTTTGTTGATGGCTCTACAATCCATACATATCCTCCATGATTCATCTTTCTTTGGTACAAGAATAATGGGTACAACAAAAGGACTCATGCTTTCTCTCACCCATCCTTTTTCCATTAGCTCTCCAACATGTTTTTGAAGTTCTTTTGCTTCCTCAGGATTAGTTCTATAGGCTGGCCTGTTAGGGAGTATAGCCCCAAGAATGAGATCAATTTGATGCTCAATTCCTCTCAAGGGTGGCAAACCACTTGGAATTTCATCCTGGAACACATCTTCAAATTCTTGTTAGAGAGATACAAAAGAACTAGGCAAAGAAGTTTGATAAATGTTAGAGTTTAAACAAACTTCCTTGTACAAAAGTACAAGCATAGGTTGATGAGAAAAACAAGCTCTCTTGATCTCGCTTTCTTTTGCGATGACACTCATGTGTTTACTCTCTTTTTCATGCTCACCATTCTTTTGGTGTTTACCTTTTTTTTTTACTCAAAAGTTTATTTTCACTATTTTTTTTTCATCTAAAGCCTTGCCCTCTCTAGATTGCCTCATTCTTACTTGATCCTCAGAAACTTTTTTGGAGACATAGGTGTAAGAGTGAATTTCTTCTTGTTGTGCACAAGTGAAATCGGTTGGTGTATCCATTGTGGATCACCTTGCGGTCAAATTGCCATGGTCTTCCAAGAAGTATGTGTGCAGCCTCCATGGGGACTACATCACAAAGTACCTCGTCCACATAATTTCCAATAGTGAATGGTACTAGAACTTGCTTGTCCACCTTTAATTCTCCATTATCACTATGCCATTGCAACCTATATGGCCTAGGATGCTTGGAAGTGCTCAAATTCAATTTTTCCACTAAAGTTGTGCTGGCCACATTGGTGCAGCTTCCATCATCAATAATAATGCTACAAACTTTTCCTTGAATAAGGCAACTAGTATGAAAGATGTTTTCTCTTTGTGCATCATCTTCTTCTTTGACTTGTACATTCAAAACTATCCTTACAACCAGCAAGTCACCATCATGTGGAATGACTTCTTCTCCTTCACTTTCATCCTCTAGTGATGAAATGGATTCATTTTTAGTTTCTATCTCTACATCTTCTTCAGAATCATTGCTCTCTTGTTAGGACATTGAGAAGCAATGTGACCTCTTCCAAGACACTTAAAGCACTTTGTCTGTTCTTTGAAGTGCTTGTTGATGGTTGAATTTTCTTTGATTCAGCCTCTTTGGACTGAATTGCAATTGGTTGCTCCTTCTTTGGGTTGTTTCTCCAAGGAATTGAATTAGAACTAGAAGAATTTCCTCTATTTCTTCTTCAATTGCTGCTCCACCTTGATTGCTTGATGCACCATCTCTTGAAGTTCCACATAGTGGTACATCTCCATGGCATCAGCTATGTCTCAATCAAGGCCATTGAGTAACTGAGCCATGGTTGCTTCTTGATCCTCCACAATGTTTGCTTGAATCATGGCTATCTCCATCTCCTTGTGATACTCATCCACACTCTTAGAACCTTGAGTGAGGCTCTTCAACTTGTTGTGGAGTTCCCTATGGAAATATGAAGGCACAAATCTCCGTCTCATGATTGCCTTCATCAATCCATGTTTGAATTGGTTGCTATGCATTCCTAGCTCCATCTTTCTGTAATTGATCCCACCAAACAAGAGCATAATCAATAAATTCAAAGGCAGCAAGCTTAAACTTATTACCTTCATAATATGTGTGACAAGAGAATATTTGCTCCACTCTCATTGCCCACTCCAAATAGGCTTTCGGATCTGATTTCCCTTGAAATGGAGGAATTTTGATGTTAATTCCTCTAAGTTGATCACCAGAATTTCTTTTTCTCCTATTGTGCCTAATTATCCTTCTTCTCCTTGTGTTTTGATCACTTGCCTCTTCCTCTCCAGATTGGGAATTTTGACTACCAGGTGCATGATTTTCCATCCTATCCATCCTTTCATGGAGCTCTTCAAATTTTATATTAAATAGTCATTTTAGATGGCAAGTCAATGCTTGCATCTAAAAGGATAATCCTCCACCTTGTGATGAATTATCATTTCCTGCCATGTTGGACTAACTGAAATTGAAAAAAAAAAAATATAGAACCTCACAAAGCTCACAAAGTAAACACTCTTGAAATATGACACTCTTGTATGTGACTCAAAATTGGCTTTTGACCAAAATGTTCACTATAGCCTTTTTCCACTCAAACTTCCTCTTATGAGTTCTTAAGAAGGAACCAGATCAATGACCTGCTGAAGGTAACAGATTTTGATCAAAACAAAAAGCTTAGAATAAGGGATGACTAGAAGAACTGAAACAAGGAATTTTATCACAACTTACTAGAACACGTTTGGTAAGTTTTTCTTCTTCTTCTCTCTTTTTTTTTTTTACTTTTTTTTAAATGATGAAGGAAAACATAAATAAAACAAGTTCAGACCTGAATAAACAAGGAAACCACGCTTTGATTACCAAATTATATGATTCAGCTTGGTTGGAGTTGAATGGCTTGATTCAATAACTAGAATGAACTAGGATCACCTTACACTTTCAGGTTGGAGTTTAGAGATGTGTTTGAGTTTGTTTGTGTTTCAGAAAGATATGGACGCCACACTCAAGAGAAGATGAGTAGGTGAGTGATAAGTCTTGTTTTGATCACCACAAGTTGCCTTGATAAGATGAAATTTAGTTCTTTACCTAAGAACAAAGGAAGTTCTTCACAAGGGAAGAAAACTCAAAGAAAGTCTATTGATGATCTGCCTTGTGTATTGCATTGAGTCCTATTTATAGTCTTAAGTGGGCTGTAGAAAGTTCCACTACACAAGCCACTAAGCATTAGCCACTACCATTCCCACTATGCATTAAAGTCCCACTATCATTCCCACTTCACCCACTATCTATCATAATTGCCAAGGAGCTACCATTCCCACTATGCATTAAAGTCCCACTATCATTCCCACTTCACCCACTATCTATCATAATTGCCAAGGAGCTATTAAAACACTTAAAACTGACTTGAAAACAACTAAAAAGCATCTGAAATGGAAAACATTAAAAGGTGCACGAAAATTACAAGAAAGTAAGACAAATTGAACCTAATTTAGACTAATTATTCCAGCCCAATCTGTTTGCAATTTGATCACTTGAATTGGGCTTCATCTTGGATCTTTAAGTGACTTCTTCATGTTGGAATTAGCTATTCTTTAAGCAATAAGAGTGGCCTATTTGGGAGACCATGCTCTAACTGGATTGCTCTTGGTCTTTGCTTCCATGACTACGCCTCATAATGCTTCTTTTAGTCTTTTTGCTCTAGCTATGGTCATTGGTCCATCCACGCCTTGTAATTGATCTTGATCATTGTTGGCCTTGGTTGAATTCTCATCATTACCCGATTTATAGAAAGTGTGACACTGGAATCATAACATTGGTTAAAGGTAATCAAGTGAGCAATAGGTTTGTTGTGTCTTATAACCCTTTGTTGTTAATGAAGTATTAGGCAAAAATTAATCTTGAATTCTGCAATAAGTCTAATTCAATCAAATATTGATTCAAGTATGTCAATAAAGGATCAGATTGAGTTACTGTGACTATCAACACTGGATTTGGTGATACTAATAATAATGAAGAGGTTGATGAAATCAAGCATTACTATGATTATATATATTTATCACATGAAAGTGTGTGGAGATTTTTTGCATTTGATATTTATCATAAGTGGCCTCGGTACAGAGATTTGTCTACCATTTGCCTTGACAACAGAGTATAAGTTTTAATGATTCAAGTTGTATTGATGAGGTTGTAAGGAAAAATAGAGAAAAGAAGACAATGTTCATGGCATGGATGGAGGCAAATGCAACGTATCCTATTAGACATCATTTGACTTATGGTGAGTATCCAAAGCATTTTGTTTATCTGGTCCAAAAAAGAATGGAAACCAAGACAAAGAGGTTTGTCTATTGGTAGACTTAGTTTCACTCTTCTAGGTACTGTAGAGTTATTTTATTCGAGGTTATTGCTAAGTGTACAAAAGGGGTGTACTAGTTTTGAGAGCCTTAGATTTGTCAACAATATTTGTTATAACACTTTCCATGAAGCTTGCTATGCATTAGGTTTACTATTTGTTGATTTGATTAAAGAAGCTGCTGACCTTTCATCTGGCAAACAACTATGGAGACTGTTTGCTACTTTATTAATATCCAATTTGTAATGACCCAGCTTTTAGTATTGTTGTGATAAAATGATTAATTGTGAATAATCTATAGGGATTTTGAAAATTTCAGACACAACTATAATTAGAATAATATGAGGAGTTTGTAAAAAATAAAAATAAAAATAAAAAAGGAAAATTAATTTAATATTATTAAAAATAATATAATAATAATATTTTAATCAGGAATATAGAATGAGATCTTATAATTGGTATAATGACATAGATAAAAATAAGGATAAAGGTAAATAGATGTTTTAATCGATAAAGTTTCTTTATGTCAATCAGTACCAAATGGTAATAATCGGTACACCAAAATGGTAATAACCAGGACACCGAAACATTGAATTAGGTATAAATAATGGATATTATCATATCTCATATAATTTTTACTTAGGATAATGGAATAAATATAGATATTTCTAATACTGATACAAGTAAATCAATCCGGAAATATTTCACCCTTTACTTTCTCTCTAAGTAATGCTTTTCTATATAAACCAAAAATTAGAAAAGACCCCTTTTTCCTTGACTCCTCTTGCAGCATCACGTTCTCTTCTTCTTCCCTTCACCATTTTCATTTTCTTCTTCTTGAAACTCCATGAAACCTTGAAATCCTTGAAGACTATACTTAGGTAAACACTTAAACTTGTTCAAGAACACTTCCTCTACGTCAAACTCAAGCTAAAGCCTTCTTTTTCCCCTTCAAATTTGTCCAAACAGCAGCATATTTAGTGGCTGGAACATGGGTTTGAAGCTTTAGTTAGAGGATGAAAAGCTAGAGAAAAGTTTATCAAAAGGCTTAGAAAAAGTAGGAAAGATTCTATGTCTATTGCTTGTGATTATTTGGCTATTTTTGCTAAATAAACTCTTGATATATGCTTGAAATTATGTTGTGAAATCTGAAATTATTTTCAAGAGGTATATATATATATGAATTTGATAGATGTAAAAGGTGCTATGGATAAAAGTATCATGAATTGATTGAATTAATGTAAGAGATTTAACTAGGCAAATGAAGAGATTTTTGGTTCCTTAAAGAGAATGAGATATCTGGAAATTTTACAAGAATATAATCAAAAATAATTTTATAAAATTTGAAAGATTGGTATTTTGAAGTATGATGCTAAAGTTTCATGAAAAATGATGAGATTTTGATCTATAGAAGAAAAACTATGAAATCTAAGTAATACACTTGGTTTAATTTCTAAAAGTTTCAAGAATTATAAGGTAAGAAGTTCTATAAGTTTCTGATAAAGAAATCTCATAAAAGATTAGCAGATTTTATAGAAAAATCTCATAACATTCTAATAGATTTTATAAAAAATTCTCATAACCGTTTAGTAGATTTTATAGAAAATCTCGTAAATGAACCGTTTTCTTTAAGAAAAATATCGTAAAAGTTTACTAGACTTTGCAGAAAATCTTAACAGTTTTCCAAAAAATCTCATAAAAACTTCAGTAAATTTTACAAATAAATCTCATAAGAATCCAAGAGATTTTTGAACAAAATATTTCATAATACTTCAGGAGATTTTGAAGAGAAATCTCATAAGAATTTAGAAGATCTAAAGAGAATATCTCATAAGAATTCAGAAGATTCAAAAGAATATCTCATAAGAAATTTAGGAGATTTTCAAGAGAAAAGTCTCATAGTAATTCAGGAGACTTAACAGAGAAAATCTTATAAGAGTTAAGGAGATTTCAAGAAAATCTCAAAGCAAGAGTATGAGACATAGAACCATTAAGAAGAGATTTTACTTGAGAATCACAAGATTTCCTACACAAATATTAAAGATCTTTACAAAGAAAGAAAACTCAAGAGAATAAGCTTTATGTAATATTAATTGCTTAATGGTAAGCTCATGATTCACGGGTAGTAGTAGACGTGCTACGCCCTTGGAACTATATCAGGTTGTAATCGCGAAGAAGTTACATCGTTATGAGAAAGGGATGTACTGAAAGAATAGCGAGACTATTCAGATGAGATGTAGTAGACATACTCCATCTAGTGAACTATATCAGGTTGTAATGTGACGTTACATCGTTGATAGGATGATCCAGAGAAATATATCAGAAGAGTCCTATGAGTTCTACCACTAAGTTTAAAATTATCTAACAGAATTAAGTCGCAAGAAACAATGATACTAACTTTAAAACCTCTATGTAAACAACCAGAATACTCAACAATTATCTTACGAATTCTTTGATCTTTTATTCTCAAGCATAAGTATACTCATAATATCCGTTAACCAAGAAAGTGAATGAGCAAGCTAGATATTTCAAAAGAAATTGAAGATATCTTAATTATTTTAATATTATGTCAATATCACGTGAGTAGACTGGTATTTTTCCTACTAGGAATCTTTGATTCTCATTCCTGTTGTTATTAAATTTTTACATAGATCGCTATGATGGTGATTATTTGTGGAGATTCTCAACTGGTATTGGCCTACCCTAGAAGTTTCTGATAACTGATGATAGAGAATTTAGTCAGTATTTTTTTTAATAAATTTTTGAGTAGTACCCTACCTAGACTAGAGAGTTCTTGCGTGAACCAAGGTAAGGGTTGACATAGTTATGTATATGATTGTTTTTCCATCGTATAATAAAATTATGTTATTGCTATTTTATTACGACTTAGAATTTATGTTCAAACTTAGCGACGTGAGAGGAAACGTTTTATGTTTGTCTGGAAACAAAAAAAAAAATCAGGTTCATATGTAATAGGTATATACTCCATCAAAGGTCAAGTAAAGATAACAAGTAACAACTGTTCATTATAAGGTTATGACTTAAGCATAGCCTTATGGTGTGAAGAGTGTTACACAATTCAATTAGCAATCCATTAGCTGTGTGGGAGCAAACTTGGCATTTGTTATGTAATGATATTGCACACCAAAAAAGATTGGAATTGGGCCAGCCAGGTAAACAATGATTTACTAATAATTAATGCCTTTATACTTTGCAGATATTACAACTTGCTAATGATTTGTCCTAATTAATTATGTCACTATACAGGGTTGGTAATCCCAGATGAAGATTTGAGCACATTATGCTTATTGAGATCGAAAAATTGTTGTTGAATAATGGAAAACCTTTGAAAGATTATGTTGGAATGCCTAATCTGGGTTCAACTTTTATTAGCCAATTTAGTAACATAATGTTATTTAATGAGACGAATTACAAAAAAAAAGTTTAAATGGCAATGAGCATTATAGGTGTTACCCCGACTATCTAGGTAACAAATTTCGAAGGCGAAGTTCTTTTTAAGGAGGGGAGTATTGTAACGCCTGAACTTTTACTCTCATTTAATTATCGAATTACCTAGGTAATTCTATATAAATTCAGAACGCACAATCCTCAATAGAGGAATATAACATTAGAAAAGAGGTTATGAATGATTCCTGAAGAGTCGCAGCCCCGAATTTCTGACGTGTAAAATGACCAAAATGCCCCTGAGGTTATTTTACTTAGAAATGAGGATCGTGGGCCCCGGCCTTCCTCAAGGGGATGTTCTGAGGATAATATGGGATTGTTTGTGTTATGTGTGTTAATAGAGGAGAAGAATTATTTTGAGTTTCGACGCGCGAAATGACCAAAACGCCTTGCGGCGTTTTAACTTGGATTTGCGTGCCGACTTAGCCAGAACCTCACTAAAATGTTTTAAAACATGTTTTTAAGCTATGATTAACCATTAGTTAAGCTCGGGTGGTCCTGTATTTTTAAGTAAAATGACCATTTTGTCCTTTGTGCAGTTTTGCAATTTTTGAGATTTTTGATTCATCTAACGAAACCTAAGCAATATTAGGCTCAAATTAAAGCTTATTAAATTCTAATTACTAATCTAGAGTCCAAATTATTTATTTAAATTAATTAGAATCTGAAATTGCTTAAAAACACCCAAATTGCTTACTAATTCACCTAAGCCCTTAATTGCAAATTCTCTAATTTGCAAAGATACCTACCTACACCTACATAATACATGGAACACACAAATTTTATCCTCCTTGGGCTATAATGCACGAAATTTTGGTCCATAATACATCAGAAAAATTTGTCAAAGAATGCACAAAAACCAAGGATGAAAGAAAGGAACCATGAAAACATGATTCCATGTTTTAAGCCACCAAACAAGATGATTTTTCTTTGTTTCCTCCTCAAATTTGGTCAGACTTTCCTCCTCCCTTTGTCCATTTATGAGCTCAAAATCCTATAAATAGGCATGCTTGAAGGAGTGTTAGAGGCCTTAGTTCATAACTTACACAATTCTAGTTTTTAGAAGCACCAAAAGCTTTCTTTCTTCCTCTTCTTGGCTGAAACTTCTTCTCCCATTTCTCAAAGAGATTTTCTTTCATTTCACTCAAGGAAACCAAGTTCTCTTCCTTTCCTTCAAATAAAATTAGGTAGGGAGTTGTTTCTAAGTTCATTTTATACTATGACAAGTTATGTTTCTAGCTCAAAAATGATGATTTCATGGACTTTCTTCTAGCTCTCAATTTCGGTTTTGTTTTTCCTTTCTTTTAAAAACATTTCAGCCTTATGGCCTAGATTATGATGAGACCATGGTTTGATGATGAGGTTCTTGAGTGTTGGTTGCAAAGCCTTCACAAGTTAGACCTCTAAAACTTGAAGGTTTCACTAGTTTTTAAAGCTTTACAATTTTTATTTTCTTTCCTTATTTTTCTTTATGATTTGGCCAAATGGCCTAAGAAGGAATATGATGATAGCTTGATGATGAGGACCTTGAGTGTTGGTTGTAAATCCATCACAAGTTAGGCCTCTAAAGCTTGAAAATTCCACTTGATGCAAAACTTTAAAGAATGATGTTTTTATGATGTAAAAATAAAGATCTTGAGTTTAGAACTTGAAAGATGTATTTTTCACTTTGTCTTGCTAAGATATATTGGGTTGAATTTATATTTCTCTAAAGTCTTGAAGAGCTCTAGTAAAGAAATAAAAGGAACTTGCATCCATGTCTAAGTTTATGCCTTGCATAACCATGTTTACTTTTAATGTCATCACTAAATTCTCAAGAATAAATAAATGAACTTGCATATCTCATGTTTAAATTTCCAAGCTTGCATTTCATGTTTATATTTCAAGTTGTCACTTAATCTATAAAGATAATAAAGAGGTTGCATCTCATATTTATTTTATGCTCTCACTTTATTTTATAATGGCTAAAAGAATCAACGCATGGCATGTTTATTTTATATCATCACCTAAAGATCCTAGAGTTCAAAGACTTGCCCAAGTATCACAAGCAAAGTTGGAAATGGTAGTATCACTTTCAATTTCCTTAAGATTATTGCAGTTAAAGAATTCATTCTTTAAGAATTCTTGAGATTGGAGCTTAATAAGATGTAATAAGAATTCTCTCTCATTCACTTGTCCAGTGACTACGCTCCCTTCTTAAGATTCTCCCTCCACTGGTCCATGCGGACTACGCCGTTTCAGCCTCTGCATCATGTTTATATTTCAAGTTCTTGCATCATGTTTAATTTTCAAGTCATCACCTTAAATCTTAAAGATAAAGAAATGGATTTGCATATCATGTTTATAATTCCAAGTTATCACCTTATAATGACAAGATTAAAATGAGGTTGCATAGCATGTTTATGATTCTAAGATATCACATAAATCTCTTAAGCTCAAGACTTGCTTCTTTTATCTTAAGTGAGAATTTTAATTATGAAGATTTTTTCAAGTTTAGCAAAAAAAGAATTAGTTTCTAAAAGAGTCTTAAGGCTTTGCAAAGATTTTATGGGAAACTAGTATCTTACATGTACTTAAAATGTAATTTTAAGCAATTATGTGAGGTTCATAATTCAGCCACCAATATGAGTTTAGTACTACTGTATGATGATGGTTTAATATGTTTAAAGTTGTGATAATCATGGTTTATTGCTAAAGGAATGATTCTATGCATGTTAGAAATAAAACTAGCTTCCCAGAAAAACCGTAAAGCAAGATTTCTAGAACTTTAGAAAATGAAATTTATGTGTTCTTCTACCTTTAGCAGCCTAAGAACCAGGTTCTATTATGTTTAGATAAGAGAGAATGATTCATAATTGATTTAGTAATTAATTTTAGCACCATAAGGAAAGTTGGTAACGAGAAAGGGTTAAAAATGCAACTTCTAGCATACCTTAACTTGTTGCCTATGCTGTCCCATATAGTTTAATAATATTCTTAAGGCTTATAATTAATGGTAATGATGATAATGAATCCTTTAGATGCATGATTAATTAGTTTGATAATTGAGATTACCTGATTCTAAAGTTTCTGTTTAAGATAGTTTTTCTGGAAGAATTTATGATGTTGGTTCTTTGAAGTTTGAAATGATAAGTCTATGTAGTGATTTGATGCTTATTAAGTATTTGATATCATTGAATGACTTCATAGTTTGCATGATATAGTTGCTGTTGCAAACAATGAGAATGTTTATGTATCCTGATGATTATGAATTCAGAGTTATATTATGATATAACATGCAAAGACTTAATGGTGACTTAAAATTATGAGGAAATGATCCTTTGGACCCATCAGACTATAGGTGGTGAAAAGGTGATCCTAAGAAAATGATCCTTTGGACCCATCAGACTATAGGTGGTGAAAAGGTGATTCTTGCCCCTAGCCCGTCTCTCAAAAGGGTAGAGTTGGACTTTAACTTATCAAAAGGGATAAGTATATGCTAGTGACGACTAGTAAGGTATGAGCTCATAACCTAGATTACTCCCAAAAGGGTGGAGTATAAGGTGGCCCAGGAAAATGATGATGAAAGTAACTTTAAGTCACCTAAGAAACTAAGTAAATGCATTATGTGAATATGATGTTCTGATGCATAGTATTTATGAGATGATGATGAGAAATATGATGTTCTGCTATGCATAGTATTATGAAATGATAATGAGGAATATGATGTGATTTTATTTATAGCTATGTTATTATATATGAAAGGAAAAGTTCATTATAAACATGACATGTTAAGTTTATGATGCATTATAAGACGCATGATTAAAACCGATGAACCTCAATAAAGTATATTTTCAAACTTAATAAATCAATCTTAGCATGCTCACTATTTCATAATAACCCAGGTTCCTTAGGACGATGATGATGACACGATGCATATGAGGTGAGTACCCTACGAGATTTATAAAAGTTTCTCACTCCTCTTCTTTCTTTCCATCTCGTCTTCAGAAAGTGATGGTGATGTTCGTGATTTCCGTTGATGCTCTCACCTGGTAGATGTACTGATCTGGTGAACGCTTATTATCCTTGAGGAACGTATCGCTAAACTTTGCGTGAGCTTGGATATCTATCCCTATCCTTGGAGTGTTATTACTAGGTGCCATTAATGGATGTCCTTCCATCCATATATTATTTATATTTTGTTAGATTGCCTACACCTAGTCTTATTCGTTGGTAGGCAAACTATCTATGTGTTATGTAATTATGGATGTTATATGATGGAGCCAATATGATGTGTTTTTCATGCTATACCTGCACGTTATCGCTTTATTTCGATTATTGTTCACGTTATGTGCGGCTCACATTTTCAATTATATTTAAAAAAAATGGCTCGTAATTTTACTAAGTATTTTCAAAGTATGATGAAAGAATTGAAGCAAAGAGTAAAGTCTAGTAATTAATCAGACAACCTAGGTGTATTCGGTTAATTATTAGGGTGTTACATAAACCGTTAAGATCATGGCAACCGGAGAAAACCATAAAGTTGTGGCGATGGCCACGGTATTAGCTCATTACCCTTTTAGGGTGGTCTAAGGCATTGAAGCATTCATCTCGTGAGTAATTCAAATATACTAATGGGACCCCGAAGGTGTGGTACCCAAAATAAAGAAAGGGACCACAAAGGTGTGGTACCCAAGATAATATAAATGTTCAGGATGAGTAATCATGAAATGCATGCATCTCCTAAATTATTATTTCCCATTAGTGATTTTATATGATATATTTGGATACATGATTGATGAATGACTGAATGTATATTTCTATTAATGTTATAAGAATAGTTAAAACAACGCACTTTGGCTAATTACGCGAAAATTTAGTAATTGAACCATTTATATATCCACCTTTTTATAATAAACCTGAAGTGCCTGGGACATCAACGATGACACGTTTAGTGCAAGCAGGAACTCCTATAAGAAATCTTGCATTTCTCACTCTATGTTTCTTTCCATTATTGTTACCAAAGACGAACAGTCCACTTGAAGCAACAGAACTATAGAAGGAGGCAATTACATGAAGATTTTAGACCTTTCAAGAATTAGCATTCCGAGTTTAGTTATATTGTAGATGCAAAAAATATACCTGAGTAGTAGAATTTATATTGTTATTTATTAAGAACTTATCACCGTGGTATATGTCCTGGTATGACTTATGTATTAATCAGTTAGATTTTAGCTTATGTAATGATAATTTTACATTTAGTCCTTTATTTCGCTATATTGAATTAAGTATGCAAAGTAATTTTGAATATCATCTATGTAAGCGCTATGTATTTCAATTCTCGTATAGGCTTAAGCTTTTGAAAAGTAATTTAAAAAAAAAAATTATCCACTATTTTTATAAGTTATTTTAAAAGAAAATAAACGTAAAGCATAAGTGACATCTAATAGAATCCAAATGTGAACTTAAGCGTAGTTGGGTCCTTTTAGGGTGTTGCAAAGTTCAAGATCAATTACAATGCATGGATGGACCAATGACTAGAGCTAGAGCAAAAAGGCTAAAAGAAGCTTTGCAAGGACTAGTCATGGAAGCAAAGACCAAGAACAATTCAGTTGAGATGGTGCATCAAGCAATCAAGGTGGAGCATCAATTGAAGAAGAGAAATAGAAGAAATTATTCTAGTTCTAATGCAATTCCTTGGAGAAACAACCCAAAGAAGGAGCAACCAATTGCAATTCAGTCCAAAGAGGCTGAATCAAAGAACATTCAACCATCAACAAGCACTTTAGAGAACCGAGACATAAAGTGCTTTATGTGTCTTGGAAGAGGTCACATTGCTTCTCATGTTCTAACAAGAGAGCAATGATTTTGAAAGCAGATGGCGAGATAGAAACTGAAAATGAATCCATTTCATCACTAGAGAATGAAAGTGAAGGAGAAGAAGTCATTCCACATGATGGTGACTTGCTGGTTGTAAGGCGAGTTTTGAATGTACAAGTCAAAGAAGAAGATGATGCACAAAGACAAAACATCTTTCATACTAGGTGCCTTATTCAAGGAAAGGTTTGCATGATTACTGATGGTGGAAGCTGGACCAATGTGGCCAGCACAACTTTAGTGGAAAAATTGAATTTGAACACTTCCAAGCATCCTAGGCCATATAGGTTGCAATGGCTTAGTGATAATGGAGAATTGAAGGTGGACAAGCAAGTTCTAGTACCATTCACTATTGGAGATTATGTGGACGAGGTACTTTGTGATGTAGTCCCCATGGAGGCTGCACACATACTTCTTGGAAGACCATGGCAATTTGACCGCAAGGTGATCCACAATGGATACACCAACCGGTTTTCACTTGTGCACAACAAGAAGAAATTCACTCTTACACCTATGTCTCCAAAACAAGTTTTTGAGGATCAAGTAAAAATGAGGCAATCTAGAGAGGGCAAGGCTTTAAAAAAAAAAAAGAGTGAAAAGAAACTTTTGAGTGAAAAAAGAAAGGTAAACACCAAAAGAATAGTGAACAAGAAAAGAGAGTAAACACATGAGTGTCATTGCAAAAGAAAGTGAGATCAAGAGAGCTTGTTTTCTCATCAACCTATGCTTGTACTTTTGTACAAGGAAGTTTGTTTAAACTCTAACATTTATCAAACCTCTTTGCCTAGTTCTTTTGTATCTCTCAGGAATTTGAAGATGTGTTCCTGAATGAAGTTCCAAGTGGTTTGCCACCCTTGAGAGGAATTAAGCATCAAATCGATCACATTCCTGGGCTTACTCCTAACAGGCCAGCCTATAGAACTAATCCTGAGGAAGCAAAAGAACTTCAAAAACAAGTTGGAGAGCTGATGGAAAAAGGATGGGTGAGAGAAAGCATGAGTCCTTGTGCTGTACCCATTATTCTTGTACCAAAGAAAGATCATCATGGAGGATGTGTATGGATTGCAGAGCCATCAACAAAAACACTGGAAAGTATAGACATCAAATTCCTAGATTAGATGATATGCTTGATGAATTGCATGGATCTTGTTACTTTTCCAAAATTGATTTAAAAAGTGGTTATCATCAAATCAGGATGAAAGAAGGGATGAATGGAAAACTGCATTCAAAACCAAATATGGATTGTATGAATGGCTAGTTATGCCTTTTGGTTTAACTAATTGATATGATCCAAACTCCATGAATCACACAAGAAGGATCTACCAAGATTGGAAATCACATATTCAGCATGAAAATTAACATAGCATCGTATCTCATGCTACAAGTTTCAGAATTGACGATTCAAAAATGAGAACAAAACTACGTTCCAAACACAATTTAGGCTGAAGAATCATTGAAATCTGATTTGTATATCTTGAGATATGGATGAGGGTTAATGGACGTTTCTGGTTTTTTTTTTTTTTTAAAGAACGTGAATCATAATAAGAATGTAAGAGAATGAACAAGACGCCACAATCAAGAGATTGATAAGCCTAGGAACGCCACAAGGATGAGCACCCTTGATAAGTTCAAGAATTCTATGAAGAATCAAGAGAGAGCAAGTCTCACACTTAAGCAAATATGATCTGAATTGCCTCTCCAAAAGCTAGGGTTTGCCTTTTATAATGGACAACACCTTACAAGTTTGCTTAGACCTTACCTACACTTACTAATTCAGTCCACCACTATTAGTAAACTAAAACAATAAAAAATAAGAATGTTCAACCTATTTTAACACGTACTAAAAGGAAAAACTAAGATTGGCTACATGGGCCTTATTACAAGCTTAAATTCAAAAATTGGCCCAAACATAGATGCAGCCTTCATTGCTCCATTTTACCAATTTGGACTCGAGTAATTAGATGGAGAAATTGGGCTTGAATTGAATATAGCCCTCAAGCCTCTATTCCTTCAATTTGCATTAAGCGATTCACCATCTTGGGCTACAATTCTTCAAGGCTTAGGCATGCTTCAAATAAAGTTGTCACAAATTTATTTAGAGCCTCTTTAGCCTTCTTTACTCTCGCCCTTGTCATTGGACCTCCAAGGCCTTGTAATTTACCCTTGCCACGTTCTTTGGGCTGGCTTCCTTCCATGTCCTCATCACTAATGCTCCAAGTACTTTCATGCGTCTCATGAATTATGTTTTGCATGCTTTTCTTGGAAAATCTATTATTGTTTATTTTGATGATATCCTCATCTACAGCAAGAGCTTAGGTGAACATCTTGACCATTTGAGGTGTGTCTTTCTTGGATTGAGAGAAGAAAGATTGTATGCTAATCTAAAAAAATGTTCTTTTTGCACTCAACAAGTAAATTTTATTGGATTCATTTTTAGTTCAAGAGGTGTAGAAGTGGATGAAGAGAAAGTATGGGCAATTAAAGAATGGCCTACACCTAAAAATCTGAGTGATGTACTAGTTTCTATAGGAGGTTCATCAAAGACTTTAGTACACTACCTACACCCTTAACTGAGGTTGTCAAGAAAAATGTGGGATTCAAATGGGAAAAAAGAGGTGGCTTTCAATACCCTTAAGGAGAGGTTGAGTAACGCACCATTACTTGTTTTGCCTGATTTCACTAAATCTTTTGAAATTGAATGTGATGGTTCAGGTATAGGTATTGGCCCGTTTTGATGCAAGAAGGGCGACCCATGGCTTATTTCAGTGGGAAATTAAGTGGTGCTAAACTTAATTACTCCACTTATGACAAAGAGTTGTATGCTTTGGTGAGAACTTTGCAGTTTGGCAACATTATTTGTTGCCGAAGAATTTGTAGTGCACACAGATCATGAATCTTTGAAACATTTAAAGGGACAAGGAAAGGTAAATAAAAGGCATGGTAAGTGGATTGATTTTTTGGAACAATTTCCCCATGTGATCAAATACAAGCAAGGGAAAGAAAATGTGGTGGTTGATGCACTTTCTAGGAGGTATGCACTTCTTTCCACCTTAGATGCAAAATTTCTTGGTTCTAAGCATTTGAAAGACTTGTACATAAATGATTCTGATTTTGCACAATTGTACATTGCTTGTGAAAAGGGGTAGAAAAGGATTTCTTTAGGCAAGATGGTTACTTGTTAGAGGGTAATAGACTTTGTGTGCCTAATTGTTCCTTGCGTGAATTGGTTGTTAGAGAAGCTCATGGAAGGGATTTAATGGGTCACTTTGGAGTTAGTAAGACTTTAAGCATCTTGATTGAACATTTCTTTTGGCCTCAAATAAAAAAACAAGTAGAAAAAATTTATGGTAACTGTGTTACTTGCAAAAAGGCCAAATCCAAGGTTATGCCTCATGGATTGTGTACTCCATTACCTATTCCTAATTCCCCTTGGACTAATTTGTCTATGGACTTTGTATTAGGTTTGCCTTGACCAAGAGGGGCAAAGAATTTGTTTTTGTTGTTATGGACAAGTTTTCAAAAATGGCACAATTCATAGCTTGCCACAAAACGGATGATGCCACTTAAATTGCTGAATTATTTTTCAAAGAAGTGGTGAGATTGCATGGCATGCCAAGAAGCATTGTCTCTGACCATGACACCAAATTCTTAAGTCACTTTTGGAGGACCTTGTGGAACAAGTTAGGAACCAAGCTCCTTTTCTCTACAACTTGTCATCCACAAACTGATGAACAAACTGAGGTAGTGAATAGAACTCTCTCAACCTTGTTAAGGGCTGTGATAAGTAAGAATCTAAAGTCTTGGGAAGAATGTTTGCCTTATATCGAATTTGCTTACAATAGGGCAACACACTCAACTACTAATCATTCTCCTTTTGAAGTGGTCTATGGTTTCAATCCTTTGACTCCATTAGATTTAATCCTTTTGCCAATGAGAGAGTAAGGCAATCTAGATGGCAACAAGAAGGCTGAATTTGTCTAGCAACTCCATGAGAAGGTGAAACAACAAATTGAGAAGAAAACATGGCAGTGTGCTCATCAAGCCAACAAAGGGCGCAAAAAGGTGACTTTTGAGCCAGGAGATTGGGTTTGGCTTCATATCAGGAAAGAAAGGTTTCCTACTCAAAGACGTTCCAAATTGCAACAAAGAGGAGATGGTCCTTTCCAAGTGATTGAGAAGATCAATAATAATGCTTACAAACTTGATCTTCCAGGTGAGTATCAAGTCACTGCTACTTTTAATTTGACTGATTTGTCTTTGTTTAATGCAGATGATGACCTTGATTCAGGATGAATCCTTTCCAAGAGGGAAGGAATGATGAGAATTCAACCAAGGCTAACAAAGTTCAAAATCAATTACAACGCATGGTGGACCAATGGCTAGAGCTAGAGCAAAAAGGCTAAAAGAAGCTTTGCAAGGACTAGTCATGGAAGCAAAGACCAAGAACAATTCAGTTGAGCATAAGTTCCCAAAATGGACCCTTCTTATTCAATTTGAAGAATAGCCAAGTCCAACATGAAGAAGTCACTTGAAGGCCCAAAGATGAAGCCCAACAATTCAAGTGATCAAGTTGCAAACAGATTGGGTTGGAATAATTAGTTTAAATTAGGTGTAATTTATCTTATTTTCTTGTAATTTTTGTGTACCTTTTAATGTCTCCCATTTCAGATGCTTTTTAGTTGTTTTCCAATAAGTTTTAAGTGTTTTAAGAGTTCCTAGACAATTATGATAGATAGTGGCTGAAGTGGGAATAATAGTGGGTGAAGTGGGACTATAATACCGAGTGGAAATGATAGTGGGTGAAGAGGCTGCAACTTAATGCTTAGTGGCTTTTGTAGTGGGATTTTTCTATAGCCCACTTAAGCTTATGATAGTGGGACTTCAATACTTAGTGGGAATGGATGGCTGCAATGTTTAGTGGCTTGTGCAGTGGGACTTTTCTATAGCCCACTTAAGACTATAAATAGGGACTCAATGTAATACACAAGGCAGATGATCAATAGACTTTCTTTTGAGTTTTCTTCCCTTGTGAAGAACTTCCTTTTTGTTCTTAGGTAAAGAACTAAATCTAATCTTATCAAGGCAACTTGTGGCTATAAAAAACAAGACTATCACTCACCTTCTCATCTTCTCTTAAGTGTGGTGTCTATATCTTTCTGAAAGACAAACAAACTCAAACACATCTCTAAACTCCAACCTAAAAGTGTAAGGTGATCCTGTTCATTCTAGTTGTTAATCAAGCCATTCAACTCCAACCAAGCTGAATCATATCATTAAGCCTTGATGTTAGACTCAAGAGTTGTTACTTATAAATTAGCGGACCTTTCTTAAATATCTATAGCAAAGTTGATCGAATAGTGCAATAACTATTTGTAATTCTATTAAAATATATAATAAAGAAACAAGTATTTATTTATCATAAGTCAAATATAAGAGGAAGCTCTTATGTGAGTCTTATTGTACATCTGTTTTTCCATATATTTACAACATATACACCTAACAAAATAAAACTTGATCAGGGACCTCAAGTATTGAGCTTCCATAGTAGCCGCCTCATTGTTCTCTTAAGTAATCTAGAGATGATATGAGAACACAAACAACATAGGGGGTGAGAGTTGTGACATTCTCAGGAGAGCATCCCCAAAAATACATAATAAAAACCATATCATCGTCATCATCCCAACCATTTCGGTTTGTTTAGAAAATATGATCATGCAGCCCATATTAAAGATTCATTTTAAAGTTCAAAATTATCCTTTTGAATTGGGTTTCTTTTAATACTCAATCACTCAATATACATACATTATAATGATCAAGTTCATAATAAGTCATCCTAGACAATAATTCAATATAATATGAGTATGCATATGGTAAAAGCAGTGATCTTTAGTGAAATTATCTTTACATGTCCTTGATATGTCGAAGGGGATCTCATATCTTTCTTATCTTTATGTGCCCTTGATATACCGAAGCGGATCTTATCTTTACATGCCCTTGACATATCGAGGGATCTTCTATTTTACTTAGCACATGATATAAAGGACTACTTAGGACAATTGCTACTTTAACTATCTTGGTCCTTGACTATGGTGGCTTATTTCACTCTTGGTAATAGACGCTTTCAAGACTGAGCCCATTTCTATACATGATCATTGGACGACCTTCTTCCTAATCAGGTTTGCTTTTCCCGACTTATTTAAGGGTAATCAGATTTACTTTCCCCACTGACCGAACTATTAGCTCCAGAACCCTTTTGAAAGCTTCTTGCTATATGTTTTGAATGATAACATAACCAATTTGGAGAAAATATTTTGAAGAAGGACTAATGTTTCCCTTGAGTTTCTTGAAGCTACAAACAGTGTCCATTACGTTAGCATAACATGGTTCTTAAAACAAAAACATTTTCACTATACATGTTGAATCTCTTTTAAAGAGATAGGAACTTAATGGAAGTGAAAATTATGTCATGGAATGAACGTACACATGCTTAACAGATTGAAGAAAATCATCAAGTACAAGAAACCAAGGCTTAGATTTTCAAAAAGTAGGACACGACTTCAGAAAGTACATTTCAAGTGAATATTTCTATCCAACTCTGAAGCGAACATGTTCTACAACCTTCAATCATCTTGATCATAATCATAACATCATCTACAAGCTCTTATTAACTACTAGGAAATCGAAGAAAATTCAAGGAACTAATACTTAACTTCAGAAACACGTTTCACAGTGAACGTGCACTTAACTGGAAAAGGAGGGAAATTTGAATTTTAAATTTAAAGTCAAACACAATCATAGATTGATGAGACATCTCTTCTGCCAACTTGGTCAACTACTCCATTTTCTAGAAGGAAAAGTTCAGAAACCTCGTTAAGAAAGTAAAAATAGTTTCTGAAGGTGACCTCAAAAACCTCTATTTCACAATGACTTCTGAATAGCTTTAAATTAACGAGTAGACTATTTTTTCCAAGACAAATAGATAATCAACATGTGTCACTTGGACAACAGATCAAGGGCAATGGTCATAAATGCATACCATCTATAAATAGAGATGTTGTGCTTACAATAAAAGTGACTTTTGCTAAATAGTATTGAAACGAAGATTTTTCTCCTCATCCTTTGTAAAGTTCATTACTTCTTGTATTCAGTTTCTTGGCTATAAAAATCTTTTTTCTATATTCTTAGTAGATCATATATTCTTCCTAGGAAGAATTATAGAAAGAAGTCATTCAAGTTTTCCAGGTGTGTCTTTGTATATCTTACGAAAACTTGAGTGTTGGTTAGTTTGAGTGATAAATCTAAACACAAACCTTTGAAACTATAACATCCCCATTGCTTTTATAGATTGACGATTGTCCCTACAAACCAATATGGGTCTTTTCAGCGTGCTTTGTCTTTACTCACACGTTTCCCTGAAATTTTCAAGAGTCACCCATCCCAAAATTACCCCAAGTCAAGCACGCTTAACTTGGGATTTCTTTCGTGATGGGCTATCAAAAAGAAAGATGCATCTTTGTGGCATAGGTAGTACCAATCAATTCATATAAGCCCTCCTTAATTGTATAGTCCCATACCTATAGAGACTAGGATCCCTCTCATTTGGGTGTGTAATTGGTTCATTCATGTACCCCTCGGCTTGGAGGTAGGAGCCGCTCCTTGTCTGTGCCTTCTTGGACCATGATCACTCCCTACCTCATCCCTGGCATTACAGAAACCCCGATCCAATAGTAATCACTGTGAATTAGCTTGGAGAGGCTAAGAAAAGACTACTTACAATGTGATAGTAGGAGTGAACTACTAGTCACGATTTAGCCTGGAGAGATTGGTCAAAGACTACTCAGGTTGTGACAGGAGGAGTGAACTACTAGTCATGAGTAAGAGCTTGGGAAGGTTGCTGAAAAACTATCCAACTTTCTCAGTCTGAGGAAGGTTTTAGTGGAACTCAATGGTGGTTGAAACTTGGATGTAGGCAGTGTTGGCTGAACCATAAAAACACATGTGCAGGATCTTCTTCTCCTTTAACTTCTTTTTATTTACTGCCTTATGCCTCTTTTGTGTTTCTTGAAAAACTTGTTTATACATATTTTCATTATCCTATGATAGTTTAGAAAGTTACTTTTTGATGCTACTAATGTTTTCCGCTACACTTCAAGTCTAAGACTTGATAGTATTTTCTGTAAGTTTTTTCAGAAAACAAAAAGGGAAGAAAAGCGAAGCACAATCCCCTTCTCGTGCACTTAAACCTACACGGACGACCTTCCTCAGCCCAATAAGACATTCATTTGTGTAAGCAATTGTAATAAGTATTCACATTTATATGTGCCTAAAATCATCAATAGATTGACATATACAAGCATCATAGTCATATATGCATTAGCATCAATTTTTTAGTTTCTTAATGCATCAAGCACACATATCACTCATAATCTCAAGCTATAATCTCAATCTTCTATTCATATAGGAGCATTTATCATGAGCACTCACATTTACATATATATAACATAATCATTAGATTCACATAACATTTCATCATGGATTCAGCAATTCAGTATGCTGTCCAAAATTTTGTTTTGAAGAAAAATATAGAGAAGCTACTAAACATCATCAAAATAGAGCAAAATCATTTTTAAGAGTTAATTCATCATGTCTATCAGACCTATAACAATTTCAAAGCAAAATAAGGTCACAAATTATATTAACAAAATTCCACAAATTCAGAGGTTAGAAACTACTTAGTTTCAGTGCTATCCTAATTGCTCTGAAATTGCTAATTTTCTTATTAACAACAATTTCAGTGCTAAGTTTCAAAAGTTATATTAAGCAATAAATTCCTAATTTTCTTATCCTATCAAATGAACAAATAAAATCCTACAAAAATTTAGGTTGGATTTCAAGATGTCCTCAACATCTTGTAAACTTTTCAAGCCAAAATTCGATCATTTGATATAGTAACAAAATTAGATAAATTCAGTGCTTTAGAATTGATTGTTCAGGAGAAAGCGTGACCAATTCTTAAATTTTAAAAAAATACCAAAAGTGCTTAGAATGGCCCAAGAAAAATCCTAGAGACACCATAACATTAGCTTCATCATATAAAATTTTTAGCTCAAGACAAGGTCTCTAACTAGTTTGAAAATTTCAAGTATTTTTACCTTGCTTAAAACTAAGAATTCTAGCAACATAGTTCACAACTTATTTTATTAAAAAGCATTTTCTAACATCATCTAATCACTCCATCAAATTAAACACATAAATATCTACATATTATCAATCAACATAACTAAAAGTTTCAGGTCAAATCAATCAGAATCGAAGCAATTTTTGAAAGAAAACAAGCCAAAGAAGGCCCTACTTGATTCTTGCAAGCTCTTGTTCTTGTTCTTGGCTTTCTTCAAGAGCTTTACATCCAATTTTTGATTTAAACCAATCAACCCCTCCTTTAAAACAGTAAAATTAACAGCTACAAGTGATGGTGAGGTGAGTTGAGGATTCTCTTTGGAGGTTGATTTGAGGGTTTCAAGAGCTAGGTTGGAGTTTATGCTTTGGTTACGGAGTTTTGGTGTTGGAACTCCAAGTATCAAGCTAGGTTATGGTGTTTTATGGAGAAGAACATGAAGATGGTTGTAAGAGGAGGTCTTGGCCAAATTTTTAGGAAGGGAAATGATAAGGTTTTGATTTTGTGTTTATGATATTATACATATTAATTTCAGTTATAAAATTGATTTCCTTAAGGGTCCGTTTGCAAGATGGATTTAGGGGGAGGAAAGGAAAGGAAAGGGTTTGAAGGATTAAATTGTGTTTAGGAGTTTTGTTAATTGAGGAAGGAGGTGTTTGAAGGATTTTTAAAAGCTTCCCTAATCCTCCATTCACCCCCATTTTGAGTTCCCGCATTTTGGGGGATTTTTAGGGCGATATGAACTAAAAGTACCATTTTACCCTTATTAGTTTTAGCTAATTTCAAAAATAATCACACCACACTTCTCTCTCTCACATAGACACACACACACACACACACACACACACACACACGAAAACATCTCTTGATAACCTTCATTTGCGAAGGATCTCTAACCCTAATCCCAGTTCTTCCATTTGATTCTGCTCAGCTATACGAAGATCTTCTTCCTCAAACCCTAATCCCAATCTTGATGTGTCAGATCCTAAATCTTGAGGCGTTCATGTCGCAATCCAATAGGAGTTTCTAAACCTTTCTCGTTTTAGAATCTATATTTCTAAAACCCTTCATGTCGCAATTCTTTCAATCTACTGATCGCATTTCAGATATGCTTCAACTACACCTAAGCTTCAGCTTCAGCCTTCTGCACGAGGAATGTGAGTCCTTTCTATCTCTCTCATTCCTTCTTTGCATCACAACTAGAAAAAAAAAATTATCAATATCTATTTGTTTTTTTTATTTTCAAATATTGTTATGCGATTTTGCGAAGTGTTAATGTTCCTAATTCAACTTGGTTGCAATTACGATTTTTTTTTTTTTGTGGAATCAGAAAATGAGAGGTGAATCTAAAGGTACTCAAGGTTCCTTAGATCAAACAAAAGGTAAAAAAAAAAAAATCTAATTGCTGCCACTTTACTTGTTAAATTGCCTTGAGAAAATCTGTTGCATTCTTTGAGAGCACCACAATTATCAATAATGGACCGGACCAATTCCTGGGTCTCCTTTCCCATAAATTGAGCGTGGTCCAAGAACCTTATTGTTAGTTGTTACCAACATTAACAGCATGCCTATTTTCACATCCATCGTAGGTAATGATTATGTAATGGTGTAGATACAATTGTTTTATGGTTTGATTTTAGTTGAACATGAATGTAAAACCTAGTATGTCAGTTAGGATTAAATCTTTCCATCTTTAAGATCCTTCTTCCGGTACCCTCTAGAATGTTGAGTTTTAAGGAAGATATGAATATTATTATAATGTCACTGAGTTAATGGATAATAGTTGTGATAGTGGTACAATATTTTTTTTGTCTTGCTTTGTGCAATAAAAGTAATAGCCAGCATGTAAAATGAAGGTATGGTCAAACACTAGAAAATCAAGCAAACCTGAGAGGGCATAAAGGATGTGAGCCATGACAAAATCATAGTATGAACTAACTTGAACAACGCTTATGCTTAGGTTAATGGTGAATTTGTATTGGTTAATGCCACAGCTTAATTTGCAATATTGCAGCACATACGCTTTATGCATCTTCCAAGCATACTAAAACGTTTGTAGTCTACCGTGGTTGATACAATTGACTGTAATTGATGGATTTCAGAATAATTAAAGTTTGAATTTTAGCAGATTATATATACTCTACAATGTACAAATAGAATTTTTTAGTCTCCTTAAAAACGAGGGTAATTAAAGCTTGAGGGATAAAGTTTATATAAGATAACAGTGAATAGTTTCTTTCCTAGATGAAAATTTTCTGTCATTAAAATATGTCTCAATGAATTCACAACAGTTGTTGTCCATGAACTTAATAGATTCAGCTAGTATGATCATTGCTTTAATATTTAATCTTAACAGTTCTATTGCTTGAGTTGCTTGAAAACCCATCCACTTGCAAAGAAATAAGCACATCTCAAGAAATGCAAATCCTGACTTGTATGGCCCATCAATGGAAGGTCACATATCCATCAATATACTGTTGTCAAAAGTTTGCCTATGGTTGCTGTTTTAACTTCTAATTAATTTGAATGGATAGAATTACATTAAATGCTAAAGGGTTGTAAAATATTTTTATTTTACCATTTTGCAGGGGTCAAATATTTTATGTGGTTACACCATTCTATCAATTGTTGTCATCCTCTCTTCCCATTCAGGTGAGTATGCTATAAAATATTTAGTTTTGTTGTACTTGATTAATTTGAGTATTTTATAGGCCCTGTTTGACTTGGCTTGATTGTATATGCAATATTTAATTGTGGTTGCAGTTTGTATGTGATAATTTATTGATTGCACAAATTTGTTTCTTGATAATTTATAGATGGATGATCAAGGAGGAAACATAAACCTTACACTGTTAAGTTTGAGACAAAAAAATGGGATGATTGTTGTCCAAGTTGTATGTCTTGTAGTTTATTATTACATAACTAGAAAACGTTCTCAAGATAATATGATTGAGTGTACTTTTAACCTTATGAGTTTGGAAGGGAACGTGCCTAAAATAATGAAACAAATTGCTAGTAGTGAAGCTTAGGTGATATAAGAATCCCGAAGCTTTTTTAGACTTGTGATATCTAAAACCGAAGGTGGTCTCCAACCAACACAAAGAGTAACCTTAGGAACAAGTTGCCAAAACACTCTACATTCTAACACATAATGTTAGAAATCGAGGTGAGTTTTTGGTTTCAACGCTTGGGAATTGAGTCGTCATCTTCATTGTGTGTTTCGATCAATAATTGAGCTAGAAGATAAATACTCAAACAAAGTTATGGCTTCCAAATTCCATGGAAATTTTGAGGAGAAATTTAACCCATTCTTTAAGGTAAATTTATTTTAATTCATAATTCAAAAACATTATAAAAGAAATGATATTAATAAAAAATCTATGCTAGGATTGTGTTGGGGCAATTGACCTACACATGTTTGTGTAAAAGTGTCGTTAGCTAAAGCTTCAAAATATCGAGGTAGGAAATATTTTCCAACACAAAATGTGTTGGCGCATGCTCCTTTGACCTTAAATTTACTTATGTTCTACTTGGATAGGAAGGCACCGTATCTGACTCAAGGATACTAAAAAATGCATTACATAGAGCAAACAATCTTAGAATACCTAGAGGTAATTAATACAATTGTTCTTCATTTTCCTCTTTGTTCTATTAGACATGAGTAATGGAATATTTTCATTTTGTTAGGTAAATACTATGTCTTTGATGTTGGATTCATGTTGAGAAAGGGATTAATTACACCCAGAGATAACACGTTATCATTTGAAGAATTCTCCCTTAGAAATCCACCTCGAACGCATCAAGAATTATTCAACCACCCATTCATCCTTACGAAATGTTGAAAGGGCTTTTGGAGTTTTGAAAAAAAAGATTTCCTATTATTGCAAGTGAAGAAATGAACCCCATGGAATCAAAACTCAGAATAAGATCATTGTTGCTTGTTATATTTTGCACAATTACTTAATGATGGTAGATCCTATGAAGATTTGGTTGCTAAGGTGGATAAAGAAATTAACAATAAAGTTGCACCTCACCAACATGTTCATGACCCAAGATGATGAGGATCAATCCTCAAACTCCTTCCTTCCCTCACCTTTCCTTCCCCTACAATATGTCTTCCATTCCCTTTCCCTCCAAACTCCCAAACAAAGCCTAAAAGATAATTTATGTGCATTTTTTGTAAGCCTTTTGTTGTTCTTAGAAAAGCCAATGGTGTGTCTCTTTGTAAGCCACACACTTGTCACATTATATGGCAAGTTGCACTGCTACCTTTATACGTGTAAAACTACACACCCTAACTTAATCAAATAGGTAATAATATCTGAAAGATATTGTTTCAAAATTAAATTTCAGGTCTAAAATTTCCATTCTACAATTTCTAGTCTTAATCCTATATTTCAATGTCTCTATATTATCTAATGTAATGAGGAATGATGTTTATGATGGATGTGTTCTTTAATGCATAGTCACTATTCACTTTTTTTTCAAACTAAGTCATTCTTGTCAAGATTAATTTTATCCAATTCAAAGATTTATTATAAAGTTCAATATTTTTTGAAAGAAATTTGGTGTTACAATATAACTCTACGTTTATGTTGTTAAGAAATTTAATGAGCACATTATTAACATGATACCAAATGAAGAGAGGGATTAGCTTAGTTCTGATTTCAATACGTAAATTGATGGTGATAGGAATTGAAGACTCATGGTTTACCATTGAGTTTCTAAATGGAATTAAGTGTTCTAGTCTTCCTAACCATGTGCTAAAGTTGAAAAGGGAATCCCTATTATGTTGCTATGAAATATTGATAAGTTAGGTGGCCTATGTAATAGAACTTGGCTTATAGTCATGGATTTGGGAGCTAATATTATTGGAGCTAAAATAGTATCAGGTAGCAATGTGGGTGAAATGGTCTATATTCCATGAATGAATCTAATCCCATCTTATTCAACATTATCATTCAAGTTTCAGCGGAGGCAATTCCCGTTGTGTCTATGTTTTACCATGATTATAAATAAAAGTCAAGGGTAGACGTTGTCCCATGTTGGATTGTTTTTGTAACACCTAACAAATTATTTGAAAAATTAATTTGAATTTTATTAGTGAGAATTTAAAGAAGAAATTTTAGCAATGATGAGGACAACCCAATGGATGAGTTTTTTTTTAAAAAGAACATGAATAGTGACCATGCGAGCCTCATAGGCCGTTGGACCATTGAAACCCTATAATTGAGGCTAGAAGATGTAAGAGACTGAGAAAATATAGGATTAAGGTTAGGAAGGATTAGAAATAAAAAAAATTTACCCATAATTTAATTTTAAGTAATATTGTTTTTACGGTATGGTGTTTTAACCGTTCGGTAAATTATCGATGTGCACTTTCGTACACCCTATGAAACTGGCAATGTCAAGTTGCCACCTAGGGAGACAAGTGTGTGGCTTAGAAGAAGCCACACCATTGCCCTTTTTTATGAGCCAATAGAAACATTACAAAAATCCATCATTTATCTTCAAAGAAAACATTTTCATAATACATTAATGTGATATTATCTTCAAATGAATAAAAAAATCAAAACCTTATGATTATGCTTCTCTAAAGTTCGGCCAACACACCCCATTTCAACCATCTTCATTTTCTTCTTCCTCAAAATCAAATCTCTAGCTTGAAGAACTCTAAGTTTCATCCAAAAACTCCATAACCAAAACCTCAATCTACATACTACCTTTATGACTTCAAATCAATTCTTTATAACAAATCCTCACATCATCATATCATAATCTTGGCTGCTGCTCCTGCTTTGTTAGAAGAGGATTTGAGAGGGTTAGATCAATAATTGGGTGGAGAACTCTTGAAGGGAAGCCAAGAACAAGAGTTAGAGTTCCAAGAGCCAAGTAGGGCTTTATTCATCCACTTTTCTTTCAAAATTTACTCTGAAATTTTCTGATTAATTGAACCTAGAATTTTTTATTTTATTGGTTGATAATACATAAATATTGATTTGCTTAATTTGGTGGAGTGATTGGATGATGTTAGAAAACTATTTTCTTCAAAACATGTTGTGAGTCATGCTACTGAAAATCCTGATTTTAAGCAAACAAGTGAATTGTTTTGATTTTTCTCACTAATTTAGAGACATGATCTTGAGCTAGAATTTTTATGTGTTGAAGCTAACATATGGAAGTGTTTCTAAAAATTTTCTTGAGGCATCTTAAGCATTTTTGCTAATTTTAAAAAATTGAAAACTGAGAGGGTCAAGGTTGTTGCCAAGCCCGTCCCTTTGTAGTACCAATTTTGCCTAATTTTTTTACCATATCAAATTATCAAATTTTAAGCTGAACTATTTACAAGTGTTGAGGACATCTTAAAGTCCAACCCTGAATTTTTGTATGATTTTAGATGTTCATTTGATAGGGTAGAAAAATTGAGACTTATGCTGTTGGTTGAGACTGTGTAGTTTTGACTTTCAAAATTGTGAAATTTTATTAATATAGCTACAGACCTTATTATGCTTTGAAATTTTAATACGTTCTCATTGATACATTGAATTACCTCTGAAAATTAGTTTGGCTATGTTTTGATAATGTTTAGTAATTTAATTATATTTTTCTTAGAGATTGAAATTTCTGGACAGCATGATATTATGCTAAAATGATGATTAAATGTCAATGGATTGATATCATGAATACTATGTGATCTTGAAGATGATATTATGCATATGTAAATATGAGTGCTCATGATAAATGCTCTTGTATGAAGAGAAAATTGGAATCATGGATGGTATATATGCTTGAAGCATTAAGAAATTCATAAATGTATGCTAATGCATATATGATTGTAATGCTTGTATATGTGAGCTTGATGATGGTATATGTGAGCTTGATGATGATATATGTGCTAAGTAAAGATGAGATCCCTTTCAATATGTCAAGGGCATGGAAAGATCCCCTTCGGTATGTCAATGGATGAAAAGATAAGGATGATGTATATGAGATTCCCATCGATGTACCGAGAGCATGTAAAGATGAGAATGAATTACTATGATGTTGAGTAGTATGATATATATAGATTAAATGATTGAATAATAAAAGAAACCCACTTCGGAAGAATGATTTTTGAACTTTAAAATGAACATTTGATATATGTTGTATAATTACATTTTCTTAGCAAATCGAAGTGGTTGGGACGATAATGATGACATAGATATTATTATATATTTTTGGGGAATGTCCTACTAATAATTTCACAATTCTCACCCCTATATGTTTGTATTTTCGTGTCATCTCCAAATTGATTTAGAGCACAGTGAGGCTGCTACATGGAAGAATTAGATTCTTAGCAATTCAATATCTGAAGCATTTTATCAGTTTTGTTTATTTGTATGTATATGTTTGTAACTATACTAAAAGAAAAATGTAGTAAAGCTCATAGAAGAGCTTTTCCTTGTAATTGAATTTGTATTAAATAAATATTTTGGTTCCCTTGTTATATGTGTTTATGGAATTACGACTTAGTTATTACACGAACCAAATGATTTTCCTATAGATATTTAAGAACGGTCCGCTAATTTATACGTAATCTAATACCCTAGGTTAAATAAAAAGGGTTAGAAATTTTTTGAATTAAAGAGGGGTGCTAGTTACCCTGAGCGGTACGGGTCCTGAATTTCACTAAGTCTAGACCTACACGCCCTTGGAGGGCTATATAGTAGAACCATTTTCTGGGATCAAAAGTCCTGGTAATTGTTCTTTGGAGGTAGACAAATTGAAGAGTGATTTTTAACGAATTTACGAACCTTAGACATTTCGTTTTTAGCCCAAAAGTTTATAAATTGTCGAAATTCTGAATTTAAACTAAAACCCAAAAATTATATTTTGATTTGTTGGGGTTTTGATTTTTTTGATATTTTATTTGAATCCAAATGGGGGGTGTTTTCTTATTTACATTTATGTTTTAAAGTTAATGGAAAGTAAAATAAATGATTAACTTAAGTGAGATAGCACAGTCCAATACATACCAGTATTGGAGCATCTAGAGTTTAGAGCCGCCCAGGTGGTTAACAGAGAGTAAAGTCGGTGTCTAGAGCTTCTGGAGACCACCCAGGCGGTCATGTAACCGCCCAGCGAAAAGAGTAAGTAAGTCGTAAAGTGGGGACGCCCAGGCGGAAACAGCAAACATAAAAATGTCATTTGGTCAGAACACCCAAAACGCATTTTCCCCCAACCTCCAGAACCTTCACCTTCTCTCTTTCTTTCACCCCCAAACTCCATTTCTAACCCCATTTTCTTCCATTATCTTTCAATTCTAACTTCAATCCTTCAATCCTAAAGCTTTAATTTATGTAGTTCTCTCAAGTTTGCTCTATTTTCTTCAGTTCTTCCTTGTCTTAGAGGGGTTTCTATGCCTATGAGGGTAAAGGGAGCTTTTCATCCATGTTAGAGATAAACTTAAGGTTTTTTAGTGATTCTAGAGATTAATCAAAGGTTCTATCATTCCTATGATAGACTGGTGCCATCTCCACTCCAAGGAACCCTGATGTCAAGCCTTCAACTTATGTCACTCCAGGTGAGTGGGTTCACATCTGCAATCTCTATTTCATGCATTAAAGTTATTTTCATCGAAATATAGCCTAAACAATGAACTTTAGAGACTTTCTTAGAAGTCGTAAGAATTCTATTGTGTTCTATATCTTGAACACGGGTTTTATCATGAAAACATGTTTTAATAACTCCATGTGGATGAAAGGTACTTTTGATAAGCTGGAATGTGAAAACATAACTTGTTGAGCTATTACAATGGTGATCTGATTTGTGGAATCATGGATTTTACTGGATTGGGTTTGAACCCTAGGGTAGATGCCATTGTTTTCAAAGTTTGGAAATGATACTATATTCTTTGATTGATAGTAGCTATAGAGAATAGGTGTGTGTTAGCGGTTAATCCGCTAACCTTGGTACCAAGTAGCCCAGGGCCAGAGTATTAGAGAAGGGACCTAGTTAGGTACCCATTATTGTCACATTGGACGACGATATATAATGCCCAGATGTGACCAGAGATATTGTTATACTATGCATAACCAGAGGAGATTACTGTTTCTCTATTGAGATCCTGTTGAAGTGTTTCACATGATACAGTGTTTTAGTACTCTTGCATATAATTACATTCTTATACTATCCTGATTGGTTGAACGGTATTTATCTCATTGTGATTTTTATACATGCCCTTTAATGCTT
Source organism: Dalbergia oliveri (assembly GCA_030441495.1). Lineage (NCBI taxonomy): Eukaryota > Viridiplantae > Streptophyta > Magnoliopsida > Fabales > Fabaceae > Dalbergia > Dalbergia oliveri. Next base: position 38,592,794 of record JAMLFY010000006.1, read on the forward strand.
TATGGGAGGGGGTTCCAGGTGGAGACTCACTCTGGGTTTTGGTAACAAAACTCACCCCTCCTCTCCTTCTCTATTTCAGATGCGCCGGATTCTTCCATGCCATCTTCCTCCAGCACATTAGATAGTTGCCGTGCCTATCAGGTGAGGAGTTTGGGATTTTTGCTCTAGACATGCTCCAGTGTGGCAGGATTCAAGGATCTTAGAGCATGTTATCTTTTGCATAATCATGTATATTAGAATGTTATTTTGGGACAGTATAAGTCTTTGACTTTTCATAGACACTTTGTACAATAAGGACTTTCTGATATTTTATGTGAATATAGCGTTATACTTTGGAACGGATTATAAAAGCGTGTTTTTATAATTATGGTGTTGGAAAAGGTGAATGATATTTAGAAAAGAATAAAACTATATTATGGATTTTGTGCATATAGAAATGATCCAGGTCAGAAGGCTTACGTGAGAATGAGATTTCTCACGTGCCACATGTGAATTGGTTGACAGTAACAACTCTTGAGTTTAATGTCATGATTTAAGGATGATTTTACTTGAGATGATGTTACAATTTTTGAAACCAATGTTTTCATATGGGCAGTTGTATGTTGCAATTTCAGGGTAAGATCACGTCATGGATTGAAGGTCTTGATATGTGATGAGGATGGAAAAGTCTCCCGCACAACCAAGAATGTTGTTTTCAGAGAAGTTTTCGGATGATTTAATGGCTTTTGTTAATGCATCGTTTGCATTTTTTGGGGCCCTACAATAAATGGGCTGTGGCATTTGTTTATGAATTTAGATTTTAAAAAAAGGGAAAATATTTGTTTAGTTGCTAAAATCCATAATAAAAAAAAGCTGGTAAAATTGAATTATTTATTTTCCAAATACCTTAAATTAATTAGATAATACAATTTTAGCAAGGAATATATATAGTTTTGGTTTAAGTTAGGGAAAAAAAATATTTCGATTGATTAAAATAGATTACATCAATTTTTCCTCACATATGATCGATTTTTGGTACTAGAAATTTTCTTCAAATTCAAACATAATCAATTAATATTAAACATCATATAGGAGCTAATTTAGATAATAATAAAAAAAAAAGCGCACCTCTAACCAGATAATATATAAATTCCATGACTTATGCCCCGTGCAACTACATTTCATTTGATGGACCATCACAAGTTGAATCCAAAAAAGAAGACAGGAACAAGCAATTGCAGAAACTAGAAAGATGGTACACAAAAGAAAATTAACATTTTCTTCGAGCCCTATTTATCCGCCTAGGGTATGTATCAAATGCCGCGGAAAAGGTAACATGAGTATATGACCTGTATTACTATAGCTATAATTTTTTCTAATAGAAAGTATCAATCCACGTATGCTAATTAAGACAACCTTCATAGCACCCGCTAGCCGTTCAAACCCCAGTCATACAGATGATATGTCACCTTCAGCTCAGAAGTAGCAAGCAGGTCCAATAATATTTCTGAGTCGGCTGGATCTAAGTAGTTTGACACATGCTTGAGTACCTCTACTTCGTTCTTGCCAAAATCAATACTGTACCTGAGAATGATTAAGAGGAAAGAACTATTTTCAAACTTCAAAATAACAAAATAAAACAAAACTTTAGCATTGCTCGTTATCAATTATTTCATTAAATGAGGTGTTTGTTTCAAGGAATGTTTTCACATTTTCAGGAATGTGACTAAGATTACCATATTTGGTGGGTAGTTTAAAATAAATATTCCCAAATAAGTTGTATTCCTAGAAACAAAAATTGATTCATTTTCATTATCACCTCCCATCATCAGAAGTGTGAGATTCTCATAAAATGACTAAATTGCTCTTAACCCTGAATCACCATAACAATTGTTGGAGCAATGCCGCCATCAGCAAATCACCATTGTTGATGTTAGCTGGTGCCTCCATTACCGAACCGACGTTGCTGATTATTGTACCTCCGCCATCATCAAACCGTCAATGTCGATGTCAGTTGTCATCAAGTTGTTCACTAGACCATTGCCGGTTCGACCACTGCCACGTTGATCATCAGACCATAGCGTTGTCGACCGTTGACGCTAATCTCGGATAACCATTGCCGATGCAAGACCACCACCATTACTAAACCACTACTATTGATGTTGAACCGCCATCGCCAAACCATTGTCGTTGCCGTTGTGAGCGTTGGGTCGCCAAACCACCTCTATTGTTTGGCAGATGCAGCCACGATCAGGACCTTTGCCACTAGATGTTGGGCCACCATCGTCGAATTGTCACCACCACCAACATCGCAACCATTATGTTGGAGGTATTTTTGGATGATATGCAATATTTCCAAGAATGTTATTATCAACCAAACATGTAAATAATTCTTTCTAATGTATAATTTACAAGATTCCTGACTTCAGTCCAAGTACCAAAAGCACCTAAACATCTTGCTTGGGAATTTGATCCTGGAATGCTATTACTTAGAATGTTATTTCTAGGAATGAAAAATCAAACTTGGAAACAAACACCCCCTAAGTGAAATGTTATGTCCTCCAACTGGTGCATCTAAATATCCTTCTAATTTAAAATCCTACTAGCATATGTTACATAATTATTATAGTAAAATTCACCCCTTCCTCGATAGATACTCATATTACACTTGTCTCCTCTTTATTTTCAAAACCTCCTTTGAGAGATTAGTTTATTACACTCCCCTCCATTTTATTTTTAAAATATACTCTCTCCTCCCCTAAAAAGAAAGATAAGTTACATTTTAATATATTTTCAATTGTTTTATTAATTCTTCATTTTCTTATGTTTGCTATTTTGTTTTAGACCAAAATAGCCTTTACTAATTATTATATATATTGAGTGTTGTTTACAAAATAAAATATATTCGGCATATAATAAGGTAAAACATTGATACATATATATAACTTCAATTTTAAATTTTTAACATACTAAAAGAATAGATACTTAATTGTGATAATAATTTATAATAATTATTTTTAAATTTTAAATTACATACTTTTTAGCTATTGAATTTAGTGGGGTGTACAAATGACGGGTTTGGTAGATTGGACCAAACAAACCCAACCTGTTTTAAATTGGGCCATTTTCTGAAACCCAAACCCATCAATGATAACCGACAAATACCGGATTAAACATGGTCAACTCAACTTTTAAACAACTATAAAGATTTAGACATTATACGTAGTAAAGTTGTAAAATTTTCCAAGTAAGAAAAAAACTCAAGATATTTTAAGATATATATTTCAAAACAAACCATGTAACTATAAAAATAATATCATTCATCTAAAATGTATTAATTGGAGTACAAAATCTTATAATTTATCACTAATTATTATAAAAAATATAATTATAAAATAACTTTGGACTTTGGACTTATCGAGCCAAGCCAAAGCTGACTAGAAAGTGCAACGGGTCAATTTTAATAACCTTTGGGACAAGCCAAGTTAGCGGTTAGGCAGTTCTTAACACCTAGAATTTAGTATAGTAAGGTACATAAAAATAAAACTTAGGTTTTAATATTGTATATATAAAGATAAATCAAGAAGAGGATAATAAGAAAAAATTTGCGCTTTTATTATTAAAAAAAAAAGTGCATTGGTGTTATAATTAATAGTTGATAATATACAATTTTTTTAAAAAATATATTTATCATAAATTATACTTACTATTAGCAATTTTTTTAAATATCATAACATTTTTAAAGATTAAATTATACATATATATATATATATATATATATATTAGTATTTTATATGTTATTTTAAGGCACATATATTTTACTTTATTAACAAATTTAATAGTATGACTATTAACAACAGATATTTTGGTAAAAAATAAAATAATAAACATAGGAAAATAAATATTTAATGAAACACTTTAACATAGATTAAAGTCTGGCTCTTTTTAATTTTTTAGGGAGCAGTGTAAGTTTTAGAAATAAAAGGGAGGAGAGTATAATATTTTTATTGCAGTGTGTTATGTTTGAGGATAAAAATAGGGGTAAACTTCTCATGTATGACCTCTATGTATAAATTCACATATGGAGTCCATTTATGAAAAAATTTTCCTCCACTTTTACCTTCTAACTAAACACATTCTTAGGAAAGGTGGTTATATTTAAAGGAAGGAGCGTATGTTTTGAAAAATAAAAATTAGTTGTGACTCCTTTATCCATTTAAAAGTTAATTTTTTGAAATAATTATAAATTTTTTTCCCATCATAGCGCCCTCCTGTGACATTTCAACAAGAGTGTAATATGAGCATCTCTTAGAAAGGAAAGTGTAATTTACTTTAATTTTAATTATTAAATATTGTATAAATTATAGCTCATCATTATGAGTGAAATTTTGAATTGAGATGAATTTTATGTTACTCGTTAGAAAAATATATCAAAAGGACAAAACTTACATAAAGCCTTTTACTTTCATTTCATCTATTTTTCCAATCAAATCATGATAAGTATATATTTTCAGTGAAATGTGTAGTTAAAAATTTAAAATATGCACTCATATCAAGGAAAAAATGCCACATATCATGATTTAATTGGTGAAATGGGGATAAAAAACTTGATATTAGTTTCATCCGTATCAAAAAGGAGTGAAGTGTCACTTTTATCCTTGAAATTGTAAGCGTACTTCACTTTAGTCTATGAAATTGCATTTTGTAAGTCACTTTAGTCCCTTTAATCAAACCGTCGTCAACTGTTATATTTTAATAACGTAACATGTTAAATGACACGTGGCATGAAAATTAAAAATGAGAGTTATCAATCAATATAAATGAGATTTGAGTTAAAAAAGATTTTAGGCATACCAATTAAAAAGATTTATTATCATTGCTTGTTGTAAAAGAACTTGTTGCACTCTTTCTTCCCTCATTTGGGTCTGAGCTATTGAAAAAAAGAAAGATTTATTATGATTTCTTTATTTAGAATCCGGCCTAGAAAGAATTGGTTTGAATAATCTAAAGTGAGTATCTCACTATAGAAAGTAAAGTAAGAAAATTTTTATTTTAAACTAATAAAATTATAAGTGGATCATTTTTTATCCTATTAATATAAAGGTGAAACTCCTCACTATACTCTCTAAAGTGAGAGAATTTAAATCCAGAAAATACTTACCATTTAAGGATTTTACTGGCATGTGCAGCTTTTGCAGTCAAATCAATTACAACGCCTCCATTTCTCAAGAAATTACGGGCTGCATCCGTCAATTCTTCGTCAATGTTCCCCGGAGAATAGAACCGAAGTGCAGGCCCAGATCGAGTACCATGGACCAAAGCAAAATGACTAAGAGGCTCAGGGTAAGGGAGAGCAGCCTGTAAAAGAGGGAAAGTAAGGTGAGCATCAAAGAATCATAGTGGGCTTGGTTTCGGGATCATTTTTATGTTATTCTTTTAAAAGATCTGTCATAATAGTCTAATCTATGTTCATATATAAATCTAATTTATCTATAACATTAAAAGAATTTTTTTATCTTTACACAAATTTTATGTTATAAAAAATCAATTTTTCAGAAGATTAAAATAGTAGCTTTCGTAAAAACTATTTTTATACCTTTTTAGTAATTTTTTTTTCTTCAGAAATTTACTCAACATATAAAACAAACATAAATCTCTTTGAAAAAAATCTTTTTTTTTTAATCAGCAAAAGGGCATTGATTACTTTTCTTGTAGAAAGCGGCATTCAAATGACCACGTTAATATGCTATTCAAGTAAAGAAAATGCTAGACAATAAAAAATATCATATTATTAGCCCTTAGATGAATTAATAAATCATATTTTTTTTGCATTCAACTCTTATAATTTCTATCAAAGATTTCATAAATATGTTTTTTGAATAACATCTTTTGAGGTTTATTAAAATTCAACTCACCTTATCTCTAGTATAATTGCCCAACCTACAATAATGTAAATTACCTTGTCTTTTTAATGTTTAGCATTACTGTTCAAGTAACTTCTTGGCGAACGAATATGTGCCAAACACCAAAGTGTGTGTGAAATGCAGTGAAATCAACGTTAAAAGGATTTTTCCCCCTGATTAGTATATAGAAAATAGAAAATGCAATACAAACTAAGATTTGAATTGTAACGTAGTAATCGATACAAAAATCAGAGTTATATAATGCACTATAATTTTTTATAGTTTAATTTCTATGTACTTACAATATAAAACTTGTTCACACTATTATCCAATTATGTATTACTACATCAAAAGCAATTAAGTTTTATACCCATTATCTAAAAAGTCATGCAAATTGGATGATTTGATTGGATGATTGTTTAAAAGAAATTTATACCGCTAATATATAGAAATTAAACTCATGTTACTAAAAAATTATTTCAGTCTTACAATAATTATAAAAAAAATCACACGTATAAAAATCACGTGTGTGTGTGTATATATATATATATGATTGGCTGATAGTTTTATCTTTACTGTATTAAAATTTTCCCAACTCTCTTTGATTTTTTTTTATTTTGGTACAGAAGCTAAGGAACTCCCCTAAATTTAATTACACTAGAATTACGTTTATAAATATAATTTGAGCCATTGACGTTGCTCGAAAATATATTTCAAAGTTGAAAATTTCTTTAAATAAATTGTACAGCTAGCTTAAAAGCATTACCCAAAAAAAAATCTTTAAATCGGTTATGGTATTGATCCCAATACTATGAAGAAGAAGAGGGGTAGACCGAGGAAGAATAAAGCCATTAATGGTGCCTAACTTCTCGCTCTCAGGTTGGTGATCTGTTATGTTGCTTATGAATATTATATGTTGAAATATTGGAGGAATTGGGGGTAATGGGAAAGATGAGGCCATGAAGAAATTAATTAATAGTCATTCATGCTTCGTCTTGGGCTTGGTTCAAACAAAGCACTCAAATATTTCTGATCTAAAAATTAGAAAATGGTGGGGGTGCCATGGTTTTTCTTGGGTTGGTTCAAACAAAGCACTCAAATATTTTGATCTAAAAATTAGAAAATGGTGGGGGTGCCATGGTTTTTCTTGGGTTGATTTGCCGGTGATTGCGTGGAGGTCTAATATGCGTATGGGACAATGCGGTGTTTAAAAAGTCTTAGATTAGGAAGAAGAATAAATGGTTATGTATAAGGGGGAGATTTGTAAGGTTTCATTCAAGTGTGAGTTATTGTTGTCTATACTCCTAATGATAGAGGAGCAAGAAAGAGTGTATGGGATGAATTAGTTGAATTACATAGCAATCTGAGATTTCCTTGTATTATCATGGGCAATTTGAATGAAGTTTTAAATCCTGAGGACAAGTATGGGAGAGAGTGCTTGGGTAGCATTGAAGAATTGAGACAATGGGTCCAAGATATAGGAGTTTTGATTTGAGACTCTTTGGGAGAAAATTTATTTGGTCTAGGGGAAAATCAGAGACCTGGATAGAATGTTAACTGAAGCGAAATGGGGTATGAAATTTTTGAATATGAAATTGAATGCTCTACCTTATTCAGTTTAGATCATACACCTCTATATCTAGAACTTATGAGGTCTGAGGGGAGCCTAAACCATTTAGAAGTTTGGATATGTGGTTTTCTCATCCAAACTTTTTTAAAATAGCTAGACAAGAATGGAATTGTATGGAAAGCGTTCCAATTGTTGAGAAGCTGAAGCATACAAAAGAACCGTTGAAAAAATGGAATACATCAGCCTTTGGAAATTTTGATGTAGCAATCAATAAGTTGGAATCTAAACCAATGATTACTGAAAAAAGATTAGATGATATAGGTTTGAATGAAGTTGACAATGCAAGATTTGAAGCGATAAATGCTCAGCTGAAGTTATTGTATGAAAGAAAGGATTCCTATTGGAGGCAAATGTCGAAAGAGAAGTATTTTAAATTGGGTGATAAGAATACTAAATATTTTCATGCGGTTGCAGTTGGTAGGAGAAGGAAGAAAAGTATTGAACAAATTAAATATGAGGGGCGAATGATGCGAAATCCTAGGAGTATTAAATCTTCTATTCTACACTTCTACAAGTGTTTATATAAACAGCCTCTACTACTTGAGATCCATATCCCCTATGTCATCTTACCACGATGAGCTAGGATCAAGAATCCTTGCTAGAGAGAATGCCTACCTGTTTTATAGGTGTACCAGCGATACTATCCTGTGACCCCTCTAAAGCTCTAAGCTATGATGGGTATAACATGAATTTCATTAAGCAATCTTGGTCTAATCTTGAAAAGAATATTTGTGAGTTGGTTCTGTCCTTCTTTGAATTGGGTCAATTCCCTATGGAATCAAAACGCAAGGGTCATATTGATCCCTAAGGTTGTAGATGCGATTCGAAATCAAGGACTTTCATCCTATCAGCGGGGTGTTTTTATAAAATCATTGCCAAAATTCTTGCTAACCTGCTAAGTTCTGATATTGGGTTAGTTGGCGACTCAGTCTGCTTTCATTGGTGATAGAAGATTTTAATGGTGCTTTGATAGCAAATGAGGCGGTATGGTGGTTAAGAAATGCAAAAAAAAAGGCAATCTTATTGAAGTTTGATTTTCAGAAGGCCTATGACACAATCAGGTGGAGTTTCTTGGAGGAATCGATGAAAAGATGGGTTTTAGTGAGAAATGGAGGATGGATTATGTACTGTGTATCCACAACATCAATGTCTGTGTTGATTAATGGTTCCCCCTCTGCTCCTTTCATCTTCAAGAGAGGGCTTAGACAAGGTGATCCGCTATTTCCCTTTTTATTTCTTTTAGTGACGAAGTCTTTTAATAGAATGGTCCAAAGAGCAATGGAGGAAGACCTTATTGATGATATTTTGGTGGGGAGCATCGTGTTATGTTAACACATTTGCAATTTGCAGGTGATACTCTAATCTTTGCTCATCCTGATATGAAGTGTCTAGAAACTACAAATATTTGCTGGCATTTTTCTCTTATGTCGGGTCTTAAGATCAATTTTAACAAATCGACGTTGATAGCTATTGGATGTGATAAGTCTTGAACAAATGAAACTAAGGAAATGTTATCTTGCAATGTAGTTCAACTGCCAATCACATACTTGGGCATCCCTTCAAGTGCTAATCCGCTTTTTCCTGTTTGTTACTCACTAGGAAAGGCACCCTTTGATCTCTTGGGATGTTATTCAGAGACCGAAATCTTTGGGTGGTTTGGGTGTGGGTAATATCATCATTCAGAATGTTGCTGTTATTCAAATGGTGGTAGAGATTTTATGATGGATCTACACCCTTGTGGAAGAGAATCATTTATTCAAATCATGGGGTGTCCAAGCAATCTTAGTTACATGCTTTGGCCCCCTAGGTCCGCCGAGTGTATGTAGACAAATTTGGATTTTAGATACTTTGGGAACGATGTACATCAGAATTATGGTGAATGGTCTAAGGAAGAGGGTTAGTGAGGGCACTACAGCAAACTTTTGGTCTGATATTTGGTTGGGAGGAGTCTGTTTGAAAGATAAATTCCTCATATTTTTTTATTTCAAATAAGCAAAATTGCATGGTTTCGGAAATGGGTACGTGGGAGAATGGATATTGAGATGGGGTCTAGAATGGAGGCGAAGGTTTTTTACTTGGGAGGAACCTCTGCGCTATTTTTTTTCTAGCCTTGAACCAACACGGTTTGATAGAAGGTGTGAATAATGAGTGTTTTTGGGCACATACCTCTTCGGGTACATTTTTTATTTCTTCTTTTTCTTTGCAAGAATTCAAGGATAGTGTTTCTCCCTCCTCAATGGCTAGGGGAAGAAGACATGGAAAGGCTTAGCTCCCTCTAAAGCTAAATTCTTGATATGGTTTATTCTCAGAAAAGACTCAACACAAAGGAAAGACTCAGGAGAATCAATTGCCTTCCATAGGCTGATTCTTCTTGCTCCTTTTGTGGTGCTAGTGAGGAAACACTTGAACACATTTCTCTTACCCAAGGTCAATGTATATATGGAAATTTTGCTCTTAGTGGTGGCATATCATTAGTGAGGGTAACAAGATGTGCTTTTGAATCGCAATATACCATTGTTTTTTTCCCTATTATATTGGTCTTCCTATGCGAAATGTGTTTGAAGTAGTTTTACTGGATTGTGGATGTGTTCCCTGTTGCTATTGCTATGTTGATGGGGTGATGATTTCTATCTGAATATGGATCAATTGTGATATCTACTGGTTCTAAGATGAGGTGTGATGATTTAAGCGAGAAGGGGAGTTTTGTTTTCCATTATGGTAGTTACTTAGTAATTGGAACTAGATATGTCAAAACGTTGAACCTACCAGTTGATCCACCAAACCCGCCATTTTTAGAGGGCTGGGTTGAAGTTTGAGCCGCCAAAACTTAACCCTAACGCTCAACTTAACTGGATTACGGCGGGGCGGGTTTGGCCCGGTTAAGTCTTTTATATTTTTAAAAAAAGATTATAATTTATTGGTAAAAAAGTAAAAAAGTATGACCCAAAAAAGAAAAATAAGAAATATATACACTCACCAAGATAGGACCATTAGAGTTGATATTATTCACTCAAAGTTAAAATTTAAAAATAAAACAATGTTACAACTCACAAATATTAACAATAATATTTTTTAGTCAAAATTAGTGTATAATTGTTACGAACCTTGAAAAATTGGGTATATATAAATAAAAATAATTTTTTAAATGTTCTTTTAAAAAAATTATTAAAACATTAAAAATATTTTTTGAATTTTTTTTTTAATTTCTTGGCGAGCTGACCTAAATTACCTGCCACCATTTCAGCCCATTTTATTTGGGCCCCGCTTATTTTTTGCGGGCTTTTGAAGGTTACCTAAGGATTACCATTTTGACATCTCTACTTGTAACAAATGTTCCTTTGTTTTTTTGTTGTACTCTGTTATTGGTTTTTTTTTTTCTTTTTTCATTTGAGTGTAATGCTGAGCATATATATCTCTAGGACATAGTGATTTTCTATGTTTGGTGCAGAACTATTCGTGTATGCTCCAAACTTTGCTCCTCTCCCTGATGGGTGGTTGAGCTTTATCATTTATCAAAAAAAAAATCGGTTACGGTATCTGACAAAATATAACAATAGCTTACCCTCAAGCGTTTATCTTTTGCACCAAATGGCTTCTTAAGGTTATACGGTGGCCGCTGGTTTCCCCTCAAGATACCATTTTGAATAGCTGAAAGTGAGTAGGTAGATCCACCAATAAGATATTTGAACTCTCCAAATAATTTCCTTCTTTCCATTGCTCCAGCTGGATTACCCAACACTAAGATTGCATGAATGGCCATCATATTATAAAGATTAATAAAGAAAGCAAGCTTCTCTTCCCTAGACAGACCCCACACTTCCACCCTTTGGAGCTCTTCGACAGTTCTCAAGTACCTAAAATGATAATAATTACATAATTAGCACTGAAAAATTCTGCAATGCACGGTGCAAGACAAAAAACGTTAATACCTTGCGAACTCCTCACTTCCATGCAAACTTGTGTAATCAACACGATGTCCGTCTTCAAAAGCATAGGCTTCAAACATTGCATAGGACAGAAACCTCAGCCTTGATGCAATTTCTACTACAGGTTTCGGCTTCGCAGTAATTATGCCCCTAGTAATGTTGTGACACTGTGAAGCCACAATTGGATCATCATCCAAAAACCGATACAAATGATTACCATCCTCAAATATATTCTCACTGAAGCAAAACAAAAGCCATGGAAAACCGAAGAATTGTCAGATCTGTACAAAAACATGATTAAAACAATAGAAAGGGGGAACACAGAATGGAGTACTTGGACTCACTCAAGAACATGATGAAAGAAGAGTTTGCTAGCAAGCTTTCGTGCAAACTCTACAGCCTATACAACGAGGAAATAATTAGAAAGGCAACAGTGACAATATGAAGCAACAAATTGTATTATATGAAACAACTGTACTAGAGGATGATTTGTTTGATCATCTGATTGAAATTGAATATAACAAGGCCAAAACATATTTTATAAATGATTACAGATGAGGATTTAGGCATTCAACCCATGCTTGAGACTTAAGATCAAGCTTACCTCTTGCCTTTCCAAATATTGATCTTCAGATAAGAAGTCCACAGCTTCTGAGCCAAGAAAACAGTTGGTGAACCTGCGCATTTTGTAGAATCGGTCCTTCACAGCAATAGATTCTTTCATTTTGCGGACAATTGTTGCCATTTCATCGGGCACCCCACTACTTGACACATCATCCTCCCCAGAAAGAGGCGGCGACGGGGCTTCAAATAATGGTGCCTCCATGATGAGAAAGTCAATCTTCTCGTCAAGGTCGCCAGATTCCTCCAAGTTCTTTAGCTCACTCAAGCCTCCAACAAGTATTTCATTGAAATAAACCTTTGGAACAGAAGTAGATCCAGAAAACTTCTCCAGCTCCATCTTTCTATTGGGGTACACATCTATGTTGATTTCAACATATCTAAGCCTTTTCATATGCAAAAAGAGTCTTACCTCTTTAGATTCCTGACAGCCTAGTTTTGTGTACAGTATAATCCTTCCTTTCATGTCTATAGGGGGTTGTGGATTGTCAGTTATAGAATTCCCCTCCTCAGTTTTGTTCTCCATATGAACATCAGCTGACTTCTTAATATAATTCAGGGGATTCCAGGCAAATTTCTGCGCTGCCTTTTCAGCAATGGCAGTTGATTCACTCTCTTTTAAGAAATCCAGAACATTACCTTCGTCATCGAAATTGCTCGCATCTCCTTCATTACTTTTTCCGGAGAGGCGACGCAGCATGGTTGACACTACTACTGCACTTTTCCCCTTAACAAAATTTTTCAGAGCCACTGCCTTGTCAACCACACGTGAAGTCTCCTGATCCGCATCCAGCTTATGTACAGATGTGCTCCTGAGACCTTCCATCCCAGGGACCTCTGTTCCATCAAATACAGGCTCCAAATTGAGGTCCTCACTTGGAATTTCATCTTCCTTTTTATTCGTTTGTGTTGATTCTGTGTCTCCGCTGTAATCCGTCTCTTTAACCAATATGTTCCTTGCCGGATAATCATCTAGTTTTGTCTCTTGGCTTTTAGGCTCAAATCTCCACCGGCATCCTCCTTATCTCCAGAATATTGTCGCCCAACACAATTGACTTCAGTTTCAGATCCCTTAGAATTACTCTCATCATGCACTTTTTGAATAGAACTAGTCTCTACGACTTCTTGTTGAGGTCCAGACTGCAAATCCCTACTCTCATCAATCCTCTGAGCCAACTCAGATTCTCCGGTCACATTATCTCTTAATCCCCCATGAGTAACAGGCTTCACATCTGTAACCTCATTCATCTTGTCTGATGCATCATCTTGTTCGTTGTGAAAATTGCCATCATGGCCAGTGTTTTGAGTTTCTTCCTCCTTTGATTGTTCATTCTGAACGGCAGAAGCTTCTACTTGCAGCTTTTCAACAGCTTGAGAACTTGCTTCAATTTTCTCCATTAACTCTTCATTTTCCATGGTCAAAGCAAGCTGGAGTTCATATACAACGCCTCTAACTAGCAAGTTCTCTAATGACCCGCGAAAAAGATTCAGACAATATAAAAATTGATAACAGCGTACTCTAATGAGTAACGTATTAGAACATTACTAGTATTGCTATATTAAAAGAAACATGGATTCTTCTAGTTTTAGATGGCAACAGCTAATATAGTAAGAGATTAATCGTGAAAGCTAGAGAAAGAGTGAAAAAAGTTCCAACTCATAATCACAGAGAGAGGAACACGTGGCCTTCAAAAATAGGCAACTTAATTGCCCAGTTCCTCATCTAATGTTGGTGTGACAGGATCAGGAATCAGAGAATCTAGAAAAGGAAGAAGAAAAACCCATCTCTAAAAATAAAAAATAAATAAATTCCATTTCAGAAGAACGAAAATACATGTATATCAAATCGTTTATCGCACAATTAAAAATAGAAAACTAAACATGAAGGTAAAAATAGTGAAAATAAGAAGGGAGAGCTTACAGATCCTGTGGGAATAGAGAAGCAGAGTTGTTGGGACGAGACGGGACGGAGGGAGGGGAAGAAGGAGAATAAGAAAGGAAGATGGAGGGGAGTTTATGCGTTTTGAAGAGAGTTTGTTGACTAGTTCGATGTAGTGGTGTCCTTTGCAATGGATTTTGTGGGCGTGTCCTTTATGTTTTTTTGCTGGGGTAGTGCTTGGTTTGAGTTGAAAGGTTGAACCGGCAGCAGGATTTTGACAATTCGTGTCCTTCGGACATAAGGTAAGCAGCGGGAAGTCCGTGGGGCAGGCATCAGCCAGCCTACCGTCTGCCCAAAATTATATATTTACCTTTTCTTTTTCGGGTCCGTCTAACATGGCCCAGGACCTCCATGGTCCTTCCTCGTTGTGCCTATAATGTTAGGAATGGGCAAATTCCTTAGAATTGCATCCGTGACCCGAGGCACGTAGGCGTGAAATTGTTGAATTACGTTGGCAGCCCGCAGGTTTAGCTTTTGCAAATAGTGTTAATGGGCTTAATGAAATGGTAGTGGGAATGTTAAGGTACAGTAATTTGGAAGGTGTGGCTTTGTTAGTTTGACATGGAGCGAGATTGAAACAGTTATAATTCACACATAATAATATTGACATGTACAAGAAAAAATGCTGAGGTAAAAATATAGGAATTTTGCTTGTAAATAATAAATAAATTTTTGTTTTGGTAATTTAATATTAGAATTAGTTGAATAATATTAGTATATCATATAACCAAAGATCCTATGTTTTGGACACACTATTAGTGGTAAATAATTAAAACTAAAAAGAGAAAAAAGAATTAAATACATTATGCAGTTATATGAAACATGTGTAGTAATAAAAGGCTAATAGACCTGGTACTATGACAATCAGGTTGGCACGAGTAACAAATAAGAAGATGACATACATATAATAAACCTGAAAGTTTAAACAGCTGGTTGAAATGACGTATTGTATCTTGTAATGTATAGGGCTTTATAATATAAAAAATATGAAAAGGAAGGGGCTTTATTCTTTTATTGTGTATTAATTATTATATTAGATGTTATTAATATAAAGTAAATGGTTTAAGCAAATATTAATTTGTTAAGTTTGGAAAAAAAGTGTCTAAGTAAATGTAAAATGGGATCTGTTAAAATTTAGCAAAATATTATAATTTTTATGAAATCAACAATCATGACATTCTGGATAGTATGACCTATGTATATATGTGTAGCTGGCTCAAAAAGGGAAGTGATTGTTAGAAACTTTTTTCATCAATGGCAAAAAATGTTGAGTGGATTGAAGAGGTTGTGGAGCTTCTCACATTGTGTATATGTAATATCTAAAACAAATTTGCAAATAGATTAAATAAATACGATAACTCTGAAATTTGCAAACTAAAATATTTTGAACAAGTTCAAGTATCCTGGGTTTTGAAATGATGTACCAGGGATCACTAGCTTGCAAACACAATGAATTTAAAAGTAGTTGAGTATTTGTCAAGTTGATATTTTGAATCGCACTAAATTCAAGACTTTCAACAACACATAAATGCATTGTAAAAATAGTAGATAACAATTTTAACAATTGTAATAATTAGGAAAAATGAAGTAAGTAACTGGAATAGAATAATTGTAATGTTAAGTATAGATAATACAAACCACATGGAATAATTATGTAGATATAGCATATATTTTCTCCCATTATTTTGTTAAGTTTGACCCCACTTTGTTATTTTAAAAAGACAAAATAAAAAAGTAATATACTTCACTCAATTTTATATTGATGTATTGTTTCCATCCTAATACTTGGATATATATGAAAGTTTGTGGATCCATAACTATGTATATATATGAAATCTGGAACATGTAATCTATCTATAATATTAATATTTCAGATCCGCACGATGAAATTTTGTGCATGGGTCGCAACAAGAATGATTTGAGTCCCACATTTTTGATAAGTAAAAGCTGTAATAATTTTGTGTAAGAAAATAAAACACTGATTATTTACAAGCTAAGAAAGCCTTTAATTGCGTAAGACTCATGGGATTACTAGCGTTTTAAAAATTATCAGGACTTTAAGAAGAGTTACCATTAAGATCTCTATAACTACCAGCATCTGTTAGTCCAATTGATAAGGCATTGTAATCATTTTAACACTAGTATCATTTGTATTCGTTGGAATTGGTGTCCAAAAAGAGCTACGAGGTACGAAAGCGTTTAATGAAGCTGCATAAGACCTATTGAATTGGGAAAAAAAAATTAGAAGATAGCGAAAGGATTACAAGTGTTTTTGTCCAATTATCTGGCCTTCTTAGAATAGTTACCTGCATATGGGTTTAGGCGACGACATCTAATAATTTTAGCAATGTGTCAATTGTATTTGTTGGTGTTGGTCCTAAAAAATTGATATTGGAAATGAAGCCCTTAATTAAGTTGAGTAAATCTTATGGAAGTAGGTAAAAAATGTGAGAATAAACTCATAGTACTAGCCTTTTCAAATAATTACAAGCTCCTTAAAATGTGTTGCAAAGTGTCAAGTAACCAGCATCGAGCAATGCAATTGAAGAGAAATTGTAATTATTTTGGCACAAATGGAATTTTTTTTGTTGGTATTGGACGTAAAAAAGGGCTATAGGGTAGTGGAAGAATTTCAGGAGTTGAATTAGAGTTATGAGATTGAAAAATAAAAAATGGACAAAGACCAACAGGAGTACTAGTTTGTCCTAATCTATACAGCTTTTGATGATGAATTACCAACGTACTATGTGACAATACCAGGACAGTAGGCCAATTTAAAGGGAATTGTAATAGGTCTAGGACTACTATCACTTTTAGTTGCCAGGATTGGGTGAAAAAAACGAGCTATAGGTTACGAAGACTTTTAATTAAGTTGAGAGTCCGACATATGAGATCGGAAAAATCTTTTTTTTAAGAGGCGTGAGGAGTACCGCTTTCTCATACAATTACTAGCATTTACGAAACTAGTTACCAGAATATATTTTGTCAAGTTACCAACAATAATCAGTCAAATTCAAGGGGAATTCTATTCATTTTGGCACTAGTGTCATGTTTTATTTATTTATTTTATTGGTCCCATAAAGGGCTATAGGGTATAATGGTAGGTTAGTAATTGTGAGCTCAATTTCAATGTGCACTCTAATCACCTTAGGGGTGATATCACTTTTGCCTTATACGCAAATAAGTGCTTATAAGTCATCCAAAGTCCCTAACTAATTTTGTAAACCAAGCATATTTTCTAATCGTCTTTAACAAGTTTCACCTTGATTTAATTTCCAAATCAAAGATAGCTTAAGAAGGAATTTTTGAGAAACAATTGGGAAAAATTTCTTAGGTTCTTTTGTTTACATAATTTTATTCAAACAATGTGTCAATGATGATTGGTAAAATTAATTATACTTTATTACAAATTGTATACAATATTTAAGTCGAATAAATAATTTGTCTAGATAATATAATGTGTGAAATAAATTTTTGCTTATACATTTGACTAAACTTTCAATTTGGAGTTGATATTAAATACTTGTAAATGACATATACAATTTAATGTGGTGGAAATGATTAAACTTGAAAACATATTTTTGTTAGTTAGTTGTTTTAAAGAATAATATTTGATATAGGACATTACAATTTTCATAAAACTTAAATGACTTAATTGCTACTTCGTTGAAACTTTGAAATGACAATTATTTTGAAATGAAACTCTAAAAAGATAAATTATAGTATATAGCCATCAATTATCACATCCCCTTATTAGAATTAATTAGTAAAGTGAATTTGAGTTGGCTTGCATGATAAAATTATTTTGCATTGTCACTGATTATATCGAAATAAAAATTTATTATTACTACTATAGAAAATATTTATTATAATAGTAAATAATATAATAAAACATAAAATTTATAAATTTTTTTATAGACAGTGGGTGTGTGAAAGTTAAATTCTTTTGTGTTTATGAGCATTTGGATGTCCAATTATGGGGAAAATCTAAAGTTTTTAGCACTCATGCTCTGGTCTTAGTGTGTGCGTATAGCCAGCGTATACAAGTGTAGAGGGTTCACGTGTGGGGTTTAAAAATTGGTCCATCATAATCAAGCCTATAAGGAGAAAACTTGCCCTCTACACGTGTTAAGGGCTCACGTGCGGGATTTAAAATTTTGGTCCATCGTAGGGAAGCATGGAATAAGAAAAGCCCCCCTTCACCCCCGAATTGGTTTCCCTCCCTGGAAGCAAAACTTTCCCCCCTTCCCCATCTTCCCCTTGCACTCCACTCGCCGCACCATAGATGAAACTCAAAGGCGTCCAGGAAATCCGTCATCACAAGAAAGAGGGACATTCAATCCCTAATACTAATAGTAATGCCTTCTTGAGAAAGAAAGAAAAAAAAAAATGCTCTCTCTCTCTATCTATCTCTCTCTCTCTCTCTCTCTCTCTCTCTCTCTCTCCTTCCTACGCAAGGGACGCAACAAACCTCACTATCTCTCGCTCTCTGTGTGGTGCTTGACTTCATTAAAGGTACACGAGCTTCACTTCGTTTCCATGCGCGCGATTCATATCGTATTGCTTGCCTTTCACCTATTTCATTTATGTAGCAGCATATGAATAACCCTTTTTATGTACCGATTCTCAAATTCATGAACAATATTAGCTGAAAACAAGAAAGTTTATCACAGGCTCTTGCGAATTCCTGTTTTTAACCATTAGTTTTGAATCCCCTCCACTTCTTCATCAATGCAAATAGTACTTTTCTTATTTGGGTGGCTTGGTTGGTTCCTTTTATTTGGTGTTCTCACTGATCAAGGTATAAATTTAACAACAGATTTATTGGATTGTCTCTCAACCTCCTTTCTAATTATTTGCCAGGACTAGGAATTTCTTATTTTGTTTCATTCTTTTGGTTCATGGTTGTGTTGCCAGTGATTTGAGGTTATTAGTTATTACTAATATTCCTGTTGAGAGGAGAATACGATTCGTTTATTATTATTTATTTACCAATCTCGTGAGTTCATCACTTTCATGTCTATTCCTTTAGATCGCTTTTCAATTTGTCTTCTGCCTTTTTCAATTTCATTTTTGTGGTGCGTGGTTGATGTTGGGGAAAACAATGTAGTATGAGTTTGCTTATGTGGCGAGTTCATGCGAGAATCTGATTTACCACCAATTTCGTGGCCTTTTGATTGCGGGCTTGTTTATGTCTTTGTTTTTGTTATGTTTTTTTTTTGTCTTGGCGGGGTTTTTCAATTTTAGAGTATGTTTAACTCAAGCTAGACTACTGGTTGAATGGCGAATGATAGGTGAATTTGGATTATGCGTTTGTGCCAGATTATTAATAGTTGCAATTGACGTGTGCTGTAATTTTTTTTTAATCACTGTTCCAGGGAATGAGTTGTGTTCACTAGCGAATTATTGTAGTTCTAGGTTCATGAATTTGATTGGTTTTTTGTTTTGGTCTTCGTTGATGTTGTGTTTGTAGGTCGTGTGGTTGACTTGTCTTGACATTCCTGCATACCACATGGCGTGAGGAAAAGGACATACCGCCCGTTCTGGACGTGGTATGTCATTCGATTGTACCCATAATTGGATTGGATTAAAGCCACATGTAGCAAAGTTTAGAAATTACACAATACTAAGAACTTTTGATATCTTATGTGTTGTCGCCATGTGTTGACACATTGCCAAATGTCTTAAATTATTAGTTGCATCCGTGAACACAAAGTCTTCAAGCTTAGGATCAGACAAGGACTTTGATCCTAATTCACTCACTGCGGTGAATGGCTACCCTATACAAATTTAAACTTTTGATTTGCAATACCTACTGAACACTTACATATCTAATTGAAATATGCGATTATAGATGAGCATTCATATAGTGATGACATGGTGGTGATCTACAAACTCGCCTATGTTCAGACCCTAAAAACGTAAATAACCAAAAGAAGAACAAATCTGAGCTTCACTCCGATAAAAAGATAAATAAATCGAGGACCGTGAGGAGCAAAGATAGAAAAGCAAAAAAGGACGTAACTCTTGAACAAAAAAGAAGAAATTCGGCAAGGTATGTATTAATCAAAGGTTTTTCGCTTTATCTTTGATATGAAGGTATTGTGCTTGATAGTTGGTATTGCAATGCATGTACACAGGCGTCTTCCTTAGTCGTTGCTCACCAAATCGGTTAGTAATGGTCTGGAAGTCCTTGTCACATGAGCAGTGAGAGACCGTAAAGGAGATGGGGTTTGGAGGCCTTCTCCATGTCAAATGTACATGACTTGCTAGGTCGAGTCTGGAAACTGGTGAAGTGCTTTGATATATGGTAGCGTGCATATATGCTAAAGGAGAGAGATTCACTCAGCCATCGTGATGTAGGCAACATGTTTGGCCTACCACAACATGGTATATATACTTTCCCTGTTGCTCACCCTTCGAACACCTTGTAGAAGCTAATTACCACGCGACCCATTAAGTTGCCTTAGTCATGTTTGAAGGAATGTTTATGTCTCATGCCGTGTTTCCAATTTATGTCTGATTTTAATCCATATTTTCTAACGGTATGGTGTCAAGCCTTTTTTTGTGTTTGCACGTGAAGATTCTTAATATTTTGTGTCAAATAGGATTTGAGGTTCCAATCCCCACGTGTAGCAAAGGGCAATGTTAAGGGAATTTAATCAAATAACGGATGTCCAGCTATGCCGCATTATTGCCCAAGGCCGAGTCGATTAGCATTTAGAAGAGCATTTATATTGTACGTGTTATCGTGTTTCTTGTGCCCAACCTAAAGATGGCCCTGCACAGCCTGTTGGGATTTATTATGGATATAGAGAACATACAAAAGTACAACTTGAGCTAGTTTGTGTTCAAGTGGCTTGTAAGGCACGTGAAATCTTACAAGAGCAAGCAATATAAGAGTAAGATACCAGGGATAGGTGGTTGCATCTTCTTGCTTAAGGTACAGTTGCAGGACTTGCTATAGTTTAGCAACACCTTGTTGCATAATTAGTTGATAAATACTTAGCTTTCATTGCCTAATTTCCTTTTATATTTTGTACGACTCGTCTTTTTGTCTCTGATAAAATAATTAATTGTGAGGAATCAGGCTTAATTTAAAATTTTGATAATTTGTATTATTGAAACAATATAAGGATTCACAAAAAAATTAAAAAAAAATAATAATTAAAAAAAATGAAAATTCATTTAATATTATTAAAAATTCAATATAATAATATTATAACTAGAGATATAGAATAAGACCTATAAGTGGTATAAAGACATTGAAAAATAATGATAAGATTAAATATATGTTTTTAACCCAGGAAGAATTCTTAGGTATCAATCGGGTACCAAAATGGTAATAATTGGTACCAAAGTGGTAATAACCACCAAAACATTGAGTTTAGTAAAAATAACGGATATTATCGATTCCAAATAATTTTTACTTGACAATTAAATAAATATAGATATTCCAAATTCTAGACAAGACAAATCGATCTGAAATAACACTTGCCTTACTTTCTCTCCAAGTTAAGGCAATTATAAAATGAAAAAGAAATAAAAAAATCACATTTGTTTCTCGAGGAGTTATAACTTACGTTTTCCTTTGTTCTTCTTTCTTCCTTCTTTGTTCTTTATTTTCCAAGCTTTCTCTTTGGGCAAAACTTCATCAAAACACCATAATCTCAAAGGATACTCATAGGTAAGCTTATAAACTTCTCTAATAACATTTTCTCTACATCAAAATCAATTGAAAATTTTATTTTTCCCTTGCTTTTGGTCCTAGTGCAGCACAAATAAGGGCTGGAATTTGGGGTTTTGAGGCTTGATAAATTAGGGAAAAAGCTCAAGGAAGGTAGGAAAAATCATCCTAGTCTCTTGCTTCATGATGTTTAGCTATTTTGCTAAGATAAGTGCTTGATTTTCTTGGTGTTATGATGCTGAAATCTTAACCAATTTAGGGTTTATGATTGTTAAGTTATGATGGAATTGTTTATGTTGAAATCAGAATTTTTCTAGCAACTACATGTGTTGGAATTGATAGGTATGGAAGAATACATCAAGAACAACTATTGTGAACTTGCTGAAAAATCTGAAACCAATTCTTAGAATCTATGATGGACTAAGTTGTGATGAGATTTTGTATACAAACAACCAGAATTTTATTTCAGAAATTTCAGAATTTATAAGTGCTTGGATTGTTATGAAATCTTGTGTATTAGAATTTCATGTGCTGGAATTTTTAGTGTGCTGAAATTTTACAGCACTAAATCTTGGTTTGCATGATATAAGAAGTGTTATAAGTGGGTATGTGCTAAAGTCTTATGTGCTGGAATTTTTCTTGCAATAATTCTTTAGTTGTTTTATCTTGCTATACATAATGATCAAGCTTAAAAAAAAATGGCAGCAAAGTTGGTTGTATCTCCAAAATTTAGGAGCAATTATTGTTCAAGAAAACTTGGGTCTTTCCCTTGAAATTTATAAGAATTTCGTCATGAAGAATTTTACAAGTTATGATGATATAAAATCTCATAAAAGTTTAATAATATTTTATATATCTCATAAGAATTAAGGAGATTTCAAGAGAATCTCAAGCAAGAGTATGAGATATAGAATTATTAGAAAGAGATTTCTCTAGAATCATAAGGTTCCCCTAAGCCAACATTAAAGATCTTTATAGAAAGGGAAATTTTAAGAAATAAGCCTTATGTAATGTTAATTGCTTAGTGGTAAGCTCATGGATTCACGTGTAGTATAGACGTGCTACGCCCTTAGAACTATATCAGTTGTAAACGTTGACCTTACATCGTTATGAGAAAGGGATGTACTTAGAAAGATAGCGAGGCTATTCAGATGAGATGTATAGACGACTCCATCTAGTGAACTATATCAGGTTGTAACGACGACGTTACATCGTTGAAGGACGATCCATAGAGAAGTATATTAGAAGAGTCCTATGGGTTCTACCATTAAGTTTAACATTTTCTAATAAGAAATTAGATCATAAGAAATAATGACACTAATTAATGAGACCATTACATAAACAACCACATATTACATTGCTTATTTTGCATTAAGTTGAATATCATTGAGTAACAGACTGGGTATTTTCCTATTGGAATCGTTGATTCTCATTCTGTGTGATGTATTTATATAGATGGCCTCAATCGTGTTCTTCCTAGAGATGCCTGATGTGTGCATGACGACCAGGAGCTAGGGTCATGGACTTGGTTGTGAGTTTAATCCGTATTTATGTACTTTTCGCTCGCCGTTGCTACTACTGTATGAGTCCTACTTTTATCAGTTGTCCCTTCCCTGCCTTTCCGTTGTATATGACTCACCCACCACAGCCACCATGGCCTCCAGATGCTTAGTCTGATCTTCAGAGGAGACATCTTCTAGTTCCTCACTCCTTCCTGGGGTAGCGGAGACTGGAGAGTAGCTCACGTGCCTAATGGGCACTACTCTCCACCCGCTTATCGATGTATGTGTTTAGTTGTTAGATGTCGTATGCTTAGAGTCCCTCACATTATCTGACTATCATGGCTCTTATGTTTGACCTTTTGACGAGCCGCTGACTGAGGGAGTTAGGTTTATCTTACAGTTGGCTGTATTTTGTTAGGCCCTAACCCAGATTAGGTGGTCACTGCGAGGACCAGGGTAGGGTTGTTCAAAGTAAATATGTAATTAGGTGTGAATGTATATACTATGCTTATATGACTTAACTGACTATGGACGTGATATAAAAATGTAAATTATCGTGTGACCGACTTCTTAGGATGAGTGCAAGGCTCATATTTATTACAACACCTACGCATAAAATTCCTATGAATGAGAAAGATAAAGTCTATAAAGTAGTTATGAGTAACAACTACTTACTTAATGTTATGACTCGAGCATAGCACTATAGTAGGATGGGTGTTACATTCTGCACTAACTTGTGGCTATTTGATATTGCTGGAGATTTTGTATTTCCATAGGCGGCCACTTGCACGACCATCAGACACAGAATGTCCGTTGATTCAATTTTGGGATGATGACATCCTGAAAAGCGATTCGGGAAGAGAAGATTAATGTGCTGGTAATTTGCAATAATCTATTGTGAAGATCTTGACTTTTGTGTCTAAGGTTGCACTTAACTTTAAATATATTACTATGAGATTAACTTAGTTTTAAAATTAATGCTCTGAATACTTAATCTGTTTGTAATGCATGCTAACCAAATACTTTCATAGGGGCTATTGTACCATGCAAAGGACAAGGGTGATCTTGTTGACCTAGTGTGGTTGAGAGACAATTTTCAAAAGGTATACTCCATGTTGTTTGGATTAATTGGATTCTCTATTTCTTTAGCTTCTATTTATTTTAGTATGTGCACATCGGGTTTTGTTTTCTGGGCACTTAATGTTTGAGTGAACATGTTAATGTAGTTGTTTTGAAACTTGGTTGCGAGAGCATCAGGATGTACAAGGCGCAAGAAGAAGTTGCTTTAGCCGCTAATCGTCTTATGTTGCCTTCAACTTCGACGATGCTCGTTGCAAGCAAAAGGGAATGGCAACTCCTCATCCAGAAATGTCAAGCTTAAGGGGGCTGCTGAAGTCTACAACAGGTGAACACAATGGATGAAGATGATAATATGAGAGTTGGTGATGGAGGACGTACTTGTCCTATTGTTCGGACCGATGAAGGACATGCTAGAACAAACACACTCAATGCCTTGTACGAGTATTGTATTAGGAAGCCACGTACTCTGAATCAAAACAAGAGTATGTTGCTAAGGTTGTACTGTATTTTTTGTATCATAGTGTACTTATCTACAACTAATGCACAATAATATTCTGTACTTGACTAACTACTTTGTTTTTCTGTTTAGGTGCTGGTATCAATATTTGGATACTTTTTGAATTGTGTTGACACGACGTATGGGCGGAGGCAGGAAACTTTGCAACAATGTATGCTGCACTATACCAAATAATTTTGTGCCATGGCCATATTAATTTGTGCTTTGATTAATTTTTTTTTAACACACTATCTTCACATGCTTAGGTTGTTAGTCTGGCTAGTGATGTTCAATGATACAGACATTGGCCCAAGTGCAAAGTCTCGTCGTCGCTTCGTACTTCATGGTGATTGCAACTTCATTTATAATATTTACATGAATATATGTTTGGAGATGGTGTATTATTATTAATTTCTCTAACTAGGATTCCATACAAGCCGAGCTGAATAACTTCATCAACGATAAGCATGTACCATGGGAAAAGTTACCCGCCTTTTTCCCTTAATCAGCCAAGTGTCTTGACCTCGATTTGGTAATCCCGCATTTCCGCCGCTCTATCATGTTTTTGTAAAGGTGAGCGTAGAACTAATGCAAACTATGTTGCGATGTAGATATTTGCACCTGTTTTGCATGGCCCGCATTGGTGGTGCTATGTGGTGGATTGGCACAAGAAGAAACTATATGTGCTGATTCTCTTACTCCAGGCACACGGGCAATATGGCCTCGTTGGATAAGCTGACGGTATGGATAATGTTACTAGTAGACTAGTAAGAGTCTTTGCACTGACAAAATTTTTGCATGTTGAAGGTTACTGATATTTTCATGTAGGCCAAGCAATTGAGGAAATATTGGCACTTCTTGATATTGAGTGGGACATTATTGATGCTCACCTAGAAATTGAGTATCCAAGGGTCCCAAAGCAACATAATGGGTGAGTTTGTTAACTATTTTATTCTACATATACGAATGCCCTTTGAATGTTCCCCTACTAGTCTGTCATGTTGATGTAATGTGGAACTGCATGCATGCTTGCATGTTTTTCATACAGCTATGATTGCGGTGTGCACACCATAAAATTTATGGAGATATGGGATGGTGGTGCAACCTACGAAGGAGATTATACCATGCCTCCATGTAGTGAGGTGCGTTAATTGTTAGTCTTGTATGTGTGTTGCGTGTGGACTACATCTTTTACTTTATTTGCTCTAAGTGTTAATGTATAATGGCTGCCGAGGTTGCTGCCATTCGTCGGGAGTTAT
This sequence comes from Dalbergia oliveri, assembly GCA_030441495.1. Taxonomy (NCBI): domain Eukaryota; kingdom Viridiplantae; phylum Streptophyta; class Magnoliopsida; order Fabales; family Fabaceae; genus Dalbergia; species Dalbergia oliveri. The sequence continues at coordinate 38,618,816 of JAMLFY010000006.1, forward strand.
TACTAAATTGGGTGTTGCATACCAAAAATCAGCAAAGAGACATTGTTTGCAAAGCAGCAAAAGTGGATGAGCTTACCGACCCTTCGCCATCTGTTATTTGTAGCCCATGCTATGAAAACAGGTCTCTCTATCGGGTTGAACCCCACAGCACTTCTTTATTTGACGTAGCCAATGAAGGGATGGGCAGCACTCAAGTTGATGACACAGGTTTTATGTGTATTTGTATACGTTATTGTGGTTAGTTATGTGGCTACCTAGGAACAACGTGTAAGCACCTACATTGGTTGTTGATGTTTGCAGATGTTGGTGAAAAACACACGAAAATGAATGGCAACCAACTGAAGAGATAACCAAGCCTACATCGAACATTGGAACACGGGTTAAGCAGAGATATCAAAGGAAACGAAACCGCTGCATCAACAAACCCCTTACACCACTACCCATTTAAGGCCACGGAAAAAAATGTAGACAAGGGTAAGCATTGGTGGAGTGTGCTACACACCACTACTTTTGGTCATTTTCCATCTCCCTACCTCTTTAATTCTTGCAGTGCCTCCCTCCCTTTTCTTTATCCTTCCCTCCTAGAGTAAGTTAAGCTACTTTTTGGGATCATCTGTAAAACCGTTTCTGCAAGTGATGAAATGATTGTTTATGTTTGATGCTGATTTAGCAAAATATTGACTGGAATGTGGCAACATGAGAATGTTTAGGGGTTGGTGTTGGTCTGCCAATATAGCATTAGCCAGAACGCATTCTCCTTGGAAGGTAGAGCCTCAATATGAATGGCGTGGCTAGTAAGTATTAACTTGTTTCATGGTTGGTGCTTTTTGCTTAGAGATTCTTTGATGAGGCCACGGAAAACTGAAATGAAGAAAGGGGATACTCTAGCATCCTTTGACGAGTAGCATCGATCATTAGTTGACATTATAGTCGATTTGGTATTTGTGTGAATCCTCTGATCTGGATGTTTTAAATTTTTTTGTGACATTTATTAATCTGTAGTGGTGTTTATATTGAATCCTAATTTTGCTATATCCATATACTTTCGTTTTAGTACTAGATTCAACCATAACTTTGAACATACATTTTATGCCATGGGTAACTTTAAATTTTCAAATCTTGTTAATTGATAGATGTTCCTGCAACTCATGTGGCACATAATTTTGCATGATCATTACATATGTAGGGCTAGACCCTATGCCACTAGTTCAGTTATGACTTGTCCTTGTTGGCATATGAAATCAGGTGGTTCAGTGGAGGCATTCGATTGAAGTTGCTGTGATGACTAAGGAGCATGGCCTGCATCAACTGGAGGAACTGAAATTGACGTCAGTGTAGCTGAGAAATTTAAAGCCTTAGGCTGCAAACAAAGCCCCTTGTAAGGACATGAGTTGGTTTCTCTTTATTTTGTTCAGTGTTAACTAGTAGTTAATGAAGCTAGAAATTTGATGCCATTGTGCTTGTCATGTGTGTTATTAGACAAATGGGTGCTGAGGCTACAACGAAGTTCTTCCAAAGGGACATGCTTTAACTTTTATGTTATATGTTATATTTATTTGCAGCTGACTTTTGCTTTGGTCCTGAATTCTTGTTACTTGTTGCTGCCTTAAAATGGGTAGCTAATTGTTTTGGGGTAATTCTAAAACAACTTTTATTTGTCAACTCAGCACACGACATTGTTTGTGGAGATCAGATATTGAGTTGAGGGTGCACCAGCCAAGCCAATGTTGGACGTAAGTAGGTGAGCGCCACAAACAATTTTCAGTTGTTATCATACAAGAATATTTAAGTGAGATATATCTTCTTTATTTGTGGTATTGAACAAAGTTTAGGGGTCGAAGGTATAATATAATTTAGTTTTCTACGCGTGCGTGTTTTACTTATAAATTTGTGTATCCAGTTAGTTCATTTGTAATTTCATTTACAACCTATACTCATATACAATGTAGATGCCAAATGGAGAAGTCTTTTATTTTCATGTTAATGTGTGTGTGAATATATTCACACACTTGCTGTGTATTAAACTTTAATAGAGGTATATGTCATGTATAATTGAATTACCAAGTGATGGTGTTGTTCCCTTCTAAGCCTTTGTTTTAAATGGAAATTTAAACAAAGTGACCCTTGTTCAAGAGGATTGGAGCATAGATTTGGCAAAAAAATTGGTTGATGTAATTTGTGTCTTATGGGAGTGGGAAAATAATTTTGAAACCTGTACGATTAATTGCGCTATCTTAAAATAATCACCACCTTCAAAACGATTTACCATTGACTCAGGCAAAATTGCTAGCATCAGACTTCTCCAATTCTAGGAGAATTGTAATCAGTTTACCACAAGTGTGTCCTGATCTGCGGACTTCATCCTAAAAAAGGGCTACATGCTAATGAAGCCTTTAATTAAGGTGAGTAAGACCTATTGGAGTGGAAAAATTGGGTTTGAGTAGACTAGCAGAATTAGTAGCATTATTAAACATATTCCCGTCTTTCAAATGAGTTAACAGGAACATATAATCTAGCGTTTCTGTGTGTGATACACGAGTCACGAGTGATGCATGCAACAATAACTCGTAACAGTCCCAATGAAGGGGAATTGAACTAATTTTTGCACTTGTGTCATTTGTATATGTTGGTCTTGGCGCTAAAAAAAGGAACATGGTAATGAAGACTTTAAGGGATTTGAGCAAGACTTATGGGAGTGGGAATATTTCTGTGTATCTCCTTATAGAATTACTAGCATTATTCAACAAATAGCAGTGTATTTCAAATAATTTACCAGCGATTTCATGCAAATTACCAGCTCCTAACAGTCCAAATCAAGGGGACTTCTGATCATTTTAGCACTAGTATCACATGTATTTGTTTCTCTTGGTCCTAGGAAAGGGATACATACTAATGAAGGGTTTAATTAAGTTGAGTAAGATGTGTTTACAGGTGGGGAAAGTTTTTTGGAGGCCTGAGAGACGCGCTGTTGTAAATAATTACCTACTTCTTTAGCGGAGTACCATCTATACATGCCATAGTGCCACCTCCAACAGTCCAAATTAGGATGTCTGATCATTTTTGTACTAGTATCACTTGTATTTGGTTCTTCGTTGACAAAAGGGACACATACCAGCGAATAATGGCGAAGTACCAGCATTTGACTGTCAAATTAATGGGGAATTGTAATAATTTAACCACTACTTTCATGTGTTTTATATTGGTGTTTGACCTAAAAAGGGATATAATGCTAATGTAAGCTTTAATTAACATGAGTAAGTCTTATGGGAGTGGAAAATAATTTTTCAACAGACCTGCTACAATTACTATCATGGCCTAAAAAATACCAACGTCTGCAAAAGAAAATACCTGTGAATCAAGCTCAATTACCAACGTGTCATAGTCAAATTAAAAGGGAATTGTAATAATTTTAGCACTAGTGTCATTTTTTTATTGGTGTTTCACCTAAATAAGGGATGAAATGCTAATGTAGGCTTTAATTAACATGAGTAAGCCAGATGGGAGTGCAACATTATTTTTTCAACACACCTGTAGAATTACTATCATGGCCCTAAAAATACCAGCACCTTAAAAAGAAATTACCAAATCACCTAACTTACAGCGTTTACAGTCAAATTGAAGGGGAATTGTACTAATTGCAGCACAACTGTCGTTTATTTTTATTGCTATTTCTCCTAAAATAGGGATAAAATGGTAATGCAAGGTCTAATTAACATGAATAAGCCTTATGGGAGTGGAATTTAACAATTTTCAACAGACCTGCTACAATTACTATCCTCGCCTAAACAATACAGCGCCTTGAAAATAAAATACCCCCTAATCGAGCTCGATTACCAATATTTGACAGTCAAATTGAAGAGGAGTTGTGATAATTGTAGCACTACTGCGTTTATTTTTTGTGGTGTTTCTCCTAAAAAAGGGATAAAATGCTAATGTAGGCTTCAAGTGACATGAGTAAGCCTTATGCAATTAAGAAGTTTTTTTTTTCAACACACCTTAGAATTACTATCCAAAAACCCAAAAAATACCAGCGCCTTCATAGAAATTACTAGTCAATTGTTCTCAATTACCAGCATTTGAGAGGCAAAATGAAGGGGAATTGTAATAATTCTAGCACAACTTTTTCCTATTTTTATTGGTGTTTCTCCTAAAAAAAGGATGAAATGCTAATGTAGTCTTCACTTAACATGAGTAAGCCTTATGGGAGTGGAACTTTTTTTTCCAACATACGTGTACAATTACAATCGTCGCCGCAAAAATAACGCGCCATCAAAAGAAAATTACCAGTAACAATGAATTACTAGCTTCTGGAAGTCAAATTCAATCGTGAACTCCAAAATACCAGCACCTTCAAAGTAAGATACCAATGGCAGCATGTTACAAGCACTTGGCTTAATTCAGGGGACCTGAAAAATGTTACCATAAGTGGCCTTGGTATTTATTGCTGTTGGTCCTATAAAAGGGCTATGGAGAATGAAGCCTTTGTTATATGTAGGAATACCTATGGGAGTTATATATATTTTTTTAGAGACCCTATGATTTGTTGCGTTTCCTAAAATTATCAGCATCGTCACAAGTGATACCAGGATATATGTCCAAATACCAACTGCTAACACTCCAATTGAAGGGGAATTGTAATAATTTTAGCACTATGTTACTTGTGTTTGTTGGTCTTGGCCCTAAAAAGGGAACATGGTAATGAAGACTTCAAGGGATTTGAGTAAGACTTAGGAGTGGGAATATTTGTGTGTCAGTCCTTATAGACATTGAGGGATTATTCAATTAATACCAAGCGTCTTTGAAATCATTTACCAGCTATTAAAGTAAATTACCAGCCCCTAACAGTCCAAATGAGGGGACTTGTAATAATTTTACCACTACTATCATTTGTATTTGCTTCTCTTGGTCATAGAAAAGCGATACATTCTTATGAAGGCCCTAGAGTGCGAGCGCTTTTATATAATTACAAGCCTTTTTAAGCCAGATTAGTAGGTAGAAATGCCATACTACCAACTGCTAACATGAAAGTGGGGGAATTCTAATCATCTTAGCACTCGTATCACTATGTATTTGTTGGTCCTCATCTTTATAAAAGGGCCACATACTAAGAATGGCTTTACTTTTGTTGAGTCAGGAATTACGGAGTTGGGGAATTTTTTTTTTTTGAGGCCTTGGAAGATCACTCGCATTTTTGTATGCTTACCTTCTTTCACATGGGTTAGCAGCTATATATCCTATATTTTCAACTCCTACCAGCCCAAATCAAGGCGAATTGTACTCATTTACCATTGGTTGGAGTTGGTCCTAAACAAGGGCTACATGCTACTGAAGCTTAAATTAAGTTGAGTAGGCCTTATAAAGCGAGAACAAAAATTTGCAGAAACCTCAGGATTACCAGTTTTAATTTGTAGTATTTTCATAACGATCATCACCCTACTCAATTACTCGAGTGAGTGTGGCACTCCCAAACTTCTATTATCACTCCTAATTATAGTGGTTTTTAATTGATTTCCGTATAATATCCCTAGTAATAAAATTAGTAATAAATAATTTTTTTACTATAAACTTTTACGCCTAAATATTGCCTACTCTATTTTAAAATTGGTAAGTTAAAAAATGTTAATTTTTTTAATGTTAATTAGCATAATTATAAAGTTTAGTTTGAAATATGAGAGACGCACTATATAAAAGTGAAACAAAATTTGTAACTCCTAATTAAGGATAATTTTGGAATGAATATAGGCATTAAATATGGAGCGACAATCAATGTTTAGGAGCTCGCATCTAATTACAGGATATAGTGGTCGTTACTAGCGGCGGCCACTCCTTAAAGGGGAAAAACATGTTTTTAAGCGACCTAGAGGAATACTAACTTTTTGAAAAAAAATACCAGTGCCTCGTCAATGAATTATCAGTATATAATGCCAATCTACCCAACCCAAAAATAGGAACCACTTAAATTGTGTACACAATCCGCCTCAAACCCGCTCTGTACAGTGGGCGCCAATAGACATGGGACTGGAATTTGGTGGGACACAAGAGAAAAGGGGCTTTTATGAGTTCAATTTATGGTAGGGCATTATAGTCAAGTGACAATTCACTGGCCCCGACACATAAATCGTGCTCTAAAAGGTCCCATTTCAATTGGGAAGTATGAAGATTATGTACTTTGTGATGTGGTGCCTATGGAGGCAAGCCATATGTTGTTGGGAAGGCCTTGGCAATATGACAAGAAGGCCAGCCATGATGGGTTCTCAAATAAGTTTACTTTCATGTATTAAGACTGAAAGGTCATACTTTCTCCCTTATCTCCAAAGCAAGTTAGTGAGGATCAAATAAAAATGAGAGAAAGAGAGAACAAGAAAGAAAGGAAAAGAGAGTGAAAAGGAGATTGGGAAAAAGAGTGAAGAAAAATTTTAAAAAAAAATCATGAGAAAAAGTGTGCAAAACCGAGTGGAAAAAGAGAGTAAAGAGAGCTTTTTTGTCAAGTGTTTCACTCTTTTGTGTGCCACTCATCTCTTTTCTTCTGCATCTCTTTTCTCTCAATTTTATTTGATCCTCACACACCTCTCTAGGAGATAAAGGTTTCAGTACAATTTTCCTCCCATTATGCATGAAAGAAATCTTGTTTGTGAATCCATCATGAACAGCTTTGGTGTCATATTGCCACGGCCTCCCTAAGAGAATATGGCTTGCCTCCATTGGAACCACATCACATATCACTTTGTCATTGTATTGTCTCATGGAAATGTGCAGCTCCACTTATTTGCTCATGGTCATCTCTCCATCTTCACTAAGCCATTGGAGTTTGTATGGCCTAGGATGTGGCTTGTTCTCCAAATTTAATTTGGACACCAATCTGAGCTGGCCACATTGGTGCAACTCCCTCCATCCACAATCAAAGAACATAGTTTCCCATTGATTGAACACCTAGAGTGAAAAATGTTCTCTCTTTGGGAATCATCAAGTGCTTGCATTGACTTCCAAGCAACCTCCTAATCATCAATAAATGTCCTTCTTTGGCCTCCATAATGATCTCCTCATCTACCTCTTCCTCTTCCTCCCTTCACCAGCTGAAGATTCACTAGTAATTTCTCCATTCTCCTTAAGTAACATAGTCTTCTTGGTTGGACACGTTGAAGCTATGTGACCTCTCCTAAACACTTGAAGCATTTTATCTCACTACTCATTTTTTTAGGGGTCTCATTGGACTTGAATTGAGTCCTTTGAGGTGTAGCCATGGTATTGTTTGAACAAGCACCTCCCTCCTTCTTATTTTTTTCATTCCAATTTGAAGAATTGAAATTAGAAGAACTCCTTCTCATGGTACCTTTTCTCTTAAGTTGCGCTCACTTTGGTAGCTTGATGTACCAAGTCTTCCAACTCCACATAATTTTGTAGCTCAACCATATCTCTAATGTCATTATTCAGCCCATTGAAAAAGCCTGCCATAGTAGCCTCCCTATCTTCATTCACATTGGTTCTAATCAAAGACACCTCCATCTCCTTGTAATATTCATCAACACTCCTATTACCTTCCGTGAGTCTTTGAAGCTTGTTATGAAGGTCCCTATGATAATAGGAAGGAACAATCTCCTTCTCATCAACCTCTTCATTTCAATCCAAGTATCCACCAAAGGTTCTTCATATCTAAGTCGCTCCTTTTGCAATTGGTTCCACCAAATAAGAGCATAATCCGTTAACTCCATGGCTGCCACCTTTACTTTCTTTTCTTCATTGTAATTGTGGCATGAGAACAACTGCCAATCTTCATCTCCTACTCAAGATAAGCCTTTGGATCACTCTTCCCTTTGAAAGGTGGGATGTTAAGCTTCACCCCTCAATTCGGTCCTTTTTAGCATCACCTTCATTATCTCTTCTCCTCCTTCCATCAATCCTCCTTCTACCTCCATCATCATCACAATGTTCTTAATTTTCTAACCGCTCAACTCTCATATAACTCCTCTGTATGCTCCCTCATCATCCGTTGCATTTGAGCTGTAATAGCCTCAACTAACAACCTATTGTTTCCCTGAGGATGGGGTACCATCATTGCCTATCCCCATAATGCAAGTAAAAAAAAAAATGAAAGCAATAGGACCTCACCACACTTCTCACGTGTTTGCACTCTTAGAGATGTATCACTCGTGTTTTATTGCTCTCAAATAGGCTTTTGTGTAAAGTTCTCTCTTGCCTTTTACGCTCAAGTGCTCTTGTAGGCTCTTAAATGGAGTCACAGGTCAATTCAAACAGAATCCAACAACTCCAATATTAAATCACAAAACAACAAGAGGTCAAACAAAGAAAACTCTAAGACAACTTTTAAGACCCGAAAGAGACAAGCAAGAAAAGCTAAATAAGGATAAACACACTCAAATCAGAGGCCAAACAAGACAAGAACAAGCTAAAGGTTTGAAATACAAAATAAACAAGCCACTGTTCTGACTTTTTTTTTAAATTCTTTTTTTAATTCTGTTTTTTAATCTGTCTTGATGATTGTAGATGAACAGACCAAATGGAATCACCTCAAAATAAGTACATTTTTAACAAGTAACCATGAAACTAACAAAGCCTTGAAGGATTAAAATGAAACAATTCCCAAGAACATCAAAAATCATGATGAACATCTGCACTTTTTCTTTTTTCTTTTTCACTGATCCAATGTAACATCAAACAAAGACAAAAATGGAAACTAAGCAAAAAAGATGAATTAAACAAGGACTCAAAAACAAATTCGCAGGTTGCACTAGTCTAAACTCGTAAAAAATCGCTGTATCTTAAGCTAGAAATTTCAGATTGCGAGATTTCAAAACGAGATGAAAACTCAGACTCTAAAATTCAAAATGACCCAAGAAACACCGAAATATGATACGTAAAACTCCAGATATGAACCAAATAAACTGACCAATTCTGGAGAATTGGAATTCGAGTTTTGATTACCAAATGTTACATTCCAGAGAGAAAGATAAGGAATGAAATTGGTTGCAGGCGCCACAATCAAGAATGATTGATAAGCCAAGTGAGATCGCCAAAAGAGTAATTGGATACTCTTGATAAGACCTAGGGTTCCAAGCAAGAACCAAAGAGACACTCTTACCAAAAAGGTATTCTGACTGAATTTGCCAAAAATTCCCCTCCAAAAGGTGTTTACAATGTTTATAAACTAGAGTAAAAGTTCAGCAAGCGGGTTGTAATACTTAGCCCATGATTAAAATCTAAATTAAATAAAATTATGAAATTAACAAGTGATGGCCTGTACAAAATTCACAAGCCCAATTACATTATTACAAACTTTATTTAGTAACATAAAAGGTTAAAAAGATGGTGGAGTTCATATAGCATCAGGGTCTTTAAGTGGGATGATGCAATGCACCATTTTGGGCTTCAAGTCTTCCAAATTAGGGGCAGCCTCAAGAATTGTTGCTACAACTTGTTGCAATACCTCCTTTTGTTTGTAGCCCTTGACTTGTCATAGGTCCCCAAGTCCTTGAAGTGACTTGTTGTCCTTGTCATAGGCGTGTCCTCATCATATGAACATCGACCAAATTAGACACCTCAATATCTATATATCATCAACCAATACAACCAAAAATATCAAGGTAAATCAGTAATTAAATTGTAGAAATATATTTGAAACAAAAAAAAGGTACAAAAAGCCTTCCTTGTGAAGCTTGAAGACTTCCAACTCACAAGGATCTTCCAAATGATTTTTTCTCACTTCAAGGCCTTCCAAATAGATTTAAACCCTTTCATAAATATTGGGGTATGATCCCTTAAGGTGGAGAGTGGAGGTGATTCAAAATTCCAATCTGTTGGTTTTGTAGGTTATGATAAATATAACAAGTTTTGTAAAGAAATCCTGGTGTTTTAGTGACTTTGAGCTAGGGTTTTGGGGATTTTGAAGCAAAGATGAAGGTTTGAGAGCAAGAACAATGGAGGTCTATGTTTCTAAGCTTCTTGGCTGAAAATGGTGATGATGGAGAGATAAGGTTGGTTGTGTTGTGTTTATCCTGAAGTTCGGTGGTAGTATTTATCTAGTTTCAAGCTTTTCTTTCTTTCTTTTTGAAAATAAAATGAATGAATGGCGAGGATTGATTCCTTGTTCAAAGAATGACTCATGACCATCCACTTGGCTGAGATAAGTGGCTCACTTTAACTTGGTGAGCAAGTAGCTTTTTTGGTGTTAAAATCGCATACGAAATTCCACCGAATGGATAAGATATTGGCCCCAGGTAAAATAATAATAAATAAAAGGCCAAGAATGAAACTTGCTTTTGAAGTTTTAATCCTTGCCATCTACTTGGCAAGATGTGATTGGTAGAGGTTACTTGCAGCAAGTAACTTTTACAATACTAAAAACCGCACATTAAAACTTTACCCAACGGCAAACGCGTACCTTGGAAATTAGAATATTACCTGAGATTAACCTTGGATATAATACTCTATCCCAATCCTTGTCTTATCTTCCCTTGGTCCAAGGTTTCTCAAATTCCGATTCTAAGGCTACTATTGTGCTTATAGGCCTTAAAGTTAATATTCACACTTTAGCCTGAAATCACTATTCATACACAGGTTGAATTTTTTTTTCAACACATCCATTGGGCCATCCTCATCATTGCTACGTCTGTCGAATTTTTAAAATTTTGACTAATAAAGTTCAAATAAATTTTTAAATAATTTTTGGATGTTACATATGCCACCCTGAACCCGTCATTATCACCACTGCAGAGCACCACATTGGTCACTAGTAGCATTCGGCACCTCGAGCGGCCGTCTCAAACCTAGCAGAGGTAGTAATGAGCACATTAGAGTTGGGCGAGTCAGCGGGAGCACAGTCATGCATGGCTGGCTCAAGCAGAGGTTAGGTGGGCGCCATTAGCCGAGGGCCACCTCCCAAGCGCCCTTTTCCAGACCCTATTGTCGCCCAACCCAGAAGTGAAGAAGACAACGAGTTAGAGGGGCAGAGTTTCATGTAAGCCAATTGGCTACCCCCATCCTGAGACATATAGAAACACCACAAGGGCCAAAGCCTAAGAGGCTTATCCACATGCTACGGATGCGATTCAGAAGAGGCACCAGAAAAAGGATTGCCCACTACTTTATGAAATGGAAAGTCAAAGGCTAGAGCAACCCTATGCCTCGGTACAACCCCCAACCTGGGTTGGGAATGACATGGCCACCTTAAGCTGATGAAGGTTCTCATATAGTGACTAAGAGCCAGTAGGTAAATCACAATTGAAATATAAACCATGCATATAGGCACCTAGGAGGAATGACAATTGGTTTTGATATGTTAAGCTATTTTATGTAACCTTGATGCTATGATCATCATGTATATCATGTTTTTAAAGTGCATTGTTGCATGACTTATGTTTGGAATTGTGCTTCTACATGATGTGAGTATAGTATGTGTGTATAATAGGTCAACAGCGTGATGTAGATTGTTAGACACGTTTTGAATACATACCCATTGTGAGTTGTTGTGTGTGTTGATTGCATCAAAATGCTTTTCACTACCTTCTATATTTTTCTCTCCCAACTACATGCATGGAGTGAATGTGTTGCAAGTTAAAATATTTTTTGTTCATGGTTAGAATTAACACGAATTATTAGAAGCCTTATCAACACATGAATGATTGATTTGTCATGAATGATACATCTATGTTAGTTAAGCATATGGTTTCATGCATGTGCATGCTCATTTTATTATGCCTTCTTGAGTAATAGAGTAGGATAGCCTCCATTGATGCATCTATAACCTTAGAGGCTCATGTCTACCAACATCAAGTTTCCAAATGCTGTCATGTTGCTATGTTTTATAAGCTTGACATGTGATTAGGTGATGGTGTTGTACCTTTGCAAAATGGTTTTTATGAACACTTCAAGTTTTTGGAAAATGTTTTGCAAGATTCTAGATGGAAGATTTCCTCAAAGAGGTTTTTTATAACATTACATTACCCTGATTAGTTTTTTTTGGAGAAAAAAGAGAAACTAGAAACATGTTTTACCTACGAAAACTTGAAATTCTTAAATGTTTTATGCCCCTAAATAGTTTTGTTTTTAACAAAGGTGTTTTACTTGATCTAGAGCTCAAATGCTAATGTGGGTTGCATTTTCTTTTGATAAAGTAATAAGAGACATGTTGGATTATGTGACCATTATGCTTGTTTGGTTGATCTATGTGATGGTTATCGCCTTAGCTTTTAATAGACTCCTCTAAAATGCATATGAAATATGCCAACTTATCCCATGGAGTGGCTCTCTTACCCAAGATCGTATTTTAATTAGGTTTTCAAAATGATTTTTGTCTAAAATGTATGGTAGCATGGTTGATAGATGTTTCAGTGATGTGTGTTGAGTGTTACACTTATGCACCCTAGGAGTATAGGCATGTGGTTGATTGACATCACATTGATTGCTGAAATATGTTAGTTAAGAATCATGCTTTTGAATGCCATGTTTGTTTCTCACATTTTCCTATGTGCACGAATAGGGTATAGGAACCAAGGACTATAGGTCCTTGTGGTACTAGTCAATGTCAAAAATAAGAGAAGGAGATCCAGAGTAAGAATGAAAGTGACACCTAGCACCTTTTATTATCGAGAGCTCACGTGCGTACGAGGCGTGGGAGCCTAGTTATCTTAACAAAGGGCTATCCATGGAGGCTGTCCTTGGAGGTGAAATTGCCTAGTGTAAGTGTGATGATAGGGGCCTTATTACCTCAATGGAAAGGGCTATCCATGGAGACGGAGCTCTAGGTGTGACAATTGGTATCTTTAGCCAGAGTGACAAAGCAGCTGGCCTTTAACACAGCACTATCTCCAGAGTATTAGCTAATATGGTCATAGTATCATGTTAGAATGTTCCAGCCATGCATGCCAATTCTTTAAACCCCATGTAGTTTAAGTGAGTTCCCCAACCCATGAAATCTGACATAATTTCATTTAGTGAGTTCCCCACCCCTATAAATACCCCCAACTCGGGTTCCACCCCATTTTCATCTAAAACCTTGATCTCCAAACACATTTTCTTCCTTTTCTTTCAATCCTACTCAAATCCATCCTCGCTCAAGCTTCAAGGTCTGTGTTTGTTGTTGGTTTATGTCAGATTTCTATCTTCTTCCTTCCCTAGGTTATGGGTATCAAGTGTTCTTAATTGTTGTCAAGTGGAATGTCCCCCTAATGTTGTTAAAGTTGTTTTAAAGTTGTCTAGAGATTGTTAGAGATTAATCATGGGTATATGTTGCTCTATGGTAGTTGTTGGTGCCATTCCAAGCTCTCAATGTCAAGTTGGTGGTGCCCACACGCTCCTGTCCCAAACGGTGGGTGGATTCAAACTCATGACCTTATTTTTAGTCATTATAAGTATGTTTTATGCATGATGATTGTTAAGCATGAAATTAGAGATAGAGATATATATATATATATGGAGATGAATTTACAAGTAGAGATGTGATACAAATGTGATTTTGCAAACATGCACAGTTTGAAAGAGTTATGAATCTCTTGATTTTAGCATAAAAATGTGTTTTAGAAAACCATGGGACCATGATTTGGAATGTTGTGTGCCATGAAAGTGTTATATATGTTCAAGAAACAATTTTGGAAAAATATGTATTTTTGCAAGCCTATCAAAAGCTGACAACTATGCTTTATGGTTTTAAGATATTACCAAGTTTACTATACTTAGAATTTCCTACTATGTTTTTAGAGTACAGAGTATATGGTTTAGCTTTTGAAGTAAGATTTCAAGTTTTCATCATTATGAACCCCTTTATTTTGAAGTATGATATTAGACTTATCAAAGATATGAAAATATGCTACTTTGAGAAATGAATTTAAAACTTCAGCTTTATAGTACAAAGAAGTATGTAATTTCAATATGATTCATAGTAATTGCCAGATACATACTTCTGGGCTTGAAATTGAAATGCCTACAAGCTGGTGATCCTTTGGGCATGATTTCACACCACGGTTATGCCAAACTCAGATTGTTAGAGTTATATGAGTCCAAAGCTCTCAAAGTACTAAGAGTTTTTTAAGAGTTTTCATATCTAAATGGATTTTGTCAAACTAGTTTAGATGGTAGATATAGAGAAACAAATAGTTAGTTAATGGCTGGAAGAGATCGTTAACCTTGGTACCAAGTTGCAGCTAGAGGACAATATCGTTCCAAAGATCAGAGAAAACGGGACCTAGTTAGGTGCCCAAAGATTGTCCACAAGGGACATGGTCGCCAGGGACCACTAGAGAAATACAAAGATAACCTAGAGAAATAGATATAGAAATTGTTATTATTATGTATATATTTATCATGTTCGGAGTATTATTTCTAGGCTCACTGCACCTAGTTAAAATGATTTCATGATTGATTAGGAATTTAGAATTGCTTGCCTATGAACTTGTGGAACGAAAACTGTTTTCTTAGCTAGCTATGTATGTAAATATTAAATGGTTTATGATTGCTGCATGTATATTGCATTATGTATATTCTTATGTGAGTGATGGGTGAGAATCCACCATTGAGTCCATTGATTCACCCCTCTCCCTTCCTCCTTACAGTTGTAGGTACAAATATTGTTTTGCCTTCAATTCAATAGACAACCTGTTCTTAGTGGTGAGCATTACTTTGAATTAAGGCGTAGTTTAGATTCATGTTAGCATTACTGATGTGAACCAAGGAAGGTTTACAAGCTTGCAAGACAAAGCCAAAGAGGAAGAGGCATTGAAGGGAATTGGAGCACCCATGACAAGGTCCAAGACTAATAGAATGAAGCAAGCTTTGGGAGGCTTAATAATGGAGCTCAAGGAAAAGAGGATCAACGCACAATGGAGCAGAAACTAAATGGATCACATTCCTTCAGCTTGAAAGTGAAATTGAGCCAACATGAAGACATAATTGTGAAGGCCCAATCTACATGATCAAATATGCATTCATGGGCTACAAGTGACCCATTTAGTGGGGTAAGAATATTGGGGCTTAGTGAAAAATAAATAAGTCTAGTTTTTATTATTTTCTTTGTATTTTTCGTATGTATTTTTGGGTGAATTTTTTGAAGTAGGTTTTTAATGTCTTTTGAGAGTTCCTAAGTTATTATTAGGATTAGTGGACTCATATGACTGCACTAGTGGAAAATAAATGTAACATGCATGAATGCATGGTAGTGGTGCAGAATTAATAGGTAGTGCAGCCTTAGTGGAGTCTTAGTGGATATTAAATGCTTAGTGGAAGTGTAGTGAAGGTTTAGTGTTTCAGTCCTCCACTAAGCCATAAATAGGAGAACTCTTGTATTGCAAACACAAGTTGAATTTGAATGAAATCTGAGTTTCCTCTATTGTTAGAGCTTCCCTTGTGTTCTTGGCCAAAGAAATCTGATCTTATCAAGGCAATTTGTGGCGATCAAAATCTTCATGACTTATCACTCACCTTCTCATCTTTCTTGAGTGTGGCATCAATATCCTTCTCTAAAACTGAATTTCAAGGCGATTTGTTTCCAAGTTTTATTATCATTTGGTATTTAGAGCTTTGGCTCCTTGATTTTTAGGTTTGTGTTTTTCCTTACCAATTCAAAAAAAAAGAAGCTGGGCAGATTAAAAAAAAATTATGAAATTTCTGGGCAGATTCAAAAAAAAAAAATGGAAGATTGGTGAATTAAAAGGAGTCAATATTCTTCTTGTGAAATCTGAGTTCAAAGATATTCCTTTCATTGCTCTTGATCTTTGTTGAATTTCTTGTTTCTATTGTTTATGTCTCATGTTCTATTGATATTTTCTTGTTGGTTTCTTGCTCACTTCATTGTCTACTTGTTGTCTTGACAAAAATCATTGATAAGGTTCTTTTCTTAAGAGCTTATAAAGGAAGTTGAGTGGTAAAAGGCAAGAGTGAACATTACACAAAAGCCTATTTGAGTGCAAAACACGAGTGGATAAAATTTAAGAGTACAAACACATGAGTAGAGTGGTGAGGTCCTTCTAACATTTCATTTGTAATTTTCCTTGTCATATATTTTTTTGTTGAAGCATGAGTGGGGAAGAATCACTTAATTCCCTAGGCAAGGTCTTAATAGACTTCAAATGGAGACACTTACTCAACACTTTGAGAGAATGCTTCAAAGACAGCTTGAAGGTTTACATGAAAGGATGGACTGACTTGAAAAAGGAAGAGTTTCCAACCATGGGGGCAATTCTGATCATGAAAAATCTCATCAAGAAAGTGACCTATTCTATGATTCCCAAGAGAAAGAAGAGAAAGAAGGAGGCGTGAAGGAGGAGAAGGCATGAGAGAGTGACGTAGAGACCATAGACGTGATGATGATCTAGGAGGTGTGAAAGTCAAGGTACCTTCCTTCCAAAGGAGGAATGATCCCAAAACATACCTTCAATGGGAGATGAAAATAGAACAAATCTTCTCATGCCACAATTACAATGATGCAAAGAAAGTGAAGGTGGCTGCCCTTGAGTTCATTGATTGTGCCTTAATTTGGTGGGATCAAGTGCAAAAAGAAAGAAGGAGATATGGAGACCATCCTATCAACACTTGGAATGAAATGAAGACTTTGATGAGAAGGAGATTTGTGCCTTCCCACTACCATAGGGAATTGCACAACAAATTGCAAAGACTCACCCAAGGAAGTAGGAGTGGATAAGTATTACAAGGAGAATCTTGGCTTTGATTAGGGCCAATATTGTGGAGGATAGGGAAGCAACCAAGGCTTGGTTTCTCCATGGCCTAACTGAGATATTGGAGATATTGTGATATGATCCAAACTCCATGAATCACCTGACGCCTCCAAATTTTTACTATCGTTAGAAATTACCGAATTACTCTAGGTAATTCTTACATAAAATTTGAGACCAAACAATCCTCAATAAAGGAATATAACATTAGAAAAGAGGTTATGAGCGATTCCTGCAAGAGTTGCAAGCCCCGAATTTCTGTACGTGTAAAATGACCAAAATGCCCCGAGGTTATTTTACTCAGAAAATGAGGATCGTGGGCCCGGCCATCCTCAAGGGGATGTTTTGAGGATAATAGGGGATAGTTTGTGTTATGTGTGTTAATAGAGGAGAAGAATCTCAATTTTGAGCTTCGACGCGAAATGACCAAAATGCCCTGCGGCGTTTTAACTCCGATTTGAGCCCGAACCTCACTAAAATGTTTTAAAACATGTTTTTAAGTTATGATTGTCCATTGGTTAAGCTCGGGTGGTCGCAGTTTTTGAGTAAAATGACCATTTTGCCCTATCTTTGTAGTTTTCAAATTTTTAGATTTTCATTCGTCTAATGAAACCTAAGCAATATTAGGCTCAAATTAAAGCTTATTAAATTCTAATTATTAATCTAGAGTCAAAATTATTTATTTAAATTGATTAGAACCTAAAATTGCTTAAAAACACCCAAATTGCTTACTAATTCACCTAAGCCCTTAATTGCAAATTCTCTAATTTGCAAAGATACCTTACCTACACCTAAATAATACATGGAACACACAAATTTTATCCTCCTTGGGCTATAATGCACGAAATTATATGGCCTAATGCATCAGAAAAATTTGTCAAACTTGCACAAAACTCAAGGTATGAAAACAAGGAATCATGTTTTATGATTCCATGTTTTAAGCCACCAAACAAGATGATTTTTCCTTCCTTGTTTCCTCCTCAAATTTAGTCAGATTTTCCTCCTCCTCTTGTCCATACATGAGCTTGAATTCTTCTATAAATAGGCATGCTTAGAAGTCATTAGAGACTTGCTCAAAAATTTCACAACTTCAAGTTTTCCTAAGCTCAAAAACTTTCTTTCTTTCTTCCCCCTTGGCTGAAATTCTTTCTTCAACCTTTCAAGAATATTTTCTTTCATTTCACTTCAAGAAACCAAGTTCTCTTCCTTTCCTTCAAATAAAATTAGGTAGGGAGTTGTTTTTAAGCTTAATTTCAAGTATTGATAAGTGTTGTTCTTGGTTCAAAATGATGATTTTATGTACTTTCTTCTTGCTTCATATTCGGTTTTCCTTCTCCTTTTCTTCTTTATATTTCAGCCATATGGCCTAGATTATGATGAGACCATGGTTTGATGATGAGGTTCTTGAGTGTTGGTTGCAAAGCCTTCACATGTTAGACCTCTAAAACTTGAAGGTTTCATTAGTTTTCAAAGTTTTGAAGCAACTATGTTTTTATGATAAAGGTCTTGAGTTTAGAACTTGAAAAATATATTGACACTTATGTTTCATTTCTTGTTAAGCTTTTTTTTTAGTTTAAAATGATGTTTAACAATTTTTCATTTCTAGATGACTCTTGAACTTCTCCTTTTCTTGCCATTTGATTTTGGCCCCAAGGCCTAAGAAAGTTTTCTAGGATAGCTTAATAATGAAATCTTTAAAGCTCACTTTGTCTTGCTAAGATATATATTGGGTTGAAATTATAATTCTTTTAAAGTCTTGAAGGAGCTCTAGTAAAGAAATAAAAATGAACTTGCATCCATGTTTAAGTTTATGCCTTGCACATCATGTTTACTTTTAATGTCATCACTAAATTCTCAAGAATAAATAAATGAACTTGCATATTCATGTTTAAATTTTCAAGCTTGCATTTCATGTTTATGTTTCAAGTTGTCACTTAATCTCTAAAGATAATAAAGATGATGCATCTCATATTTATTTTATGCTCTCACTTTATTTTATAATGGCTAAAAGAATCAATGCATGGCATGTTTATTTTATGTCATCACTTAAAGATCCTAGAGCTCAAAGACTTGCCCAAGTATCACAAGCAAAGTTGGAAAATGGTAGTATCCTAAGGATGCATATTTCCTTAAGATTATTGGAGTCAAAGAATTTATTCTTTAAGAAGTCTTGAGTTGGAGCTAATAAAATTCTCTTCTCCTTCACCGGTCCAGTGTGCACTACCGCCGCTCGGTTTCTTATTTTCTTTTCTTAAGATTCTCTTCTCCCTCCACTGGTCCAGATGCGGACTACGCGCTCAGTTTCTTGCATCATGTTTATAATTCCAAGTTATCACTTAATAAAGACAAGATTAAAATGAGGTTGCATAGCATGTTTATAATTCTAGTTATCACTAAATCTCTAAAGCTCAAGACTTGCTCCTTTTATCTTAAGTAAGAATTTTAATCATGAAGATTCTTTCAATATATAACTCGGCCTCATAATTAAGGTAGGCTCAAAGTGATTTTAAATAGCTACTGAGTTAGTTCTATAATTTCTTTCAAGATTAACAAAAAGAATTAGTTTCTAAAAGAGTTTTAAGGCTTTGCAAAGATTTTATAGGAAACTAGTATCTTACATGTACTTAAAATGTAATTTTAAGCAATTATGTGAGGTTCATAATTCAGCCACTAATATGAGTTTAGTACTACTGTATGATGATGGTTTAATATGTTTAAAGTTGTGATAATTAAGGTTTATTGCTAAAGGAATGATTCTATGCATGTTAGAAATAAAACTAGCTTCCAAAAAACCGTAAAAGCAAGATTTCTAGAACTCTAGAAAATGAAATTTATGCGTTCTGTCAGAACCTTTAGCAGCCCTAAGAACCAGGTTCTATTATGTTTAGATAAGAGAGAATGATTCATAATTGGTTTAGTAATTAATTTTAGCACCATAAGGAAAGCTGGTAACGAGAAAGGGTTAAACATGCAACTTCTACACCATGAAGCCTTAAATATAACTTGCTGCCTATGCTGTCCCATATAGTTTAATAATATTCTTAAGGCTTATAATTAATGGTAATGATGATAATGAATCCTTTAGATGCATGATTAATTAGTTTGATAATTGAGATTACCCGATTCTAAAGTTTCTGTTTAAGACGTTTTCGGTAAGAATTTATGATGATGGTTCTTTGAAGTTTGAAATGATAAGTCTATGTAGTGATTTGATGCTTATTAAGTATTTGATATCATTGAATGACTTCATAGTTTGCATGATATAGTTGCTGTTGCAAACAATGAGAATGTTTATGCATCCTGATGATTATGAATTCAAAGTTATATTATGATATAACATGCAAAGACTTAATGGTGACTTAAAATTATGAGGAAATGATCCTTTGGACCCATCAGACTATAGGTGGTGAAAAGGTGATTCTTGCCCCCTAGCCCGTTCTCTCAAAAGGGTAGAGTCGGGATTTTAACTTATCAAAAGGGATAAGTATATGCTAGTGACGACTAGTAAGGTATGAGCTCATAACCTAGATTACTCCCAAAAGGGTGGAGTATAGGGTGGCCTAGGAAAATGATGATGAAAGTAACTTTAAGTCACCTAAGAAACTAAGTAAATGCATTATGTGAATATGATGTTCTGCTATGCATAGTATTTATGAGATGATGATGAGAAATATGATGTTCTGCTATGCATAGTATTATGAAATGATGATGAGGAATATGATGTGATTTTATGCATAACTATGTTATTATATATGAAAGGAAAAGTTCATTATAAACATGACATGTTAAGTTTATGATGCATTATAAGACGCATGATTAAAACCAATGAACCTCGGTAAAGTATATTTTCAAACTTAATAAATCAATCTTAGCATGCTCACTATTTCATAATAACCCAGAGGTTCCTGAGGACGATGATGATGACACGATGCATATGAGGTGAGTACCCTGAGATTCTTATAAAAGTTTCTCACTCCCTCTCTTTTCTTTCCATCTCGTCTTTAAAGTGATGGTGATGTTCGTGATTTCCGTTGATGCTCTCACCTGGTAGATGTACTTGACCTGGTGAACCTTATTATCCTTGAGGAACGTATCGCTAAACTTTGTGCGTGAGCTTGGATATCTATCCCTATCCTTGGAGTGTTATTACTAGGTGCCATTAATGGATGTCCTTCCATCCATATATTATTTATATTTTGTTAGATTGCCTACACCTAGTCTTATTCTATTGGTAGGCAAACTATCTATGTGTTATGTAATTATGGATGTTATATGATGGAGCCAATATGATGTGTTTTTCATGCTATATCTTCACGATTCGCTTTATTTCGATTATTGTTCACGTTATGTGCGGCTCACGTTTTCAATTATGTTTTAAAAAATGGCTCGTAATTTCACTAAGTATTTTCAAAGTATGATGAAAGAACTGAAGCAAAGAGTAAAGTCTAGTAATTAATCAATACAACCTAGGTGTATTCGGTTAATTATTAGGGTGTTACATCACCCAAGAAGGATCTACCAAGATTGGAAATGAGATTCAGCACAAAATTAACACAACAATGTATCTCACTTAGAGGTCTCAGAATTGGACGTTTCAAAACAAGAGAAAAATGACGTTCTGAAACACAATCTAGTCTTAAGAATCACTAAAATCTGATTTGTATATCTTGAGATATATGGATGAGGGCTAATGGACGTTTCTGTTGAAAAAATTAAATGTGAATCACAACAAGAACATAAGAGAATGAACAAGGCACCATAATCAAGAGATTGATAAGCCTAGGAATGCCACAAGGATGAGCCACCCTTGATAAGTTCAGAGATTCTATGAAGAACCAAGAGAGCAAGTCTCACACTTAAGCAAATATATTTTGAATTTCTTTCTTTCCAAAAGTTAGGGTTTGCCTTTTATAATGAGCAACACCTAACAGTTTGCTTAGACTAACCCAACTCAAGTCCATTACAATAAGGTCCAAAATTAGCTCACTAATTCAGCCCACCACTATTAGTAAACCAAAACAATAAAAATAAGAATGTTCAGCCCATTTTAACATGTACTAAAAAGAAAAACTAAGACTAGCTAAATGGGCCTTATTACAAGCTTAAATTCAAAAAAATGAAAGAAAGAAAAATAAAGGTGCAGATTGGCCCAAACATAGAGGCAGAACTTCATGCTCCATTTTACCAATTTGGACTCAAGTAATTAGATGGAGAAATTAGGCTCGAATTGAATATAGCCCTCAAGCCTCTATTTCTTCAATTTGCATTAAGGTTTACCATCTTGGGCTGCAATTCTTCAAGACTTAGGCATGCTTCAAATAAAGTTGCCACAATTTATTTAGAGCCTTTTAGCCTTCTTAGATCTCGCCCTTGTCATTGGACCTCCAAGGCCTTGTAATTCATACTTGCTACATTCCTTGGACTTGCTTTCTTCCATTTACTCATCATTCCTTCCTTCTTGAAGAGAATTTGTCCTCAAATTGGAAATTGAATCACCTACATCAAAAGGAGATAAATCGAGATATTAAAAGTAGCACTAACACCATACTCACCTGGAGGTCTATTTTATAAGTATTGTCATTAATCTTTGCAAGGACTTGGAATGGACCATCTCTTCTAGGTTGAAGTTTGGATTTCCTTTGAGATGGAAATCTCTCCTTTCTCATGTGTACCCAAACCTAATCACCAGGTTCAAATACAACCTTCTTCTGCCCTTATTGGCTTGCTTTGCAAACTCTCCATTTTCTTCTCAATTTGAGCTTTCACTTGCTCATGCAGCTTCTTCACAAAGTCAGCCTTAGCCCGTGGATCTTTATGCTTAAAAATAGAAATGTTAGGCTTAGGCAGGATCAAGAGGAGTCAAGGGGTTAAATCCATACACTATCTCAAAAGGAGAACATTTAGTAGTGCTATGGACAGCCCTATTATATGCAAGCTCTACAAGACGCAAACACTCTTCCCATGACTCAATATTCTTCTTTATAACTTCCTTAAGGAGAGTAGAAAGAGTTTTATTAACTACCTTAGTTTGCCCATCAGTTTGGGGTGACAAGTAGTTGAGAAAAGCAATTTAGTACCAATCTTACCCCATAGTGTCCTCCAAAAGTGACTTAGGAACTTGGTATCCCTATCACTCACAATGTTCCTAGGCAATCCATGAAAAGCATCATTCACCTTTTTGCAAGGTATGAAATGAGCCATCTTGGAGAACCTATCCACTACCAAAAACTGGAAATCCTTGCCATTCTTTGTTCGAAACAGTCCCAAAATAAAGTCAATAGATAAATTAATCCAAGGAAAATTAGGAATTTGCAAAGGAGTATAGAGTCTATAAGGTAATACCTTTGACTTAGACTTCTTACAAACAATACATCTTTCACAAAATTTATGCACATAATGTTTCAAGTATGGCCAATAAAAATGTTCATGCAGTATGTCTAAAGTCTTTTGGAGACCAAAATGCCCATTAAACCCCCCCCTTATGTGCTTATCTCAGGCAACTCTCTAATGGAACTTTTAGGCACATAATCTTTTCTCCTTAAACAAATAATCCTTATACCTAAAGTATCCATTTTGGGCAGCATGCACACAAGAGAAAAATCTTGACCATGCTCATACAATTCCTTTATATGCTCAAAACCGATGAATTTAGTTCCAAGAGTAGAGAACAAAGCATACCTTCTTGAAAGTGCATCAGTAACCACATTAGCCTTACCTTTCTTATGCTTGATCACATTGTGAAATTGCTCAAGGAACTCAACCTACTTGCCATGCCCCTTATTCAGCATGCCTTGTCCTTTTAGATACTTCAAGGACTCATGGTCACTATGAATCACAAATTCCTTAGGTAAAAGGTAATGCTCCCATGCTTTAATGCCCTTACTAATGCATACAACTCTTTATCATATGTGGGATAGTTAAGAACAATACCATTTAATTTTTCACTAAAATAAGCAATTAGATGCCCTTCTTGTGTCAAAACAGCCCCTATTCCCACACCAAATGCATCACATTCAATCTCAAAAGATTTAGCAAAATTAGGTAATGCAAGAATAGGTGCATGAGTTAATTTATCTTTGAGGGCAGCAAAGGCTTGCTCTTTTTTTCACCCCATTTAAATCCCACATGCCTTTTAATTACTTTATTAAAGGGTGCAGCCAATGTACTAAAATCTTTAACAAACCTCCTATAAAAACTAGTTAAGCCATGAAAACTCCTTACCTCACTAACATTCTTAGGAGTTGGCCACTCTTGAATAGCTTTTACCTTCTCTTGATCAACCTACACTCCTTGTGAACTAACAACAAAACCAAGAAAAACTACATGGTCTGTATAGAAACACATTTTTCCATGTTGGCACACAATTTCTCATGCCTAAGAGCTTCCAACACATACCTCAAATGCATCACATGCTCATTGAAAGATTTGCTGTAAATCAAGATGTCATCAAAGTAAACAACAAATTTTCCCAAAAAATTCCTAAGCACATTATTCATCAAACACATGAAAGTGCTAGGTACATTTGTCAATCCAAATGGCATTAACCAACCATTCATAAAGACCATATTTAGTCTTGAAGGTAGTTTTCCATTCATCACCCTCTCTTATCCTAATTTGATGATATCCACTTTAAAATCAATTTTGGAAAACACACAAGCACCATGCAATTCATCCAACAAATCATCTAATCTAGAAATGGGATGTCTATATTTTACCGTGATGTTATTGATGGCTCTACAATCAGTGCACATCCTCCAAGTTCCATCTTCCTAGGCACCAGAATGACTGGAACTAGCACAGACTTAAACTTTCTTACACCCACCCCTTTTGCATCAAATCTTCAACTTGCTTTTGGTTCTCCTTGGTCTTTTGGGGATTACTCCTATAGGCTGGCCTACTAGGCAATGAAGCTCCTGGAATGGCATCAATTTGATGTTCTATGCCTCGCAAATGGGGTAGACTGACGTACCTCCTTGGGAAAGACATCTTTAAATTCCTACAACAAAGAAGAAACTTCAGAAGAAAGAAAGTCAGTAGCACTTGCTCCAATTGATTTACTTTCCTTACTCAAAAGTAAAAGCATCGGCTTTTTCTTTTTCACCTCTTTTTCTTTAATAAATAGATTTTGCAATTTTCCCTTTAATTTTCCACTCTCTTTTCCTTTTTCTCTTTTCACTTCCTTTTTCCTTTTTCTTTTCACTCTCTTTTTCTTTTCTTTCCTTTTTCTTTTATCTCTCATTTTGGATTGATCCTCACCAACCTCTCTTGGAGACAAACGGGCAAGAATAGTCTTGCACTCTTTATGTACAAATGAAATTTTTTTTGTGTACCCATCATGTAGAGCTTTCTTATCATACCTGTCAAGGTCCACCAAGAAGTAAGTGGCAAGCCTCCATAGGCACCACATTACACAAATTTGCATCATTATACTTTCCTATGGGAATTCCACATCCCTTTGCTTACTTGCAGTCATTTCACCATCCTCACTAAGCCATTGAAGCTTATATGGCCGTGGGTGTTGCTTAGTCTCCAAATTCAGTTTGAGACCATCCTTGCACCAGCAACATTAGTGCAGCTCCCTCCATCAATAATTAAAGAACAAACCTTCCTTTGGATGATACACCATGTGTGGAAAATATTTTCCCTTTGGCTTTCATCCAAGTCCTTTGCTTGGCTGCCCAACAATCTCCTCGCTATGAATAAATCTCCTTCACGTGCAATTTCCTCATCATACTCTTCCTCACTTTGTGGCAGGATTCTGATATAAGCCCAATGGAGACCAACTTGGATCAAGAAGCCATTCAAGGTCTTGGTGGTCCAATGGCAAGAGCAAGAGCTAAGAAAGCCCAAGAAGCTCTAACTCAATTAGCGGTTCTCTTAATGGACACAAGCCCAAATGCAAGACAAGGAGACAATCAGCCCAAGTTAATCACTTGCTCATCCAATTTGAAGAAGCATGATTTGTAGGGTGTACTCTTGAAGAAAAAGTCTAAGTCTTTTAATTTTTTTTTCCTTTTAATTCAATAAAGTGTCAGAATTATAAAAGTGGGTCCATTTTGCAAATTGGTGCAGCTCACCTTCCTAATCTACACGTGACTTTAGTGATAGGTTGAGATTCCTTTAGATGTTAATTGTGGGGGTTACACCTGATTGGTGGCTGAGTTAAAATAGGTGTTAAAGTGAGTCATTAATGTCATAATTAGGTCATTCAAGTGGAGGTTATATTTTTGTCTTTGGATGCCAAAGGTTTGGCTGCCCTCACTATTTGTAAACGTGAATTACACTTTTGAAGGCACTTTTCAGATGTTATTTTGGATCAAAATCCATTCCGGTGAGAATATTGTTCTCCTAGGTTCTTGGTTGAACCAAGATAAGTTCTTATCAAGAATCCAAGATTCTTGTGGCAAACATCATTAGGCTTATCAAACACCCTTATTTGTGGCACCTACATCATTCCTTTCTCATCCATTTTCTTCTTTACTTCTTCACCTTTAACTATGTTACAATTCAGAAATCAAATTTTGTGTTGTTCTAAGAAGTGTTTTGCACAACTTATGTTCTAAATTCAACCAAAAAAGATCATTCCAAGGCAACCTACCATTTGGTTGTCATAGATTCTGAGGATGATTCACTAGTGATTTCCCCATCTTCCTTAAGCAACATAGTCTTCTTGGTTGGACACTTTGAAGCTATGTAACCTCTCCCCAAACACTTGAAGCATTTTATCTCACTACTCCTTGTCTTTTTAGCGGTCTCATTAGACTCTAATTGAGTCCTTTGAAGTGAAACCATGGTATTGTTAGAAGAAGTACCTCCTCCTTCTTATTTCTTTCCTTCCAATTTGAAGAATTGAAATTAGAAGAACTCCTCCTCATGGTACCTTTTCTCTTAAGCTGCTGCTCCACTTTGGTAGCTTGATGTACCAAGTCTTCCAACTCCACATAATTTTGTAACTCAACCACATCTCTAATGTCATTATTCAGCCCATTCAGAAAGCATGCCATAGTAGCCTCCCTATCTTCATTCACATTGGCTCTAATAAAAAACACTTCCATCTCCTTGTAATATTCATCAACACTCCTACTATCTTGTGTGAGTCTTTGGAGCTTGTTATGAAGGTCCCTATGATAATAGGAAGGGACAAATCTCCTTCTTATCAATCTCTTCATTTCAACCCAAAGTATCCACCAAAGGTTCTTCATATCTAAGTTGCTCCTTTTGCAATTAGTCCCACCAAATGAAAGCATAGTCCGTGAACTCCATGGCTACCACCTTTACCTTTTATCTTTAGTATAGTTGTGGCAAGTAAAAAGTTGCTCAATCTTCATTTCCCACTCTAAGTATGTCTTGGATTACCTTTTCCTTTAAAAGAGGGAATGTTGAGTTTTACCCTCAATTATGTCCTCTCTAGCTTCACCATCATTATCTCTTCTCCTCTTTCCATCAAGCTACCTTCTACCTCCATCATTATCATGATGTCCTTGATTTTCTAATTGCTCAATTTTCTCATATAACTCCTCTATGCTCCCTCATCATCCTCTGCATTTCAGATGTAATAGCCTTCGCTAACAATCTATTGTTTCCCTGAGGAATGGTCACCATCACCTGTTCCTTCAAGTAAAGAAAATAAAAGTGAAAGCAATAGGACCTCACCACACTGATCACGTGTTTACACTCTTAGAGATGTATCACTCATGTTTGTTGCTCTCTAATAGGCTTTCTTGTAAAGTGCTCTCTTGCCTTTTACCACTCAATAGCTCTCTTTAAATTCTTAATAGATTCTCTACAAATGCACAAGAGTACTTACTGAAGACTCAACAATGTGATGACAAACAAAAGGAGCTAAGTGATGACAATTGAAGACACAAAAGACTCAACAAGACACTTAGAACTTTATCAAACAAGCACTTGTGCATTGAACAGTTAAACTTCTTTCTTTGTTTTTTTTAACTCTTTTGTTTTCTATTTCAATTTTTTTTTACTCTTTTGTTTTCGATTTCATTTTTTTTGTGTACTTTTGTTTCTAACTCAACGTTAAAAACGGCAAGCTCAGAATTTGAGAAAATAAAACTGTTGGAATTTGCACTAATTGAGGACAATTGACAAGCAGGTGCCGCACAAATTATAGGAAAGAAAGGACTCAGAAATGTAATTGACTTCAAATAAATCCAATACCCAATTAAGAGAAGACAAGACAAACAACGAACATAGACAATAGACAGAAAAAGAAACAAAGCTGCACAAGAAAAAAAAAAAAAAGTACCAAATTATCCAACCTTAGAATTGAGCTCTGATTACCACATGATATGATCCAAACTCCATGAATCACACAAGAAGGATGTACCAAGATTGGAAAATGCAGATTCAGCCCGAAATTAACACAACAATGTATCTCACTCTAGGTCTTAGAATTGGACGATTCAAAACCAAGAAGAAGAATGACTTTCTGAACCACAATTTAGGTTAAAATCACTAAAATCTGATTTGTATATCTTGAGATATGGATGAAGGCTAATGGACGTTTCTGGTTGAAAAAATTAAATGTGAATCATAACAAGAACAGAAGAATGAACAAGGCGCCATAATCAAGAGATTGATAGGCCTAAGAATGCCACAAGGATAAGCACCCTTGATAAGTTCAGAGATTCTACGAAGAACCAAGAGAGAGCAAGTCTCACACTTAAGCAAATATGTTTTGAATTTCTTTTTTTTCCAAAAGTTAGGGCTTGCCTTTTATAATGGGCAACACCTTACAAGTTTGCTTAGACTTGACCCAACTCAAGTCCATTACAATAAGGCCCAAAATCAGCTTACTAATTCAGCCCACCACTATTAGTAAACCAAAACAATAAAAATAAGAATGGTTAGCCCATTTTAACATGTACTAAAAGAAAAACTAAGACTGGCTAAATGGGCCTTATTACTAAAAGCAGTTCACCATCTTGGGCTGCAATTCTTCAAGACTTAGGCCTCTTTAAATAAAGTTGTCACAAATTTATTTAGAGCCTTTTTAGCCTTCTTAGATCTCATCCTTGTCATTGGACCTCCAGGCCTTGTAATTCATCCTTGCTACATTCCTTGGACTTGGTTCCTTTCATGTCCTCATCATATTGTGGAAACAACATTACATGGAGCTAGTAGACTTAGTTCATCAAGCAATGAAAGTGGAGCAACAATTAAAGAGGAAGGGTACTATGAAGAAATCATCTTCTTCAAACTACTCTTCAAGTTGGAAGGACAAGCCAAAGAAGGAGCGCTTCTTCTTCTAATTCTAAGGAGGTAGCCAGGACTAGGAAGCCTATTCCTGCTATTCTTCTACTTCTAAGAGTAGGGATAGCAAATGCTTTAGGTGTTTGGGCAAAGGACATTTTGCATCCAAATGCCCAAATACGAAGACTATGGTGGTGAGGGATAATGGGAGTATCTCTAATGAAGAAATTTCTTCTCATTCCTCTTCTTCAAGTGATGAGGAAAATGATGGTCCAGCCTATGCACTAGATGGAGATCTCTTGGTGGTTAGGAGGTTATTGCAAAGTCAAGCCAAGGAATATGAGGAGAACAGAAGAGAGAATTTTTCATACCCGCCACCTTATTCAATGCAAAACATGCTCTATGATCATTGATGGTGGGAGTTGCACCAATGTGGCAAGCACTAGGTTGGTCACGAAACTTAACCTAAAGACTACACCACATTCGAGACCATATAAGCTCCAATGGCTAAGTAATAATGGTGAATTGGTGGTGAATCAACAAGTGTTGATTAATTTCTCCATTGGCAAATATGAAGATGAAGTTCCATGTGATATTGTACTAATAGAGGCTAGCCACATTCTTCTTGGAAGGCCTTGGGTTGATAGGTTAGTTCACCATGATGGATTCTCCAACAAGTTCTTTTTTGTTCACAATTCCCACAAAGTCACACTTGTACCATTGTCACCTAGGGAGGTTTGTGAGAATCAAATAAAAATAAAAGTGAAAAAAGAAAAAGAAGTGTGAGAACTTAAGAATGAAAAAGAGTGTATGAAAAAGAAAATACTTGATTTTGAGGGCAAAACTAAAAAGAAAGGGGGAAAGAAAGAAAAGAAAAGAAAAGAGAGAATAAGGAAAGAAAGAAGAAAATAGAAAATTTGTTTGCAAGAAGTGTGGTGAAGAATGCTTATCTAGCAAGAGAACCTATATTTCTTCTTTGGTGCAAGGATACTTACTTGGAATCTAATGCTAACTCCTTGCCTAGAGATGTTATTGCTCTTTTGCAGGACTTTGAGGATGTGTTTCCCAAGGAAGTGCTTCATAGTTTGCCACCAATGAGGGGATAAACACCAAATAGACCTCATTCCTAGCGCTTCTCTACCCAATAGGCCAGCCTATAGGAGCAACCCTTATGAAAATAAAGGAGATAAAAAATCAAGTGGAGGAGTTGTTGCAAAAAGGATGGGTTAGAGAGACTTAAGTCCTTGTGTTGTACTTGTGATCTTGGTGCCTAAAAAGGATGGATCATGGAGGATGTGCACTAATTGTAGAGCAATAAACAACATCACAATTCGTGATCATGAATCTTTAAAGTATTTGATCCAAACTTAGAACTTGGAGAATTTGGCATACAATTGGTTTTCTCTAAAAGTCTACACGACGATCATAAGGTGATGTTCATGCTCCTGTATGCTCCTATAGTACATAAGGATGTCATGAATGAAGACAATCACCAAGTGATCTAGGAACGATTTGAATACCCTAGTCATCAGGTACATGAAAGCTCAGGGGCATTAGTTAACCCAAAGGACATCATCAGGAAGTCATAATGTTTATAGCACATCCTAAAAGCCGGCGTCTTGGGCATATCCTCGCCCTTAATATGCAACTGATGATGCCCCAATTGAAGATCAATCTTGGAGAAACACCTAGCCCCTGGGTGTGATCAACAGATCATTTATGTATGGCAAGGGGTACCGGTCTTAACTGTCACCTTATTTAGCTGCCCAATAGTCTATACACATCCTCACAAACCTATCCTATTTTTTCACAAACAAGACTGGAGCACCCAGAGGAGTCTCAAGGATGTACCTCTTGTGAAGCAATTCCTGTAACTACTCCTTCAACTCTTTTAACTTCTCTGGAGCCATATGGTACGGGGATATAGAGATGGGCCTCACTCTAGGCTCAAGCTCTATCCTGAACTCTATTTCCTCTCTGGTGGCATCCCAAGTTCCTCCAGAAATACATCCTGGAACAAGAAACCACTGAATGACTCTAAACTTGCAACCTTTGAATCTACATCTCTAACGATGCTAAGAATCCATAACTCCCTTTATTTATAAGCCTCAAGGCACGCATGGCCAAGATTAGACTAGCCAGAATTGAACAACCGTCCTCAAAGTCTTAGAGCTCACCTTTAGGAACACCAAACCTTACTAACTTACTATAGCAGTCCACCATGGTATGGCATGAGGCTAGCCAATCCATGCCCAAGATGATATCAAAATCAGATATATCTAACATGTGTAGGTTTGCAAGAGTCTCCATGTCTCCAACCTTGAGCTCACACTCTCTATAACTAATTGAACAGGAGGGGCTCTTCCAAAGGTATCCTCATTTGGAAAGGCTTCTCTAAGCTGGAACTAGTTTCTCAAACCGTGTGGCAAAAATGTGGACACATAAGAATGAGTGGACCATGAGTCTATCAACACAAAAGCCTCTAGAGAGAGAGAGAGAGAAAGAGAGAGATAGACATAGAAAACTTTAATAATACCTACTACATCGCTAGATGCCGTTGTGACCTGTCATGTTAGTGCAGGAGGGCTATCCCTTGCTACCTTAGGCTCTGCTGAGCCTTTGCCACTAGAACCTCTGCCCTAAAGGCCACTCCCCTAGCACCTCTCCCAGTGAAGGCGGAACCACCTGAGGTCGCTGACTGAAAAGACAAAGCTAAAGCGATGGGTTCGCGACACTGGATGTTCCCTGGCAGAATAGGCAATCTATGCGCAAGCCATAACATGTAAATATGCCTATCATGCATGCCAAGTGTGCCTCCTCTGAGCTGGTCTGCATATGGGGAAACTTTGAATTGATGCCTGACCAAATTGGCTACCCTACCGATTAGGACCACTACTAGCCTTGTTGGCTAGGTCCTTCATTGGTGCCTACACCCTTAGAAAATGAACCATGAGTTCTGGCCTTCTTGCTACCATCTGAACAGCTCCTCTCCAAATCGGCCTCTAGTTTG